>MNCL01000063.1:0-600000 GCA_001932985.1 Proctacanthus coquilletti
TGTGAAGCTGACTTTAACCTACCCGAACAGTGGAGTTGGAGCTGTTATTACCTACATTGAAATTGTCGTCAACCAGACCTCGAACAGCGGTAGGGCTTACATAATTCGTGGAGGAATCGGCCAGAGGTTCATCACCATCATTGTTGAAGCCAACAGCACCTACAGCTTGGCTTATGCTGCACAGTTCTATGGCTACTAAATTGTAATCAAGGGATTTAGCTAATAAATTTTACATAATTAAAAGGTACAACAATCTAGAGACCCTTTGGTGAAATGTGTAGTAATCACTCCTTGAAGAATTAAATTTCCTTTCGATGCCAATTCCTGATTTGTAAGTGATATTTAATTTGTTCGCAGATCTTTTTGCGATACTGAAACAATTTTAATGACTTTTTTCGTCTAAAAAACTAACCCCCCACATCAAGTTTTTAAAATTAAACACAAATGTGCTTGGTGAAGAATATAAAAGCAAAATGTTTGTATATAAAACATGTTTTATTTGTCTATGGGCTAAAATTATTATTTTTTTAGTATAATTAGTAAATAAAATGTGACTATTGTAAATTATATTACAATTATGAAGACTTATCTTCTACTGAAAGATGTTTTCAGTTACAGAAAGGCACAGATATACATCTATATTGTTCAGGTGATGCCGTAACGTCTAAAACGGTATGCTATTGGTTGTGTGATTAATTTTATTTTTGCACTGTAGGTTTTACTTCTTGCAAGAGTGTGTAAAATACATGAAGACAGAAGGGAAATTTTAAAAATAAATAATTTAATTATTTATGTAACCCTTAAATGACATTTTTGTTTTTTCGTACGTTAAAGACGAAGCATAAATTTCAATATTAGTGATTTACATTGTAAGATTAGAACAGGAAAGCGATAAGAAGTATTAGTTATAGTGTAAAGGTTGAATTCTCGAAATCGATAGTTAGTAAGCAATCTGCAAAATTGGACAATTTCAGATCTAATCGATTATTGTATGTAGACTTTTCCAGATTTCCAAATAAGTCGTTGATTACTTGTTGCCCTGAAGGGGTTAAACCTTCTCGAAGCTAAATGTAGATATGTATGTCATAAAAGGGTTACTTATGCCCAGGGGTTTTAATTTTAAGTAATTATGGAATAAATGTATAAATCCCCTATAACAAAACATAAATAAATATACTTTCGTTTACAATGAGTCTTTTGTCTTGCAAAAAGTCCATTGAAAAAAAAAGAAACTGATAGACCGAGAATCTCCAGATAATGGGAAATGTTATATGGATGTCCGGAAACTAAGATTATAATAGAAAATAAGTAGACAGCTAGAAAATTAAAACTAAACATTCTTAAATCTACATATGGAATGTTTTGTTCATCCTTTTACTACAATATAACATTATATTCATGCAGTTCAACCATTTAAGTCCTTTGAAACGCCTTATGCTAAAACTAACATACATCTACCATCATAACAGTTAAATTTTACAATAATGTTAATTTCTTTGTTTTCCTCTCTTCTTTTTGTCAAATATTTCTTTTTTTTTTTTTGTAAAATGTTTTTAAATAAAAAATGGATATAAATTTACGCAGATACACATAAATTTGTGCGGAGCACAGTCACGTCCAAATATAACGCAGTATAACACTTTCCTTAGTTTGACAATAATTTTTTTTTAAACATTCATTGTGTTTCTATCACAATTTACATATATATATATAAAACACGCTCAATGTATAACCCTAAATTGTTTTATATTGTATATAAAAGATTATTTCAGCCCTAAAATGATTGTTGATGTGTTTCTATGTTGCTTTTAAAATATACTTCCTTTTGTTTGACCTTTATTGCACAATGTTAACAAATGGGGTACATTTTATTCACGTATGAAATTCCAAGATAGATATCTAATAAACTGTTCTATTAGCGCCGTTGTTACCAAAAATAGGGAGAGAGAAAATAAACGAACTCTCCCTAAAGGAACAGAAAGGCAAGATTAACTTAATTTATTTTTAAACAAAGTAAAAATGCTAAGTAAAAGCACACTCCAGTTTCGTTGCTTTTCTAGACAGGTCAATTTTTGAGGTCACATTTTTTAAACATCCAGAATATTATTACGACCACTATAAACTCAGCAAAAACAAAATTTGAATTTCATAATAAATCGTATACGTTTTCAGAAGTCAAATTATTTTTCATATTTGTTTAACCCTTTTTTCTTCTTTAAAATCCCGTTTTATTTACCACAACATTTTTTTTATCCATAAGTCCCATGTGACACATGAAAAACGTAACAATCAGAGGATTTTATTATTTTTAGATTTTATATTGAATGTACATATTTCTATTGTAAAACGGAAATACGTGAAAATGTTTATCTGATTTAATGCATTTTTGTCATAAAAATATTGTCAATAATGAATAATTTTCATAGTGGTCAAAATAATGAACAAAACAATCTAGTAATATATTTTGTTTCGTATCGCACATCTAAGCTCTTAACACACGAACAATTTTAAAATCATACCTAAGCAATTTAAGTACATAGTATCTCCTTAAAAGAATGCAGGCTCAAATATATTTAGAGAAAAAAATATCCCTCGTCCGAATCTATCAAAAAATAAAAATAAAAATAAACGATTCATCTTAAATATTTCAAAAATACAATTCGATTAACAAATAAATTTTACGTATATCTACTTCCAGTAAAATAAATCAGAAAAAAAGTCATCAAAATTACAATTAAATTCGATTTGTCTTGCAAAATAGTAACCTTGGATAAAAATGTCTCAAAAGGAGCACCACCAAGAATGGAGAGATTGATGCTTTTTAATCGATAGTCTTATATTTTTATAATAGTACAAAATGCCCTGCTAGAATTCACAAAGAAATTTAAAAATACTGATGGGTCTCATGTGGTAGCAGGGCATCTTGTGCTGGTGCTTACAAATTAACTCTTACCCTACTTAATCCCACTAGTTCTACCAATTAGGTTTGATGGATTTAAACCTCCATTGTTGGTAGGTGTTGTTGGCATCGCAAGCAGCAAGGTATAGTTGGTGGGTCTGGGGATGAATTGCCATGCATTTATGATGCAGTCTATGGAGGAGGTGTTTGGTCTTTTCGTCGTACTGCCAAGGCCCATCGACGGTGCCTAGTCTACAGAATGCCAACTTGATACCCTGTCGATCAGCTTCGACGCAACGTTCGCCAACTCCAAGCTGCCCGGCGGCGTTGAGACGCATCAGCTGATTGTTCCCATACCCATGGCAGTGTTGAAGACCTATTATTGAAGGTGGGTGAAGGCCCATAGTATCCAGGCATGAATCCGTGGCAACTGAGCTTAGTTCACCCCAGTAGAGATTTGCAGGTAAGGGAGGAAATTTATCAAACACGTCGTAGGCTACATTATCCATGTACCATTGGAAGCTCTTGCACTGTAATTTCTCTTTCAAGGCCAACTGATCAGTGATGTCTCCCATATCCAGGAATCGTGCCAGAGGCTCTCTTGTATAGAAGTATTCCTTGTATTTGTCGTCGAACCAGGTTTCGATCACTCGTTTGTAATTGATAGTGATTAATGGTCCTTTTTTCTTAGCACCTAGTTTGCCAAAATTGTAGGGCATGAAGCCTCTGTAGACGTGGCCAACTCGAGAACAAGGAACCCATTCAATACTACCACCACATTGCCAAATTTTAAAACTCAACTCGAAATTCTCCCCACCCCAAACTAGTAGACCAGGATCGTAAGCTCCCAGTTCGAGGAAGTATTCCCGGTTGATAGCAAACAATCCCCCCGCATGTGTAGGGCTTTTATACGGTTCACTGTTATGTGCCCTTCTTTTCTGTTCCCTCTTGGGAACTTCGTTTTCTTTATATAGCATACCCCATTCAAAAATTCCTCTGTAATGATGTCCATTCGCGTAAACAGGTCGATATTCGAAAGTTTTGTGATCAATTCCATCGATTACTGGCACGGTCATTACAGTCCTGTCTCGATAGATTGGAGCTAGCAGTGGTGGCAACCAATTGGTGTTCACCTCGCAATGGGCATCCAAGAACACAATGACCTCTCCGGTGGCTTCCTTGGCTCCTCTAGACCTCGTTCTGATTAGTCCTTCTCTTTCAGTGTTTCGAATCAGTCTTACTTTACTGCTTAAATTGGCAATATAATTTTCTAATTTCTCTTTTAAGTCTTCTTTATCAGAGTAGTCATCGACTAGAAGGATTTCGTGAAGAATATGTGCAGGTGTACGGTTAATTACTGAGTGCACCGTTCGCATGAGAACAGACCATCCTTCGTTGTGGAAAACTATTATTATGCTAGTTTTTGGGAGGTCGTACGGATAATCCCAATGTTTGCATTCCTCCAGACGAGTGTCTTTGATTGCACGATCTAGGGAAATCTCATTCGAGCAAGCGATATTCATACCGTACTCCATCTCAGAGGCGTCTGCTTCGTTTTTCTTTTCGGGAGGAAGGATATACGCTTCACCATGTTCACCGGGTCCAGTGCGCTTCTCCACATGTTTCGGTTCAAAGTTTCCTAAATCTGAAAAAAGTCGAATTGAGAAAATGTAATGAAATACCAAACTTAGTAAAAGAAGGTGCGTAGGTAGAGCACCTTCCTAAAAAAAAATTGTAATGAGAACAAGCTAGAAGCAACATGTTTTTGCAATTTTCAAAATTGTTCGAAAATAAACTCAAAGCCATATAAACTCAATACAACAAAGAAATTTAAGCGCAAAATATATAACATAATATTAATTAGGAATCGATTTCTAGATAATTTCAACAAATTTTGTCCTTCTTCCAATCTAAATGAGCCATTTCTTTCTTCGAACTTTGTATTTAGTTTTGTTTTTCCTGAGGACACACTTTATAAATGGTCTTTTATAAATTCTGGGTAAATTACCAACAATATTCTAATAATTTTGAAAAATTTTCTTCATTTTATGAAGTTTGTCACTTTTCGCGATTAACTCATAAAGCTCTGGACTGATCTGGAAGTATTTTTTTTGTAT
This sequence comes from Proctacanthus coquilletti, assembly GCA_001932985.1. Taxonomy (NCBI): domain Eukaryota; kingdom Metazoa; phylum Arthropoda; class Insecta; order Diptera; family Asilidae; genus Proctacanthus; species Proctacanthus coquilletti. The sequence continues at coordinate 5,017 of MNCL01000063.1, forward strand.
AATTTGTGTATGGATTCTACCAGATTTAAAGCACACTTTTGCCTCTTTTTCAGTTTTGTCAAGGTAATTAAATTTTGTCGTAAAATTAGATAAAAATTACTTTTACAATTGCTGTAATACCATTGAAATTATGGGCTAAATGCAATTATCTTTCTTAAATACAAACTTAAAAGTTTTTTTACTCGCAAATTGTTAAATATATTTTATAATTCTTAGCGTCTATTTAAACTTTTTTTATTTACACTACTTTTTGCGTTCTAATTCTTAGTTATTTTAGGTATTTCGACCTTTTAATAACTCTACCAATTTACCTTTCAAATAGGAAATTAATAGAACGCTGTTCAGGTTCGCACACGTTTCTTTACATAAGTTTTCTATGAAATTCAAATATTTATGATCTTCAAAAAGTATGCTGGTTAATTTAACCAATATCACTTCCTGCTTAAGCTAGCGAAAAGAAGCGCTAATTGGGCCGGATGCAATAGTGCTTGATAATAATAGAAAGACAAGATGCCTCCTTTCAAAAACCCGATCCATTTTTAGATTGCTGTAGATAACGTGCATTGGAATGTTCACAGATATACGATTAATCTTTTATGTAAACAATGAAAAGTAAAGGCCAAAGGTGGAAAGATAGATGGATAGACTTGTTTGGTAATTAGCCTTGGTATCGGCCTGTTCGAAAGAATTTCACCTGTCCCCATCGAGTACATAAAGCTACAATTTAACAGAAACAACTGTATTACTTTCAATTAGCTTAGGACCTTCGCTGTCTCTTCTAGAACCAAATTTCGCCTTATAGAGGTCCTGAACTTTCTTGTGCCCTCTGGATTTAGTTGCAAGCAAGTAGAGCAGTGGCAGTAGCACGAGAACACAAAGTGTGATGCGGAAGATCCTCCCGCGCCGTATATTCGTTACACGCATCGTTATCGTTAATTGTAGTAGGAAAGCAACGAACTTAAGCCTATAAATGCGAAACTAGAATGGTACCCGTCCGAATAACTAGTTTTATTGTCGACGTGTCCGGTAAACAAATACCATTCTGACAGAGTTCGTTGCGAATAATTGTCAAATGTCACATCAAGCCTCCCCCCACAAGCTTCTTTGTTGGCTCTACACAAAGTACTAAGGAGTTGGAGACTTCTTTTCAAAGTACACTAAATATTCCATAATTTTCTTAATTAAATTAAAATATTCTGATTGCGTGCAATTAAAATATTAAAAGCTAGTGGAATATAATTAACTAACTTATTTATTTATTAAACGATGTATCAACAGATTTTTTCATAGTACAGTATGGAGGAAAATTACCGGCAGCTCTTAAGCCGTCAAAGATTTGACAGCTTTAGATCCTGACGCACATTGTATAAGATTCAGTTTTAAAGATTATGGTTTTAAAACGTTTCTAACAATAACAGTTAGTAAAGTATAATTTAAACAAAATTAACTTCCCATGAGTATCTAATTTTGAATTCCCGTAAAGTTTTTTTTAAATTTTGTTATACAAAAAATTGCATTCAAAATTGGCGCGATATTTACACGGTTCTGGTGAAATATGCTATCCAAAAAACTATTCAAACAAGCCCACTTCCTATTTTGGACTTCTGTGAGAAGTTACACAAACCGGAATATCTTAACTCTAGCTGATAGGGGATTTTTTCATGATATCTTCCCAGACAATGCATGGTAATTATTCTCTTACTATTGTAGTCTATCTTTTAATTACCCTTAAAATTAGGGAACCGATGAAAAAACTCTTTGTCGGGAAACCTCAAACCATCTACGCGGGCTTTGATCCCACTGCTGATAGCCTACACGTTGGAAATCTCTTAGTAATAATGGGTTTAATCCACTGCCAACGAGCGGGTCATCAACCCATCGCATTGGTAAGTTTGATAAGATTAAATTTATTACAAACAAAATTTAATTGAATTACTTTATGTAGATTGGTGGTGCAACAGGACTAATAGGAGACCCTAGTGGGCGCAACAAGGAGCGTAATCAAATGATGCAAGCTACTGTAGAACAGAACCTGGTCAGCATAAGGGAGCAGCTTGAACGGATATTCCAAAACCACAAAGATATCTTTTGGAAAAATCAGGAACAGAAAGCACCACTAATGCCAGTCCAGTAAGAAAATATCAGATAAATTAAGCTAGTTGTATAATTCTAGAAAGGATCTTTAAAACATATTTATGTATCGTAGCGCCTTTTACTCTTTCCAGAATAGTAAACAACGCCGAATGGTACAACAATCTTAATCTAGTCGAATTCATAGCAAACATGGGGCGCTACTTTAGAATGGGATCAATGCTGTCCCGATCATCGGTCCAATCCCGGCTTGCTAGTGAGGCTGGCATGAGTTTCACCGAGTTCACATACCAAGTATTTCAAGCCTACGATTGGTTGCACCTGTACAAGGCCCACAACTGTCGCTTCCAACTGGGCGGTAGCGATCAAATGGGCAATCTTATGACTGGCCAGGAGCTCATTAGTCGTGTTGAAAACAAGGCCGTCTTCGGTATGACGCTGCCCATTGTAACAAACGAGGAGGGCGACAAGTTCGGGAAGTCTGCTGGCAATGCGGTTTGGCTGGACAGTGATAAAACTTCGCCTTTCTCCCTCTACCAGTTCTTCATTAGAACGCCCGACTCAGAAGTGGAGAAGCTACTCAAACTTTTCACATTTCTACCTCTGCCTGAAATAGCAAAGCTAATGGAGGAACACAAAAGTGTGCCTGAACTCAGGCACCCACAGACCAGGCTAGCGGAGGAAATTACACTTCTTGTACATGGTGGTAAGTTCTAGTTTTCATAAAACAGAATATTCTAGAGTTTGTCTTAATTTCCTATTGTATTTAGAGCAGGGGCTTAAGCAGGCACAAAACATAACAGACGCCTTGTATAAGGGAAGCGTAGCAGCTCTTAGTGAACTTAACTACAACGAGATACGACAAACTCTGCTGGGAGCAACACTCTGCGAGATTTTGCCTGAACCAGGAATGTCTATCTTGCAACTGGCGATGAAGGCGAAATGCTTCGCAACAGAAAGTACTACTTGCAACTTCTATATTTTCTTCTTGAATACAATCCCCAAAAATTTTCAGCTGATGCGGTTCGGATCATAACAGCAGGCGGCTTCTACATAAATCAGAAGCGGTCCCGGAACATTGATGAAGTCATTTCGCCAGGAATTCACATTCTGAAAAATGGTCTGACGATCGTAAGAGTGGGAAAACGAAACTTCTACATAGTTAAGTGGTTAAAGTAAGCACTTGTCACAGAAGAGAAAATAAAGGATATTTTAAAATTACCATTGTTAGGTTCTTGGTATTTGGTTGGTTAAGAGCTTGCATTAATTTGCAAATCATAACTTTCCACGAAGTGCAGTAAAATCTACTGCACTTCATGAAAAGTGCAGTAAAATCCGCTGCAGTTTCTACAAAGCGTGGTAAAACCGGCTGCACTCTTGAAAAGTGCAGTAAAATCTGCTGCACTTTTTAAATAGTGCAGTAAATTCTGCTGCACTTTTTGGAAGATGCAATTGCAGTAAAATCTGCTGCACGTTCAAAAAGTGCAGTAAAATCCGCTGCACTCTTTGAAAAGTGCAGTAAAATCTGCTCAAAATTGGAGAAATTGACTCTTTTAATTGAAAGTTTTATGTTTTTATGATAGTGCAAAATGCCCTGCTAGAAATCGCGGAGAAATTTGGGTCGTCCTGATCTTTGATTGTGGAAAACGGTTATTAATTTGCAAATTTCAAAATGTTTCCGAAAGTAAAGTCAAAGCTGTATAAACTGAATAAAAGCGCTAATAGAAATTTAATTTTAGTATTAACTAGTAGGTAGGCAGAAACAAACGCTCACAAAACAAGAAGGGTTGAAATGTATCCTAAGGACTGTCCCGCAGCATAAAGTGACCCTATGCAAAATTTCATTAAAATACGTTCAGTAGATTTTGTGTGATGCGTGTACAACATAACACAAACAACTTTTTAATGTTGTTTTCGGCTTTTATTTGTGTCAAATAGCCTCAAAAAATATTTTTTCTTAGTTATTTTCAATGTACAGAATTGACCCCCGTTAGGGACCATATCTAGATAATTTCAAGAAATTTTGTTCTTCAGCTTCTTTTTTCTTTACGCTCAAGTTTCAACGGCGACTGCAATTGTCCTTCTTAAATACAGACTGAAAAATGTTTTTACTTGCAAAGTATTAAAATTATTTAGGAATTCTTAGAGTTCATTTAAGTTATTTCTTATAAATTATTGATTTACTTTATAAATCTACTTTCCAGATTTCTTTAGTCCGAATTACTTTTCGTAGTATGAAATCAAAACAATTCCTAAGTCCAATTTATTCGGGAAACTTGCAGCACAAATTGGAAAACCACATCGCACTTTCTGATCTAAATTTTAGTTAATATGCCACCAATGTTTACCTCTAGGTATTTCGACCAGCCCTACCACTTTACCTTGTAACTAGAAAATTAATAGGTCACATTTGTTTTAAGGAAATTGTGTTCAGATTCGCAGATAAGTTCCTTTACATAATTTTTCTATGAAATTCATATTGCAGTAAAATCAGCTGCACTTTACAAAAAATACTAGTACTCTAAGTACTTCTATATTTTCTTCTAGCATACAATCCCCAAAAATTTTCAGCCGATGCGGTTCGGATCATAACAGCAAGCGGCTTCTACATAAATCAGAGGCGGTCCCGGAACATTGATGAAGTCATTTCGCCAGGAATTCACATTCTGAAAAATGGTCTGACGATCGTAAGAGTGGGAAAACGAAACTTCTACTTAGTTAAGTGGTTAAAGTAAGCACTTGTCACAGTAGAGAAAATAAAGGATATTTTGGTAATTTGGTTGGTTGATTCTACACAGTTAGAAGTTCTGTGTTAATTTCTAAATCATGAGGGTGCTTATATTTTATTTACTATAAGGAACAGTAAGAGGATCGGTTTCCACTGACAAACATTTACTGAAACTTATATCATACAGAAATTCTTCAATTTTTTCCTAACCTAAATCGAATGGCAAAAAATATTCATAAATTTTAGTGCACAAACGCCTTAAAGTAATTGAAAATTTAATGCTAATGAGAATACACTATGCAATCTGTGCCTCGCTCCTGCCTCTGTTGCCTGATTTGTTCATTGACCACCCTGAGCACCTCCTGCTGGATATAGGCGAAACGTTCAAAGGACAGATTCGCCTCCTCTACCTGAATGGCCATACTGTTGAAAAACGCCTTTACCATACTCGGCGGTTGTAGGGCTTCTTTTGCTCTTTCCAGTAAGGAATTTATCTGTTCTAAAACTTCAGCGTGTTCTTGATTATCTTGATTTTGTGTTTTCCTTTTCTTCTTCGGAACTGGGGCAGGCGCGGGTGGGGTTGGTGGTGGGGGTGGAGCTTGAACTTGAATCTGAGTGTAGCCATTGCACGATGTTAAAGAAGGTACTGGAGAGACTATAAGTTCAGCTTTTCCAACTGCCGTATTGTCGGCATATTGGTGATCATAAGCCTGCGGGGTGTTTATCGTCAATTCATCCTTTGGAAAGAATACAGTGCTGCAAAATTCAATTAATTTCTTTAATAAAAGCTTTATACAATTTCCATATATAGAGAGACAAATTTTCCATATGGTGCAAGTATAAATTCCTAATATAAAACCATAAAATTCCTAATATAAAGTCATAAAATCATAAAACGTAGTATTTTTAAAACGTTTAAATTAAAAGTTGGAGAAAATACGACTTCTGAGCTAACAAATAAAACTGGAGTAGCCAAGTCCAAACACTCTCGTACTACACGACAATAATTGTTTTCATTTCTACAGAAGGGCAGTTACTTTTTTGCCCCTTTAATCTGAGTCTTATAATGTATAGTGTTTCTTAACGGAAAATCTTGTGCGTTGTGAGGTATAAGAATTATGTACTTCGTTTCTCCGGCGTTTATTTTTAAACTGTTTCAAAGACTGTGGGTATTAACGACATTAAGGTCTTCATTGCAACCTAAAATAATATCACCAGCTCTACCTGAACGCGCCATATATTTCGAAAATATGTATTGTGACTGTAGTAGATAATATGCTTTTGAAGGGAATTTCGGATGCTTTGTGGGGTTTCCTGAAACAAAAATGACGAACTCACTCTGTTGAATCCTCGCAGAAGTTCTTGATGAAACTGAGGAGTCTGAAGTACTTCCATCGGATGGCCCCAACGCCTCCGCTTTGTTGATGTTTCTTGTCCTCTCGTTTGTATCGGTCCCGCAAAGTTCGCCATCGTTTTTTAAGTTCCGGCACTGAAAATCAAAACAATTAGACTTCTCCGAATTACCGTTCATGATCTATAGCAAGAAATCACTTGTAAAAGTCTTGGATTAGAAACTAATTAACGCAATTGCCCCTATAGGGAAATCCGTTAAATGCCCCCAAGCTCGGAACCTACCTCCGATTCCAAGCTCTGCGGACAGTTCAGCCCACTTGGAGTCCCTTGTGGACCTGCACTTGAAACGGGGCGACGACCTGTCATACAGGCAGCGATTCTCTTTGATAAAAGTAATCAATCGATACTCCATAGCGCGCGGCGAGCGGTTCAAAATAAATTAGCGATTCGGCCGGAATTGACTCACTGCACCAGTTGACAGCTGCATGCAGTAATGTCAAGCGAAGCATACAGCAGCAGCCAAGCAGCTGGCGACGTTCCACTACGAGTTTCCATGGCGCCACTGCAGCGCTTTGGAAGCAGGTATGTAGTGCTGCCATGGTGACAACTGGAACACTACTGGGGTAGTGGGCCGGCCAGACATCCGGAAATTTAACGGTTGTAAAAATTTGACTGTTGAGAAAAAGACTCGACAACTGAAATTGTGGTCAAAAGAGGCCCCTATAGGTGAACTGAGTGTAAGAGTTGTAGCAGATCAAAATACCCGAGCTTAAAAGGCAACTATAGACGCCAATGGTGGTTCCATAATGGGCATGGGAATTTTGAAGATGCAATTCCTCAAGTAAGGTTCTAGCAATTTCGAAACTGAACTACCCAGACGGTTACAAATTTTGGGTATTTACGAAGGAGTGTACGCCCTGCGCACGCACAGGATGCTAATTCGAGAATAAAAGTATCTTAAAGTAGATGATAGCCCCCTTTCTTCGGCTCCCGTAAAACCTAGAACAAGGAAACCTTTACGATTCCAGCAATGAGAAGGTCCTCCAGACGAGAAGCATTCGAATAGTAAAAATGTAGAATGGAAAGTCAAGCCGGTGGCAGTAGTGCAACAAAATCAGTAGTCGAATAAATTTAGGTAGTCATGCTTTAAGAAATGCATAACGAATGAAATTTTAGGAAAGGAAAATTATTACGTATTTCACAGTGTTTTGACTTTTAAAAAAACCTAATAAAATGAATAATTTCTCCTTATTTAATTTCTTCTCCAATTTCTTTCGAGATCCATTTGTTTTATTTTATTGTCACAATGTAAAGAAACTCGAACGCTCGCGGTACTACTCGCAGAGTAGTACTTAGTACTAAGTAGGCGAGAAATTTTTCCTTGCTGCATTAAAGTAATGAGATAATTTAGATCGTATAATTCATCATCATTTCCTACTCTTTACTCTACTACGCAGCAGGCTCCTTTTGGTTTGAATAGATTAAAGTAGGTCGATTTAGAAGAGCGGATTCTAGTTTAGGAGTTATAACTTATTGAGTCTATAGTTCCGAAACTTTAGTGAAGATTGTTCTGATTTGTTCTTGTAACTAGTGATGCATTGCCGGAACCGATATTTAACTAAAAGTAGTAATCACTGTACTGTGTGTTCACTGTTTTTTTATCCTAGACAAGTACAAAAGTATGTTGTTATCAGTTTAAAAGTGACTATTTAAATTGCGCGCTCCGTTTTCCAGTCATCCAATTGCTTTCCAAAGTGAAGGATTTTCCCGCAGTCTTCGTAACCAACGGCGGCCATTTTGTTTTTCCCCAGTCTGGCGATTCCATTTCTGACTGTTCCTCTCGGCCAGTTTCAGTTTACCTGAAGTCGTCTGCTTGATTGGCCAGTGAGGGCGGTTGTCGGTAGAGTTTGTGCATTTTGCTTAGATCAGAAGATTCTGTTCAATTTTCGGTTTCTGATTGGAATTCCGGAGCTGATTGTTTTCGCCGCCGGTAAATCGATTCAAATCGACACCAGCAAAGTTCAGAGGAATCCGTTTAGTGCAGCCACTGAAAAAAAAATGTCTGAGGATAACCAAGAGAATGGCACAGCCAATGGCGATGTTCCAGAAATCGAGCTCATCATCAAGGTAGGGAATTGTCTTCTTGTCTTTTAAAGAAATGAAAAGCGAAAAAAGGGAGTTGTAGAAAGGCGCGGGGCATTCGCACAAGGTTTTGCCAGAGTTGTGACACGTTACAGGGACGACCTTGAACCGATGCAATTTCGCTAATTTATCGCAGTAAATTGAGTTTAATTGTCCGCGGATTAATAGACAAGCGGCGCGGTGCGCAGAGGGATCCCACACATATCTTAGATCCCGCCGGAGGAGCAGGAGGTGCTAGAGCTCTGGGTTACGCAATTTCTTATGTATTTTTTTCTTGAGTCGATGCTGTCGCCGCCTGCTAAATCGTCAAGCTCAAGCTGCTAGAGCGCGCCCAGTTTCTTAGACAGAAGGGGGAAAACCGGGAGCTCCTCTGTTGGTAAAATCGCGCCTTGATGCGTCATTTTCGGGCTAGCAAGTCTGCTGCTTTGGTGCCTGCCTGTTTGCTAGCCTTTTGTTTGGAGGGATATGTGTGCGAAAGACTGAAGCTCTAGCGCTTCGCTAGCTTCTAGCCCACAGTTCTCCTCCATGGGTTGCGATTGGCTCCATTGTGAACACGTTCCGCGTGACGACGATGACGACTACGACGACGACGGCACCAACGGCATGAAAAACAGCAAAAGCGAAGAGGGGCCCCATCGTGAATGTGTTTGTGGCTAATTTGGGTGCCGCAGGTTTTTCACAGAGGTTAACTGTGAAAGGTGCATTAATGATGGAAAGTTGCTCCCCGTAAAAACAAACGTTGTCGTCCACGGCAGCGGCACGGCTACCTGACAGGTGGTTGTCTACTCTCCGCTTGTTTGGGAAAAGTAAATAACCCAGGCTAGAGCACAACCAGGTCTTGCTCAGCTGCTGTAAACAGCAATTATGTTGACGGCTAGGCTTCCCTTTTTCAAAATACAGAACCGTCCAGAAGAACCTTTCGGGAGGAAGTACTAGCCCAGTAACGGACGATCCATCATAGACCGGGATTCTACTTGATTGGGTCGGTCCAGTGGAACCACTAAAAAATCAAAGGCCTTTATGTGATTGATGGATTTGGGGTACGGAAATGAACCCAACCGGCATCTGTGCAGGGGTTTTTTTAAAGTCCAGTAAGTCGCAGACAAATTTTAACCTATTCATTTCAATTCTCGTTTTGGGCGTTTTTGGTAGTCCAACAGGTCCAACAATTATGACAAATTTCTTGATTAGTTTGCTGGGAAGTCTTAATGAAAGACTCAGTTATTAACTAGATATAATTCAGCTGAAACTATTTTTAATAATAATACCAAATGTTATGAATTTATTTATTCCAGCTTTCAATTAATTCTTTGTTTTTTCTGACTCCATTTTATCAGATTAATTAGGCTTTTTACTGACTCATCAATTTTGAATTCCTGGGAAGCGTTAAGCACATTTAAAAAATTTTTTATTAACAAAATTAACTTCCATTTGCTTCAGTAATGTCTCTTCAGTGTCGTATTTTGTAGCCATTGACCCCAAATTGTATTTTTTTTCTAAAATATCCCTCTGTACAACGTTTTCGTTGCAGAAAATGTTTGAAGTTGTAAAATATTGGCAAGAGGCTTTCTGATGTCAAGAAAAAGATTTAATGTTAATAAATAGTAAGAAATTCGTCTTAAATTCTAATGTTTGCTCACTCAATGATGGATCTGATGTCTAATCTACGAATTACTTTTATCGACTTCGTAAAATTTTTAAATCATGAAAGACCTGTGTATCAATGACCTGTGATCAAATGATAAGGTGAATTACGTATAAGAAATTATTAACTGAACTTAAACGCACATATTTTATAACCTTCCCGATAGATCAAAGAAATTTTGGCGCATACTATTTACTAACCAACCACATTCCAATTCAAAGCAAGTATTGAATATGGGCTCTTAATTTCACGAAAATGTGGAAAAAAATATGCTTTTATAATGGAGCTCAGAGTAGAGGAGCGTTTAGGTATATTAAATAATACCAAATTCTAATACAGTTGACTAAATTAAAATTTTTTTTGATATAGATTCTAGTTTTTACCACGAATGATATTATATTTTATTCGTACGCTTATATTTTAAATGTCAGTGATACTGGCTTATAATATGTCCCTTCTAATGGTTACTTTACAAATTTTTGATAAGTTATTTTCGATAAAATTTTAAGACGCTAACAAAACAATAAATGCAACGAGGCGAGAATTTTAGATCATTTGCCATCATTCTGAAGAAACATCGTGAAATCTTATAAATCAGTTCATATGCTTTTTATTATAACCTTGATGAAGACATCGCAAAATACGATAAAAGGTGGGAATTTATTAAACTAATATTCATGAAATTGCTCTAATTTGAATTATTGAATCGTAAATTTTGATAACAATGCCCTTAATCTAAATTCAGTATTATGGAAATTCATTTTTAAAAGCTTTATAATTTTCTAATTTTTGTAGTTGGATCGATATTTCTTTCTTAAAATTTCGTACCAGCTTTAAAAAGAAATGTTATGCTTTAAAGACAAATAGCAATAAAAAATAAACATAAAAATCACAGTCGTAAAAGTAACTAGCCGATGAAATCCATGTTAGGGGTCTTAAGTCGCATCTAACAGCAAATAAATTTTAAAGGAGAAGGGTCTATCAGCGGTCAGTCATGTTTACTATTTATTTCTCGACGGTGATTCAGCTTCTTTTAATGTTTTTGTAATCAGAGACCACAAGGTGATAACTTTTAATACAAACGCGCTCAGGTCAGCTTTTCTAGACCATCACAGTTGCTTACTTCTTCAAGATGGTAGATATGTACGTAATGGTTTTATTTAGTAAGGTAAAATAAGAAAACAAGTATATTACAGAGTCTGACTATGAGTTGAAAAGCTTTTATTCTGCCGAATTTTTATAAATATATAGGAACCCTATAAATTGTACTAAGTAATAGTATTTTACTATTCCAGTTTGGGATGTTTTTCTCTGTTTTATTTGTATCTTTCTCAACATCCTTGCCCTAGATACGGGTAGAGTGATTCGAATTTTTAACGCAGAGAATGCCCACTGATGAATTGCAAAACCCCAGTCCGAATAAACGTGGAATGAATATAAATTCCAAAAAATTAGGCAATGAAATATTCACACAAAATTTTCTGGACTAAGTGATGTAAAGAAAAAAAAAAAATACAGTCGTGTAAAGATGCTTTTCTTGGGAAAAATGTCAACATCAAAAGCTGATAGGCGATCTCCGTATTTTGGCGCAATGTACGTAGAAGAAAAAAAAGGAAAAGTTGTCGCGGAAAAATTCGCTTTCCATCCCAAGTGAATGTCATGATACCATAAAACAAACGCCGTGCTGCTTCATTTGGCGTAAGCGCTAAAAACGAGTTCATTTGCGTACTTTGCTTTGGAGCCGGAGCCCCTGAGTGGCCCACGATTTGCGCCAGAGGGGCTGCGGCATATGGCCGAGCTCCCCAAGTCGACGGCAGCGGCGGTAGAAATTCCAGATGGGAATAAATGAGCAATAATAACAAAAAGGCAAACTGCTAACTATTAACATTTGGTACTTTTATCGCGTTTCAGGAATACTTAACTCGCGTCTGAATGCGCTTCTGGCTCGCTGTTTCTGCCTGCTACAATATCTAAGTGCACTTCTAGAAGAGCACATGACTTGTTTTGTGCCGGGAGGCTTGAGGATTCTTCCTACGAAACAATGCGAGGAGGATGGACACTTTGATGTCGGCATTTTATTCTATTTGGAATTTTTAAAGATGATGATACCTAGACCGTAACAGAATATCTGCTTGTGTGGTTAAACTTTTTTCTGAATATTATTATTACCCAAGCCTCGGGATTGTTATTAGGAATAAAAAGAACTTCGATATAAATAGTAAGTACCCGGCTCCGTACATTTTCCTTTAATTCTTGACAATCGTTTTTAAACCAGTTGTAGAAAAATATAAACAAAGATTTTTTTATTCAAAAAATGACAAACAAAAAAAACAGCTCCTTTCAGATAATGCAATGGTTGTATCGTAAGTTATATTCATTAAATGGTTAATAGGAAAATATATTTCTAATAAATAATTCGATAAACTAAATTGGAATAGGTGTCACTTTGTTATCTTTTTCCCAAGAATTTAAAAGTTATGTACTTTTTATCAGGAAAACTCCTTTTAAGCCATTGTTTACATCATGGAGGGTAAGTGAATTGTTTCTAAGAATACAATGACTCGGTTTATGAAGTAAAATCAAAAAAAGGTTATCTTTTCTTGGTATCAATAATGTTCCGTTTTGTTTAAGTGTCCTATCTATTGATAATGGGCTTCAAAAGAAAGAAAAATCTAGTTCAACGGTTTAGTCACTTCTTTCGCAATTAATTAATTTTATTTTGTTTTAAAAAGGAAATTTTTTATTCTTTTTAATAATATTTTTGAAATCGTCTTATTAAGGTCTTTCATTTGATACCCATCTCGATACTCTTCGGGAAAAAGTTAGACAAAGCACAAACTAGCGTATGCCAAACACACAAGTGAAAAGTATTACTTATACCCTTAACCTTTCCTTAAGTTTTTTGGAATTTGTACGACTGTTGCGGAGAATATTTTGAAGAAGGCATCATAAAATTGTTTAACAAATACACACGTAATTTTGTCTAATTCTTGTTAATAGCACTAAAGTGGTTGAAGAAAAACGTTTATCGCCTATATAAAAATTATATAGATTAATAAATGGGAAGAACCTCAACAAAACAGACATTAATTGAAATAGACAAAACCGGGTCTACGTCTTAATACCAGATCTTCAGAGATTCTGAATGGTTAACCCTTCCAGCAGATTGGTCCTCATGCGTAAAAGCAATAAATGGATGTTAATGATGTTCCCATTATTATTACTTTTCTCTAATAAGGCACTAATAAGGTCGATTGTAATTGTACACTCGATTTAGCGCGAAACGTTTCCTTGCATAATCAGACAATCGAGCAATCGAATTTTTTCTGGAAAATTGAACACTTGTTCGGCTTGGTCGTAGTGCGTCGTGGTCGCAGTATCACGTTGAGATTATTCAGGTGGGCGATACCGTTTGATAAGAATATTGTTTTCCTAAAGTACACGTAGACCCAGGTGTCGTTGCGCTACGTTCAAAGAATATTAAACGGCAGTCATAAATCAAGTAAGGGTCCCTTTGTATACTCTTGAAGCCCCAACTTGAAATTAGGGCTTTATCTGTGTGTTGGATTAATGTTGGCTTTCTATTTAAAAATAATTTTGATTACTTAATGGGTGTTGTTGTTAACGCTAGAAGTTGGAAACTGAAGCTAATAATGTTTGTGGTAAAATAAGTTTTTAGTCGAAATAATAATGCAAACTTTGGCCAAAGCAAACAGCGGCGCAATTTAGCGCAATTTCGACTTCCTTCAAAGATTTCCGTGGAATCCGCCAAATTGCAGCCTGTTAAAGAGCAGAAACTCCTTCTCGGCCAAAAATAAATCATGGCACGGCCTGAAGGTGACTCTCTGAGACGTAAATGAAAATTTCGTTTTAGTTCCATTTCTTTTCGATACATTTTGCAGAATTATATTTTCTTGGCACATATTCATAAATCATTCAACGTACAGGTGGCTATAATTGAATTTTGTTTATTTATTCCTTTTACCGTGGATGCGTTCCAAAAGAAAGTGTGACACTATTTTAATAGGGGCAAAAATATTTTAGGTTTTCGAATGCGGATGGTCGGACGTGACGCTATTGATGTCTACCGGCCACCGACGTGGATTGCGAGACGCAGTCGCTGATGCTTAGGGTAAACATTGAGGTCGCAAGGTGCGAACTATCATAATAGCATTGTTCAAGTTCAATGTCAATTACAATTGATTTTTAGTATAAATAGAGTTAGAATTGTGTCAGGTGCGAATTTTATGTATAATCAGCTTAAGGGAACTTAATGGCGCGTCACGAAGGCGAGCGAATCGGGAAATGAAATGTTTCATTTTGTTTTTAAGGTTGTGATGCCCTATAAAAAATAAAATGGCCTAGCAAAGAAATAATAAATATTAAATCATAAAATTGGACAGGTAGACAAAATACGTATAAAAGCATTTATTTGTGTTTAAAATGAATGAATTTACAACCAAAAATACTCACTTATGTAATCTTTTTCAAAATTTAGATTTTCAGTTTTTGGAAAAATAATCGTATTGTATAAATTTAGGAAATGGTTGGTATGGTATGGTAAATTTATGAAGGTTTGTATCATAAACTATGGTATAAAACAAAAAAAAATATTTAAAATAATTTAATATCCTTTCAACTACTAATAGTCAAAGAAAATACGTTATTTTTTAGATTTGTTATATTTTAAATTGAAATTTTCAGCATAGTTTTTCTATTAATTATGAAAAGTAGTATTAAATAATTAAAGTTTTTCACTTTGCAAAAAAGTTGAACCGTTGATAGACCTGAATTTGGGATATATTATTAATTATGAGTAATGATCTGTTTTCAACGCGATGTAAGAAAGTGGGTGCAGAAGATAGAAAGGAAATTTTTAGAAAAATATTTTTAACAAAATCTCTGGTTTTTCGTATCTAATCCGACTATTCCTTATTAAAATCAATGTCACAATGCCTTTTTAGTTCCATACTCGATCACCTACGAATATTAAATAAAGTACGTTTTGCCATAAATTTTACAACAATTACTGCAAGGCATTTAATGATATATTATATCGTTATATTTATGTTCCTTTAGCTATTTTGTAAAACAAATAATTCAAAATTATGATATGATACGAGTATAATGAGATGTGCATATGTGTAACATGTTTTATATCGGTCAAACGTTGTTGCAATCTATTAAAAAATTTATAACCGCCTCGTAAAAAACAGAAATCTTACAAAAGATTTAAATAGAAGCGTAGAAAAAAAACAACGGGCGGAAAAAAATAGTTGTTTTTTATTATCTTCAAATAAATTATAAAAGATTAGGTTAAAGAAATTTGACATTGTAATTGACTTATAACATTAAGTATTTAAAAATAAACTCTGTTCTATTCTAATAAAACTTTTCTCTTCATAGAAAATTGAGCTCGTTAATTTTTTGGACATAAGAATGGAACAAATGCGTAGTAATTGAAAGGTTATTTAATTGCCATTAATTATTTTTACTGCTGCAATTATTGAGCTTAGGTGCAAAATATCAACAAAACAAATATTTACACTTTTTTACACTGCATGCTTTTTGGTTTTCTTTACGTTTTAGTTAATTAAAATTTCTTTGTAAAGGGAAACGACTCATTCATGATAAGATTATGCTTGTTTTGTAAGTATTTTTTGTTTATTTACTTAAATTTAGGATCCATTTATTAATTTATTACCACTACTTTGAAAAAAATAAGATCACAATTTTTATTTAATAAACTTACTAGTTTTTTTAATTTTTTTTTTTTTTTTATTAAAATTGTTATAACTTGCAATAATATTTTTAAATAAAATACCTAAATACTGTTTTAATTTTCACATAAATATTTGAAAATTACATTGACCAAATTTGAAGATAAAAAACTTTGCTAAAAATTAATGTTTCCATTGAGAGATTGGGATTTTGAAATATTTTTGATTTTAAAATTATATACACTTATAGGATAAGTGTATATTATTTATAATATATGTAAGTGTATATTATTTATAATATTTATGTATATAATATACATATTATTTCTATAATATGCTAATCTCTTGAAAGAAGTGTAATAATTTATTGCTTTTAAAGTCTAGTCTAAAGATTTTTTCGTACATTTTCAAGTAAATTTTATCTAAGAAAGATTATAGTGCATTTTGAATTAGTCGAAATGTTTGCTTCTTACCGAAATACTGTCTGGAAAGTATAGTCAAGATTTTAAAGGCAGAGATCTCTGGGTTTTAGACCACGAAACGTTTTCAATACTAAAAGAAAAAAAATGAATTCTTAAGAAAATATTTTCCTTAAAGTGTAAATAAATCCCTTTAAAAAGCTACTCGTTAATTTGTGGCAATTAAAGTGACTCCAGGGGGATTTGAACCTCGGATAATTGGACAACGACAAAGTGTCCTCCTTCTAGAGTACTAACTTTGAAAATTTTTCGCAACATAAAATTGCTTCATATTTCTGAAATTATGTTAATCGCTTATTACATTAATTTAGAATTTCACAAGATTCTTAGGACGGCAGAATTTCTAAAGATTGTAAAAGAGGTGTCTTAGAAAATTACTTCCTTCACTTCCATTGTTAATTCCGTGAAAATTATGAAAGAAAAAGGGGGAAAATCAACAAAATGCGCTAATGACCTGAGAAATGTTAACTATTTCCACGCTCCAAGAAAATACCAAAAGAAAAAATAAAATGGTAGAGAAGAGCAAGTTGTTGAGCTTCATACCGGAATTGACTTTTTCCTGCCAATCAACAGTCCTCCATAGAAAATTTGTCGCGTATAATGATGCACGAAAAAAATGGGTATAAGAGGGGTAAGAAAAATTTCTTGAAGAAGAAAAAAAGATAAGTGTATCTATTTTAACCACTTTTGCACCATCGTCGCAGATAGACAAATGCAAAAATTACCCGTACGTGAATCCCGCGCGAAAAATTTAAGGAGGTTTTCACTCGGAATGGTTACTGATCTTTGACGACTTTTGCTTTCGCATAGTTGCACCGATGGTAGCCATACGAATAGCCTAACCAATCTTCAGCCACGATGTCGACTATGCCTTGCGAATATGTGCAACTCTATATGTGACTGTAGAAAAAGAAAATACTAGTATATATATAAAAAAAAAAGTAAAAGTAGTCATTGAGCGGCGTGGATCATGGCAATTTGTTCTACTTTCCTAATGAATTCTTTTCCGCTCGATATAACTTTACAAGAAATTCTCGAGATCTAATCGTGCAATTGTTTCATGTGCCCCACGCCTCTTCGGACACGATCCGATGTGAGGCAACGAATGTGATTTCTTATTGCTCTTAATTTTCACTCGTTGGTTAATTTAATTACCTAACGCTCGAAGCGTTCACGCAAACTTTCTTCGGAGTGTTTATAAACAGCACGAAGTCTTATGTAGATTCTAATATACCATTAAGACAAGACTATGTCCAAAGTCCTTTGACGTAGTTCGATTTCAAAAATGGATTGAAAACACATCGTTCGATAAAACCTGTACACCGAGTAGCCCAGGTCTTCCTACATCTGAGCACTAGAAGTAGGGGTCGGTTTTCCGGTTTTACCGACGCTTCAGTGATTTACAAGTTGCGTAAGGAAATAATTGTCCAATAATCTGCCAATGGAAAAATTCCCATTTGCATATCGACATATTCACGCATGTATCTGACACGTTTTTCTATGATGAGAAATTCGTTGTTGTGCCTTCGGGGGATCAATTTCGGTGCAAGTAAGGCTCGGGTCTACATTTTCATTTCCTAAACGTTTCGAAATGGTTGTGATAAGAGTTTTGTACTAATTAGCCGTCTTATCTTACCTTAATTAAACACTGAGTTTATGAGGTAATAATAGCATTTTGTAAATATCCACGAATTTCAATTATTTCCTGTTGCCTTGCTAGATATATTTAATTATGTTTATGTTTTATTTCGAGCCGACACTAATTTTATGTTTGAAATGTCTATACCTCCATTTCAAGTTTGCTTAAGGTAAAGTCTTTCTTAAAAGTATGTAGCCATAAGGAAGTATTGTGCGTTCATATATTGATTTTTTTTTAGTGTTGATTCATTCACTAGAAAGTCGGACTCTTTGATATCTAAAAATAGTTTTCTTGGTATTAGAGATTTAATCAAAATCACAAGATATTTTTCGTCAAGCACTACTTTTGTTTTAAAAATACTACATCAAATTTAGTTCGCCAGATTTGTAATTTTTATAAACATTTGTGGCTTAAACATTAAAAAAATAATAAGATGGGATTATTTAATCTCTTAGCTCAATTTTTCTATCAAATGGATTTTGATTATTCAAACCATTTTTTTAGCAAAACGTGCCGGTTTTTTTATATGAATTTTGAAAAGCGAAACAGAAAGAACAATTATTTAAAAAAATTGTTGTTTCCAAAAAAGTATGCTTTCCTTTAGATTTTAAGTTTATTGTCGCGAAAAATAACATGGAAAGCTGAAAATTTCGACATTTTTCAACTTTGGATATGTTTTAAAAGGCGAAACATCATAAAAACTCGCGATTTGTATTTTTTTTTACAAGTCTAAAGACCAACAGAGCGCAATAAAATGCAAAATACACAATAGGAATTTATTAGTACTAAACATTTCAATCGGATGTGGGTGTTAGCTTGCATAATTATTTTTATATCGGACTTAAAACATGCAGGAAAAGGTGTATCAAAATTATTAATTACTACTATTTTGGGATTCTATTAAAAATGATAAGAAAAATTTTGTGCAAGAAGAATTTTTGATCGTAGTTCGTAAATATACGAGCCATGCAACATTGCCTCGATAAAATAAAATATAAAAGTACAAAGGTGTAATCAATATTGGTAATCAATATTTTTGATATTGGTCAAGCGGCGAATCCTTTGTATTCTGATAATATGCAGGCACTAACGTAAGCGGACTTAACTAATAATCTGATAGGTCGATTTGCAAAAGTGATTCTTAATTAAAAATCTTCAATGAACACAGCAACGTGTAATCTCGCTTATAAATTTCACATTAATGCGATGATTTTCGATCACTGATAATTAAAATAAATTGTTTAAATTATTTCCAATACTATCAGCTCCTATCAAGTACTTGGTATCAATTTTTATCAAACGATTAGTCCGTGAAGATGCTATCGAAAAATTGTTAACGAAATTATGTAAATTGTGTAAAATGCAGCTTTTCTTGACATCATACGAGTTTTCTATATTTGACCTCATCAATGCAGCAAAATATCGAAGCAAAGGTCTCGATCGCGCATGCCGCCGATGGACTTCTTATATAAAGATCAAACTTGATAATGAAATGTCGATTCACAGGCAGTGTGCAATTGTCCAGTTTTTAATTAACAGTTCACAATCGCAGCGATGCCTACAATTGTACAGATTGCTGTAAAATATTTAGGTTAAGTTAAGAGCAGTATAAGTTGTGGGAAAAAGTGAAGGTCAATGAACTTTGAACCGATTTTTTTTTTTTTCGATGTGTGTTTACCTGTGGAATCATTCGACTGAAACTCACACGGGCTATATAATCTACCTTTAATTAACATGCGGTCGAGTAAGCAACAAAGCCTACAGTAGTGTTTTGTAGGAGGATATGGCGTCGGGGATATTCCTTTTTTTTTTTTTTGTCATAGTTTTTTTGTTTTTGTTTTTTTATCACCATATGAGGAAAAAGAATAATCTCTTCTGGAGTTGTGGTTGCGATGAGAGTAGTGTGTGCTCAATTACGTCAGTTTTATTAGCTTCTGAATCAGCACCTATGCTACATATGCGTTTATACGTGCTGCCTTTCTGGGCAAGATTCTGCTGGTAAGGCCGGGTGATTCATCGACACGATATATGATTGTGCTTTATTAATTCTCAGGGAGAAAGTTTGTGAGATTTCGTTACATGTCAGGAGTCATTTGTATGAAAATACCAATTCTTTGGAAAAAAAAACTAGTAGGAAAAAGTTTTGTTTCTGAATGAATGATATCCATAAATAGCGGATGTTGAGGGGTCAATGAACGCTTCATCAACAGTTGATGTGTATAGCTTATACCTTTTTGGGTTAAGCAATCGTGGCTTTAATAAAATTCAAATTTTGCAGTATCATTTTTATTTTAATGAATTACATTCATATCTCTCTTCCAACTGGGAGTATACAAAAAATATTGCTTCTTAATTATTCTGAAAATACCTCTTTACTAATCTGGGCAAAGGAACGATCGTTTATTGATTTATTGTTTTATTGGTCTTAGATTCCATAGAAAAGAAATTCTGTAGAAAATTAGTAAAACTGACAAATTTAATGCTAAAGAATTGCATTAAAAAGAAATAAATTTTATTATGAGTCGTTTGTAAATATACGTATATTTAAATTAAGGCTATTCGATAAAGTTATAGATTTTTTTTGCCGTTACCCGTTGACGTCATGAATTTCGTATGTGTTTAGTCAATCCCAAGCAACGTTATCCACCAGTGAAATATAAGGCCTTCTTATTTTACAAAATAAATGTTTTTTTTTTTTTTTGTTGAAAGAAACACCTGTGAAAAATATTACTTTTTTTGATAAAAAATTTTTAGTTCAAAGAAGTAGAGTTCAAAATACCAATTGATAAAAAAAATATAAATTTAAAGTGAAGAAAAAGGTTTGGAATGTTATAACTAGTTTCTATGTCCTTCTTTAATTGATTGTTACCTTAGATAGCAAATTGAACCTAGTGAAGCAAATAAGCAGAGTTAGCGCTAGTTTTTCTTGAATATTATTGTCAGATTTTCTGCCAATTAAATAAAAATAAACTGCCAATTCAGATGTATTTATGGATCTGAAGAAGTTAATTATTCAGTTAATTATACTAAATGAGTGCACATAAACAAGGCCAAGTACTTTCTAAGACGTCTGACTGGATTATAGTGAAAACTTTGTAGTTTTTGTATGGTAGAGGAAAACATGGACTACCTTATGCCCTGTTCAAATAATATACCGCCTCGTTTATTTTAAAAAATTAATATAGAGTAATAAACAAGTGAAAAGAACTCGTGGATTTTTTTAATGAACTTGTTAAGTAGTTCTTAGACATTATTTTTCAAGAAAACCTGTATCATATCGATCTTAAAAATAAATAATATAGCATAATGAGTTTCTATGGTTTTGTACCAAACAAATACAAAAATCTAGTATAGTGCAAAGACTTCCGTCACTTACGTTGATAGTTCTAGTAAATATTAGGACGATATAATAGAACTAGAGTTTTGGATAAATAGATAATAATCTATTGGTACCAAAATTTATATTATTTTATATACATAAGATATGATTTCAATATAATCGAATTAATATTGAGACAAATTTTGGGATCATTAATTCAAATTTAAATAAAACATGCGTGCGAGATTGATTCTCATGTCATCGACGGATTGATTTTCGGAATTAAGTAGAACAAGTTATTTTTTTTCCGTAATAGATAATGAAAGGTAATTTTTTAGAATTCTAGAATAAATAACTCATTAATAGTATTATCCAAAATTTTTTATCACAATTTGCTTGTACATTTGAGTAGTTTTTTTGTCGCTAAATTAGAAAGTTAAATTTTGATTTGATAACATCGACAATGTTTAAACTGATTCTATTATGATTAAGTAGAGAATTATCTACTATACATTTGAATAGAGAAGATAATCATGTTTTAACCGTAGATAATACTTTTTTATCAACTGCTTATATTACGTGTAAATGATGTAGAAAAAACTCAAAAGTAAAAATTCTAAGATATAACTGAATTTAAAAATACGTCTCAGTGTTTTTAATTTAAAAATTTGACTTTTGAGCTTTAGACCCACCATATATGACATGTACTTATGTTATACTACTTTAATCATAGGTACTGATAACAAAGAAGACTCATTTCTTCGCGTACGGGTTCAATAACTCGTTCATAGCCGCCTTCAAAGATAAAACAAGAAATAAAAAACTGCGAACGTTATACCAAAGTTTTATTAAAGAATTTTCCAACCACACCCAAATGTATCCGCCATAAAAGGTAAACTCCATTAAAGAACGCAAAATTTTTTCTCACAAGCAGTACCAAACGTTTTGAAGTAGTGAATCATCACCTCCTCCAACGACAACATAATGCACATACATATGAGTGCTCATGTGACTTGCTTTAAAAAATCTTGTTCCGCACTATGACGCTGTTTCTTTTCCGATGGCCAGGGGCTAGATAGTCTCAGGTTTCACATTTGAACATTCTTTTTATCCTACATTATTTGTTTTTCGTTCTGTAGAAATTCATTAGGTCGTGTGTTAGCTGGCTTCAATTTCCAGTTTGTGCTTTAGCTTTTAGCAAACGTAACACGAAAACGTTCGCGGTTAATTTCGATAACTTGGCGGCACAATATCGTAAGCGATGAGGTCATCGCGGGACGAAAGTAAACTTTAAGTGATGTTCTAACACATCTTGGGATTTTTATTGTCTTCCTTCATGGTCTCTAATGTATATCTTCATTAGATTTTTATATAAATGGTATTACAATGGCGGGATCTCCAAAAGGTGGTATTGATTCGTATCATTTTCAATCATTTATTCTGCTTTGAAATCGGCTATCATAAAACAAACAGGTATGCTTGATATCAAATGTAAAACTAATTTATCAAGGTGAAAAGGCTGCTTTCTCAATTGTATCAAACGATTACTTCTGAGAATGAGACTGTAATCACTCATGTGTTATCCATTTCTGTGACATGAAGTTAACAAAGCATGTCCAAAGCTTTTTTTCTTTTTATTTTTATTTTCGCTTTTCATTGCTGGCGTTTAGGTTGAGTAGAAATAGAAATTTCTTCAATTAATTAAGTCTTGTTTGATAAGGGACTACCAATCGTTGAGTGTATTAGACGCAAGTAATAAAGTGATTTGTTAATGCCATCACTTTTATTGGACTGTGACATTATAAAAATTGTGAAGGTGGATTAAATCATTTGATGGCAAAAATAAACTAAAAACGTCTATTTTTAATACAATAGTATGTTGATTAGAAATCAACTTAGTAAAATTAAAAAAATGAAATTAGGATTAGAGTAGATTAGATTATATAATAAATTTTGTAGAAACATGTATATAGTGTTTTCCTTAAAACATTTCAAAATTTTCCAAAAGTAATTTAGAATTCCAATTTTTGTTTTTTTTTATCACAATCAAAATATTTCAATTTAAATTTTCAAAAGTAGTTCTTTTTTGTGGGGAACGTTGTATGCTATTTTAGTTTATTTAAGACCATATTTTAATATTATGGTGATATTAAATCACCATAAACATATCACTTTTAACTTTTCCTTTTTGAAAAATATGGCTAACAACCGTAAAAGGGCTCTTTTCTCACTTAGACCGACGCGTGATATGATGGTTCAATGATTGAGTGATCTTGACCGACTATATCATTATCATTTCCATCGACTGCGAATCAACGATTTTAGCATTTTCATAATAAGCTTCGTCTGCATTTTGTAAGACGTATTTAAATTCAACACATAAAAGAAACGAAGATATGATGGCACTCTATCTGAAGTTTTAGTTGCGTAAGAAACACATTAGAAGCCGCTAAGTACTATTATTGATTGCAAATAAATGAGAGGTGTACTTAGATTTTGTTGAAAATTAGTTCGATTGCGAAATTCAATCTACAATGAGATTTATGTTTTTTTTTATCAGTTCGTTGTTGTTGTTTATAAATCAGCCATTAAAAATCAATTTAAAATTGCAGTAAGAAGAATGTTAATGATCTGCTAGAGAAATGCAATTGGTAGGTATGCAGGACTAATTGATGGCAGCTCTTGGTGCTATAATTTTCCATATTTATTTCTTCTTTAAATAATGTAAAAGGAAATTGAGGTCAACAAGCCTTTCCAGTTTTTTGAGCCGTAGACCATTTAATGTACGTTTTAAAGTGCTTAAACAAATATTTATTTAACCTCAATATTTTACAAGGAATTTATGGGATACATCAATTCGTAAACAAATAGAAATTAAACAGTCCAAGATTGGTGTAACTCATAATTAAAAATAACTTGATTCCTGTATGTTGTGTAGGGACTGATTTTTATTTTGTTTATTTTGTAGCGATACTTATTATTTTTATTATTTTGCGAACTATAGCAAACAACGAATTTCGCCAACCTCCGCTTACGCCCGATGGTACATCTAATCTGCTTTCAGGAACATCTTCTCTTCCCTTAAATACGCTTGCACCCAGTCGTTATTCATATCTTACTCATGCACTCCTTATCTCGTCCTAATAGCGATCGCAATAAAACCCTATCCATCCGAACACCTGAACATATATTAGTACCTCTGCGGGTCCAAAAGATTGTTCCCGAGGCGCCGACACAATTACCCGTAAGCAGAGGAAGGCGCGTCCTTTCTTGTTTTCGTCCTTTCGTGGTTTATGGTTTTAGGAGGGTTTTTTCCTAATTACCATCTTATCTAGCCCAGCTGCACTGCAACTGGCGAATTCTGCGCAGACAGGCATATTCCTGTTACATCATGTTACAATTTAAATTTTTTTAATTTAAAAGCCAATTAGAATTACACTCCCTAAACACTACACTAATTTTTTATATTGTTGAAAAATGAATTTATTCTTTGATATCATTTTTTATAGTAATTTGTTGCTATTCCGAAGAATTTATAAATAATAATTTTAAATAATTAATAATTATAAACTATTATTATGTCTGTTATTATCTCTTGACCTATACTATTTTTTGTTTTGCTTTATTTCGATTTATAGAGACTTTGTTTACTGTGATTCGAATGTGCTTAGAACTTGAAAAAAATCCATTCATTGATCAAACTATTACTAACGACTTTTATTTTGTTATGGAGTAACTGGAATTCGAATTATCGAGGCTCTATTGTAATTCTGTCCACACTTTACTCGTACACAAATCCAGATATGTACTGTTCTTTCTAGTGTCCCATTGTTTCTATCTTGAACTGGATAACCTTCATTATTTTAGTCACCTGTTGTATGACCTTATGACTTTCCCGTATTTTCACTACCGGCAATATCTTTACAAATGGGTCAGAAAAGCGGTGACCATAAACTGAAGACTACGAGATGCCTAGCTGACCCTTTAATTAATTCTTTAGCGCTCGCATCTCATCAATCACCCATTAAAGTAACTGAGACTGTCAGACCAATCTTCTTTAGTCGGAGCTCTCAGCTCCGGCGATCGATTCAATTATGTTCCACGCGTCCATAAAAGTCGGTGAATAAAGTCACCGGTGAGTCACGTAGCCGCGGCAATATCAAATGCCGCAATGTTTGAGAAAAATCTCTAGTTTAGCAGAGGGAAGACGGCGGCAGTGAGGCGGTTTCAATGCGAGCAAATTTTAATCTTAAGGAAAATAATAATAAACAGAACCAGATGAACGCTAATGAGAAACTGTTGTGCACACACTTGTACTGTTTCTTTTCCTGTACGTTTTCTTGTACGTCTCGCTGCATCGTCTTCGCCTTCCGAGTTGTGACCCATTTTCGAAAAAAAACCGTCTTTTCCTCTTATCACTGAAAATATTCATTCGAATTTATATTTCCAAATGCGCGACAGAATAATTTAGCATGCATTCCGATTTGCCTCACACTGGTGACCCATTAAGCTGTGAAATACCATCATTGTGAACGGCGAGAGGAGGGCACTACGTTTCAAGATATCCGAAAGACGGCAGAGTGTGATCGAAGAACGAAATGCGAGTGAACGACACGACGAAAGCTCCATTCAGGCAGGTATCTTAGGTCTCGGACCGTCGTCGTCTTTGTGAATGCAAGAAATCGACACGAGTCCATCACACTATTTGCCTTACCTTACTCTACCTTGGTGTCGTCGTGCTATTGCTAAGAAAGGTAGGCTCGTCCGTTCAAGAAAAGCAGAAACCTATCATAAGATGGCAATATGTTGGACTGCATGTAAAAGAGTTGTAATAGTTGACTATAGCCGTGGAGGAGAAGAACACCTTGATAACGGTATGATTTATGTGAGAGTTTATGCTTTGAAAGGAAATTGACCGAGCCAAAAACTGTAATTCATGTGGCGAATTAGCTGCCCTAGAATCTCGGCCTTTGTTGTGCTCGAAACTCCAAAGTCGACAATTTTTCATTTAGTTCGATAAACGTTTTCGAAGTGAAAATATTTACATACTCTAATTTCCTTTTCTCTTTTTGTTACAGGCTTCAACAATCGATGGAAGACGGAAAGGAGCTTGTTTGTTTTGCCAGGAATATTTCATGGACTTGTACCTGCTGGCAGAATTGAAAACAATTAGTTTAAAAGTAAGATTTGATCGGTATGGAAACAAATCGATTTTGTATCACAGATTTAGCACGAAGGGATTTTTTAATCATATTTTTTAAGCATTCATATCTCCGAAATTATTTTTTGTTTTAATTTTTATACACAAAGATTTGTCCTCTAAAATTCATGACTAAAAAAATATTTAAAAAAGGCAAGTTCGACTTCTTCGCCGAGAGTTGAACTTTTAAAAGTCTTGTAAAGTAATATTTTTGTGTTGTTGTAACTAGTACATGGTATAATTTTGAAATAAATTTGATCTTTTACTTGACTTGCAAATGAAAATTTTCAGTATATATAAAAAAATTGTTGTTCAACAATAATTCAAAAACTACGCTACACAAGATTTTGTAAAATAATTTTGAGATCTTTGACCCCTTTCAGATAATATCTGACATTATAATTTTTAGAATTCCAAAATACCTCGGGAAATATTACAATAATGTTTGACTAATATGTGCAATTTAGTAATAGGTATTTTTATTAAATTCACGAAAATTCGACTTTTGAAGTACAGAGTTCTAAAAACCAAAAAAAAATGTTCACTATTTAAACTCAGTCTATTCTTGCAAGGGTGGATTTTTGAAAATCAAGTAAAAGATTCTCTGTCAAGAATAAAAGTAAAAGTAAAATCATATTCATCGTGTTGTTTTGAGGGTATATTTTTTTCTTTATTCAAAATAAGCTATAAAATGATCTCACAAAAATTACTGCAGGTCTTCGTGTTAGAAGAAACTAATTCTAGGATTTGAAATATATGAAAATATTATTTCAGGAAAATTCGGCTAGAAATATTGTTACTTACCTCTAAAGAGAACAAACTATTGACGATCAAAATTTCGATAAACAAGTTGTTCATGAAAATCTAGAAGATTTTTGGTATTAAACTGTCTAACAACATAACAATTTAGACTTTTTTATGTGATAAAATTTCTGATACCAAAAAAGCGTTATTTGTTGTTACAAATACATGTGTATATAAAAATCTTAATTATGTAATTTCTTTAAGAAAATAAACGAATTATTATTTCTTCATATTCAATTCGTCAACAGTGTCGTCTGTCTGTTTATTTGTCTGCAAGTGATAAGCTTCGAAACCAATAAACTGATTCTCACGGACGGTTTTGACAAATATGGAAAAATATTTAAATATTTCCATTTTTTATTTAGACTATTAATAACACAATAATCACAATCGGTTGTCTGAACAGGTTGAACAAAAATGTAAGAAAAATCAGAGAAAAAATTTACTTGAGCCATAACTTTGTAGATATGTTGGGTGTAGAACCAGGTGTGGGTCACCTAAAAGTAAATACAGCGAAGTTTATATAAATATCAGTAATGTAAAATTCTCTGAATGTCTACTCCGGGTCAAAACAATTAATTTTGTAAGGAAAATATAAACATATTCATTAGTTAAGTCTATGTTTTTTTGTGGAAGCCTCCTTTATTTTTGATGGTTTCATTTTAATTCATTATGATGTGAAGATATTTTTTATTGTGAAGACATGATTATGTAATTTGGTTTTTATTTGCTTATAAATATAATTTATTTTAAACGACGGTTATTCTATTTTAAGTAGATATTTTGAGAAAACGTATAGGGTATATGATCCTTAAAACGATCTTGTAATTATATCGATATCGATAAAAAATTGTTGTGCAATTAACAATTGAACGATACCGAGTTGGAATAAATGAACAATTTCTATCAAAGTGCGATAAAATAAGTTTCTTTTTATGCAAATGGTGTGTAAAGCCTAGTGGATTTAGTGGACGTGTGGTATCATATAGTAGTGCAACTGAAAACAAGAATGATGATATTTTGTTACAAATGATATCACTTCTAGTTTACGAAAGGTTTTGAATTAAATTAAGAAGAAATATATAACGTACAGAAGGTTTTACGCATTTTAAAAATTTCAATTTATTTTGCCTGTTGATCAACTCAAAAAATGTCAGAGCTATTTTTACGAAAATTTAATTGAAAATAAGGTACAGGAAACCTAAAAAAACAATTAAATAAGCAATTTTGTAATAAAATTGTGTTAAATTTCTTTATGTTTTATTTTTCAATTGTATTTTTTATATATGTTAATCAAAGATAAAAGCAAAACTAATAATTTTTTTATTTGCAACAAAATATCAACATTTTGGTAGAAAAATCTAAGAAGAAATATAAAATATAATACATTAAGAGGACAGTGAAATGTTGAAATAGTTTAGCTTAGAATTTTAAAGTTAGTTACTATGTAAAGTTTCAATCGTAGGATAGAAAAAGGTCCCTTGTGAATCTCTTGGCTACTACTATAACATTTTATTCAAACATTTACTAAGATGTTCGAAGTATAAGACTTTAAGTGAATGTCTTGAATAATTTTATTTTACAAATTCGCAGTCCACGTTAAATTTAAGTACAAAGTAAAAAATAACTATACCTTTCTGTTTATTACCTGATATGACTAATACCAAAGAGAATTTATCTCGCTGCTTTATTATCTGAAGATTTTTGTTTTTTTTTTAGAGTGTTGCTCAACAACATTTATTAAAATCATAAATGGGTCTATTTAAGGCGATGTTTAAAGTAAGTTTGCGATAAGGCAATCTTTTAAGTGTTCCTTGAGAATTCTTATGTTTCACGATAGAGAAAGTGTTCACATAAGAAAATTACGTAATTGAATCCAACCTTATTTCTATTAAAAATAAAAACAATAGTGGTCTTACGATTCTACCAAGACTATGATTGTGCTATAATTAGCCATTTTCTGACGATTGTAGATATTAAATCGTAAATAGTAAATTGCTTTTTTTTACAATAACATTAAAAGCTTTTTATATAAATAAGTCTCATAGAGCGAAAACTGTTTATACAAGACAATAGGAATAATGTTCCCTATGCCTGGTCATGACATTGAATCACCTTTCACTCTCGGCGACAAGCTTTCTTGTCTAACAGCACTTTTAGTGGGTTTCGTTACTAATTAGGATTAACATTGCAAAGCCTTTGGAAATAAAAACAAAACTCCTTTAGTCAATAAGATCTTCATTTATTGCTTTTCTTTTCGTCATATTATGTTTTCAGGTCACAACAGTGGATATGCAGAAGCCTCCACCTGATTTCCGTACCAATTTCGAAGCAACACACCCACCCATCCTGATTGACAATGGTCTAGCTATTCTTGAAAATGACAAAATCGAAAGGCACATCATGAAAAATATCCCTGGTGGATATAATCTTTTTGTTCAGGTAATAAAAATTTTGTAAAATTGTACTAATTACAGCTTTATTTAATCTAAAATAATTCTTTCCAGGATAAGGAAGTAGCAACATTAATTGAGAACTTATATTCTAAACTAAAACTAATGTTAGTGAAAAAGGATGAAAATAAGAACAACGCATTGCTAACTCATCTAAAGAAGATAAATGACCATTTGGCGCATCGGGGAACAAGATTCCTTACGGGTGATACGATGTGCTGTTTTGATTGTGAACTTATGCCAAGGCTGCAACATATTCGAGTCGCTGGAAAATATTTTGTTGATTTTGAAATCCCTGTAAGTCTTGTGAGATTTTGTAATTTTTTATAAATATATTAAATTTTTTTTTTCTATTGTAGACTCACTTAACGGCCTTATGGCGCTACATGTATCACATGTACCAATTGGATGCCTTCACACAATCCTGCCCTGCTGACCAGGATATTATTAATCACTACAAGTTACAACAGGTATGTATGCCAAGTATGATATTTCAAACTATTTATTGCGTTGTATTATTTGCTTTTTCGTATAATTTTAAGTTTTTTTTTCGTTATTTTGTTTTATTTGCAAAAAAATGTATACGATTTTAATGCTGACAATTTTACTACATATATATGTATATACCGAAATAGGTTTCAAAATGCACAATACTCTAGCGAAAGAACTTCTTTCTTTAATTTAATGTAATGAGTAAAATGAAAATGCTTTTCACTTTATTTTAATGCGAGACAGTATTATATTTACTTAAATTTTTTGTCTGAATTTTAAACATTTAAACACATTTTAAAATGTTTAAATATCTCTAAAATAAACGTCTAATGTTTTGTTTTAAATTTTCATTCAATCACAGGCTAAGGGCGACATTAAGGTATGTCTGAAAAGTAGTGGACGTTTTTTTGTGAACGTATTTCATTTTGGATTGTTTTAATTGTGTAATTGTTTATGCCAGTCATTTTTCTGTTTCGTTTTGTTCTTAGTTTTAATTGGGTGTAGTTTTAGAAAGAGTTGATCGCTTGTTATTTTAAAATGGAATATTTTCGTAGAATTATATTTCTATGTAGATTTTTACAGTCATAGTAGAAGTTCATCAATTTTGTACGTAATGGCTACAAAATTGTCCTTCGTAGCTTAGATTTCGAAAATTTTTAGATTATTCCCTTTTTATACCTCTAAATATAAATTGGTTCGATACCGAGAATCACACGATATAATTCTCGATCATTTCGACTTGGCGTCTTTATTTTATAAGTTTACATACACTAAAATCAAAAAATATTCAGTCAATTTTGAAAGGTCATAAATTTGAACATTATTTATTATTTGGATAGAATTGAAATGAAATGTTGAAAGAATATAAATGCAGACAGTACATTGAAACAAAAATAAGTTAGTGTATGGGTGGTCACACTCTAATCATAATTAATAAAAAAATATCCATTTTCAAAAGTATTAAAAGAAAGGAAATATATGCGCCTTGTTTTGTTTATGCTAAAAAAAAATCTATTTGAAATTCTACATCTGTAAGATTTTAATAAGAACGCAAGTATACTACTCTGTGATCTATTTAAATAAAAATGGAAACCGGTGTTCGTTTTGAGTTGTTAAATTTCCACTGGGATTAGTAAGTGTTTCCTTAAACACGTATATTAAAAAAACAAAACAAAATCTAACATCTGTAACATTTAAAAAGAATTATTTTTTTTTTATTTTATTTCGCCTTAAAATTTTTTAGTTGCAAATCACTTCATGTGAGTCATTAAATAATTATTTCGAAAGTAGTTATCACAACCGTAGAAACCTCTGTAGATCGCAATTTTAGTTAATTAAAAACCAGCACCCCATTCTTTTCTATTCCGTTCACTCCCTTTTCGTTCGCTTAAACAAGTGCTGCGTAAGATAAAACCTCGATTAACCGAATTTCATTGCGCCGGCACGTGGATTATTAAAAACCCCTAAAATTTGAAGAATCTCATCTTGTAATTCGATTTATCAAGGTTTTGTCCGATTATTAAGCACTCTATGAGTATCATATCAAAATTATTTTTTGAAATTGGAAAAAGCAACTATAATTTTTAAATTGTATGTGGTTTTGGGCTTGTATTTTAATTATTCCTAAAGTTAAAAACAATTCGTTAATAAATTTCTTTTTCTTATATTTTTCAGATGCTCAAAATGAAGAAGCATGAAGAGCTGGAAACGCCAACATTCACGACATCCATTCCGATAGATATCACGGAATAATTCACAGAGACAAGAAGTTCCGTTGAATTTTTTTATGTTCTTTTCCTTTTTTTAACAAAACAAATTCCCAGGAATTAAAGTAATATATTATTTTTTAAAGACATAATTCTCTTCTACATTCTCTCTAATCGTGGTTGCCGTCGAATTCTTCGACGTTTTGATATTCAAAAAACAAAAAACGTAAAAAGAAGAAAAAATAAGTAATAAAACAAAATATAAAACTAAAGTTGTGACATTGCTTCTGTAAGGACTACGTCCATGTTTTTTCGGCCTATATTTTAATGCCTAGTGATTTTATGTAAAGTTTTTTTTCTCATTCTCCGAAGAAAAGAAATTCGGTTTGTTATTATTCGGTAGCGAAAGTTTCCTTATTCATTGTACAATTTCAGTTCAAATTGTTGTATTTTTTTTTTTTCAACTTAGGAAAAGGCGCGTCGGATTCGAACTGCGTTGAGCTTAAGCTAGCTTAATAAAAAAAAATTCATTCAATGTTCAATTAAAGTGGTTAACCGTTTATATACAAACTTGTGTATATAATTTTATACAAAATATTTGATACATTAAAATAAAAGAAAATTAGCGTTTAGTTGTATTGAGTTTTGTAATCGATTTTGGGAAACCGTTTTTTGGGGGAAGTTATCAAAGGTGAGTATCGAGCCCAGTTTATTTTTTTATTTTTACCTCAAACACCATCTTTGATGTGAATTTGCAATTTTAATTTCCAAATGCGATGCCAATTACATTGAAAAGTTAATTCTTTTTTTTTTTTCAAATCAAAAGCAGTGTTTTCATCATATAGTTTTTTATTTAAAGCACATTTTCCAATTTCTGGGTAGAACAATACAAAATAAATATGACTGTACAAAAATAAAATTACTTCTTTTGTCATTAAGTTGTATAAACATATTTCTTATTATGTTTTTGCTAATCAAAAAACAACATACTATCAACTTCCTCTATAGGGTCTAATGTACTCGACTTTGCCGTTGTAGGTTCCTTTTGGCAAGAAACAGCTTAAAAACAAGTTCGTCACGTATCCGGTGATACCCCATATCCGCGTAGTTGAGTCGATCACGAAGGATGGTCCACTATATCCTGCGATGTTCGTTGACCTGAACTGTGTATGTCTTCTGACCTCGGGCGAACAGAGCTTTTTGATAGGTACCACGAACGCCTCTTCAACTTCGTCTTTGTTGAGGTTCAGTTCGTCAATGGATAAATTCTCTATGGTACCCAAAACGGGCATTATAGCTGCACTCCGTGGCAATCTTATCAAATCTGCGCTTCCCCAAACTTGGACTCTTGAACGAGGCAGACCAATTTCTTCTTCTGTCTCGCGCAAGGCACAATCTTCATAAGATTTATCAGTCGGATCTTTCATGCCACCTGTGTAAAATATATAATTTTTATTACCTTTACCTATCCCGAATTTCTCCTAAAATAAAATTTCCTTTTTAAAACAAAGTTAAAAATTTAAATTAATCTCTCATAAATAACGAGGGATAAGCTAGAAATGTTCTTTTAGAGATAATTGAGATAGCTAGATACTATAATTATTCTAAATCCGAGAAGTCGCCTGGAAATTTCTAAGGCAGAAGTACTTACACTTGCAGTAAGCAATCAGAAGCTTAGCTATTGGTTGAATAATTACTACACTATGCTAATTAGTGTATAAAAATGAGTTCAGCCTACGTGTAGTATGAAATGTGCTTCAGCCTTAGGACTTTTCAGCTGTCGTTTGTACAACTCCAGAAAAGCCTAATTTTATTAGCCCGTTTAATTGAGTTGGAGTTCAGTGTATTTTGGTTTGCCGTTGTGCAAATTGGTTAGTAATAGCACACATTTAAATTTACCGGGAAACGACACCTGGTGAACGTGACGGCTTATTGTGCCGGAGCGACGGGTGAACAGAAGCCCAATTTGTCCAGATCTGGCAACACAAACAGGTACTAGTACCGCAGCGTAAGCTTTCGCCGACTCGGCTTTGAAGGGGAGTCCCGCAGGTCTCTTCAGGCAGTCGATACACCTGGCGCGGTTCTCCTCAGCAAGTAAGGTGTCCGCATTAAACGCACTAGAAAGGTGTCTGTTGGAACTGACCGCAAAAGCCCTTCGGAGGAGCATCCTGCCCGGCTTTTAATCTCAAAGTGCGGAGGGACCGCCGTACGCACCTCACGAAAATCAGCTAGAGCTGATATAGACTGTCAATGCTGACAAGGAAGTCTAGTGCGGCCGTCAAGCTAGAGTTCCGAGTTAGTTACATCTGGTTTGTGCTCTGGGTATGGTCTGCTAATAGAAATTAGATGGCAGCTGTTCTGCCTACAACGGATTTAGACGTTACGTACAAGAAGCTACATTTAAAAAATAACTCATGTCTGCAACTATTTTTAACTTTTCAGGTTTACTGATTACGGATTTAGCGTTAGCGCTCAGCCCTTAAAAATGATAATCTAAAATAATTTGATATTTGAGAAGGGAAAAGTCAACTAAATATTCCCTAACCAAAGTTGAAGGGCACTAATTTAAAAATTGGTTCGGGAGGTACAAATAAAGTACCAATTTTTGTTTTATAATTCTTACATTAGCATGTAAGAAAATCATAGAAAATAAATTCAATAAAATTTCAAATTCCAATTTAAAGGTACTGGTTTTATTGTTTATCCTCTTTATAAGAAAAATTAAATTTTGCTTTGCTGTCTAAAAGTGAAATCAAAATTTAGAAGTTTGGAATTAGAAATGTGCATCATAAGAAAGGAGAGCAATTAAGTGAGCGTTAAGATGAAATGATTTGAAATGAGAATACATCCTTAGTAAGAGACTTCTGGTAGGTAAAGGTTACCCTTATTGGATTTAATACATGACTTCACATACAAATCGAACCACCGTACCGTTTCGAGTGATATTTTTAGATGCACTTCAAAACATAGTGCAAAAAAAAGCAATTTGTTTACCCTACCAACTCGCCATACCTTGTCGTTTTTATTTCCTACGTACGTGATATCATCACCTGAATTTCTAATCAGGGTAATTACCTACTTTGTTAAACATATTAACAGATTACGCTCTACCTCTACTCCATGGTATTGCCGGCGGCACTAAAGTTAATAAATCAATGTATACTTTAATGATTTTCATATATTTTTTCATTCTTAGATACAGCATCACGGTGATACTTGCCTCAGTTTACTCCCAGGACAGTGAGCTATGCAATGATTAAAACCTAATCGAAATTCATTTATGGGTTTTTATGTTATACGGGAACGAACAAACACTCAAGTTCTTCCAGGAAAAGTTTTATAGATATTGCATCAAAATTTGTATTGATAATATTTGATATTTGCGCATTATTTATCATTTCGCTACGGAAAAACCAATCCACAACACTAAAAAAATTAAAAACAATAAAATTATAACACAATCGACTCACCAGTTTTTATTCACAATTCATTCATAAACAAACATACTTTCGGTACTCTGTAACAATTTTTCTTTTTAACTGTCCTTAAAAATCTTTCGAGAGAATTTTTAAATTTATAAATAAATAACTTATCTTAGTAACTAATTGCCTTATAGAACTTAAAGTAACAAAATTCGTCCTATGCTATCCTTAGAGTGTTCAGTAGATAAATAAATTTAGAGGACCGCCTTAGGTCACCATCACCTCTTCCCTTGCTGGTCGGTACTCAATTGACGATTTTTCTACAGTTTTGGCACATTACGATTAAGAAATTATTCCCTTAAAACAAATTTCTGCATATTCGTCCGTTAAATTTGAATTTTCTTTTTAACGTTGTTGAATATTTCCTGTTGGTCTATAACTTTTTAATTCAGTTTTATTAAATGCTTGGACCCTTATTTTTTAATTATTGTTTATGTTGTCTTTTAAAGTTGTTGAAATTTCTTCTTTTGTTTTATCATGCGTTTTTCGGTTTTTGAGGAAGCGAATCGAGAGTCGGATTTAATTAAAGATTTTACAAATCGTTTTATGTTCTTCCATATTTTGATTTAAAAAATTTTTTATATTGTTTATAGGTTGATCCATTAAAAGGGTCCATTAGACTTACAGTATAGACAAAATTTGTTCTTTTAATAGTAGTGAAACTATTTCCAATGTAGGCTTACAAAATAGATTTAAGTATTGTTCAATTTTTTTCAATAAAAAAAAATTGACTTCACTTTTGTTTGTTTTTACTTGTATTTCATTGTGTCCTTGTAAAAAAGCAATTTTCTAATGAAAAAAAAAATTCAATATTTTTGAAAATCTGTTGTGTTACAATTGCGATTTTAGTCTTATTTTAAAAATGTTTTATTAGTTCTATTTTGTTTTTTCTTTCGAAAGCTCAGTAATTAATTTATGATAGATAGACTTTTTAAAAAATGTTCTAATTTCCATTTTTTTAGGCAGGGAAGGTGTGTGCACATAAAAATTATGAATTTCAAATTTTTATGTGCAACGCTTGCAGTTTAATTTAATTTTTAAGCGGATGCTTAA
The DNA here is from genome assembly GCA_001932985.1 of Proctacanthus coquilletti. Classification (NCBI taxonomy): domain Eukaryota; kingdom Metazoa; phylum Arthropoda; class Insecta; order Diptera; family Asilidae; genus Proctacanthus; species Proctacanthus coquilletti. The sequence continues at coordinate 41,323 of MNCL01000063.1, forward strand.
GAGGATCTTAAATTCGATTATAGTCGCTATTGAGTATCATTTTTATACATTGGAAATAGCTTCTCTATTTATTTTGATTAGAATTTAGAAAAATCTCATTTTAATCCCTGTTTAAATGCACACATGGCTTAGACGCTACTCTCGCTTTTATTAGACGATGAATTTTGCGAATTAGAACTAACTGGGTACACGTAACTTTTCCGTTTAACAAAATTCGGAGACGAAGATTTTTCAGCTAAATGGGCTAAGAGTGGTAGAGATTCATTTCGAGCGAATATCCTTTCTTCATTTGAATTCCTTTTCCTCAGCAAGCTAGAACGTCTCTGTGCCGTACTGCTCGGAGAGACAACTTTTGGGCTGTCCGGGATCAGAGAAAGCCTATCGGATGTTTCCTGATGTTCAACGAATACTGGAAAATGTGATTCCAGAATACCTTTCTTTGGAAGATCATCATTCTCCTCGGGGATCTGTCCACTAAGACGAATTGGAAAATTTTGTGGTGTCGAAAATTGGTCAAGCGAAGACATGGCGCTGTAGTACGTGTCAGTCGAACTAGTATTCGTCCTCGGTGTTATTATTAGACAAGAGCTATGGTCGTTTTTTCGGCAACATTCACTACCCACTTCATGCATTTTACATGGACAATTCGGACAACTGCTGGAACATTCTCCCAAAATTGCACTGTCGCTGAAGGTCAATTTTTTACTTATGTTTTCTATGACCGTATCCTCGTCTATATTATCTGCCGATTTGGAACTTTCGTTCTTTTCGCAATATTTAGACTTATTCAAGCTAGACGCCGATTCGTAGCTCTGGTCGCTTGAATCACTATGGTTAAAAGGCACTCGAGGACACGTCACAAAGACCTGACCCATGCGCTTGTATTGATCAACTGATTTCCAATCGTCTGCACAAGTTGAAAGGTTTTCTGTGAATTTTGGAGCTCGTCGCATCACCCGCGGTGTATGCAACTGGGATTCAAAGATATCCCCGATCATCTGCTGATTCCCATTCGCAGATATGGATAGCTTTTGCAAGTACCTCTCTATGCTATTCGCTAAACTTAAGGCTACGCTAGTTCTTGATGATATACTAGAAATTTCAGAAAGAGTTTCTGGACTGGCCAAAGGTGCCAGTCCAAACCAATCGTCGTGAATTAGGTCTACGGACTTATGGGCTTCCGAACCCCTTTTCAGTTCTGTTGTAAGAAGATTTTTGGACTTCTTTACCTGTGGTCCAGAGAGCTGTCTTTGTAAATTCAATTTCGGTGGTATTTGTGGAGACACTGACTTTTGTATATTTGATATGCTAGCATGAGCATCTATATGCGAATGATTAGCTCCTTCAAAGACGACAATCTTCTGCCTTGACGGGTCAACTATTCCGGATCCATCCACCATAATGACAGTCGTTGCGTCACTAGGCCCCGAAGGACTCTTACAGGCAGCTTCATCAGTCAAACTTGATATGTCGTATTGTTGGATCGAACTCAGTTGACTCCTACCGAATATACTTCCGGCTATCGAAGAGGCCTTGCTAGATCCTGGACCACATGTTATTGGTACTGAAGGTAAAGCGTCCTGGGGACTTTGTAAATTCGTAAAAGATGTCTCTAGACAAAGCTTGTGCGGTGCATTTGGTGTCGAAATTGAATTTGTTATATTCGAGATTGGACTTTGTGCTCGATTAAGATTATGATTGCACATTTGATTTCGAAAGCTGGCGGTTTCTGCTGTGTCGTTAGGCATACAAGCATACGCGTTTGAAGGCTGCCGTTGGGGTTTTCGAGGGCCGATTGTAGTTACAACCTGGAATTTGCAGATTTCGTGTATAATTTCTTGTATTCTTCTTTTAAACTCTGAAGTTAAGGAATTCGACTTTATAGAAAAACAAAAGAGCAAACGGCGAGTATTTTTCGTAGATCGTTTCGTACTAATGAATCCACGATTTCTTTACAAATTAATTCAATCAATTTCAAAGCTTTTAAAATATAAAAAAGTAATATTATAAATGCACTTATTGACAGAGGCAGAACATGTTTGTAAATTAAATTAGAAAACTATTTTTAATGAGATTGACATATTTTGCTCTTTTATTTCATATATAAAGTGAATAACTTTTAAATTATAATGCTTATCATAGTTTTAGAGATTATTGAAAATTGGAAATTATTAATTTTTAAAGATTTATAGTCATTGTCAAACCGTAGTAATTTTTCAAAGGCATTTTATTTTGGAAATAAAAACAGTTAAGCGCACAAAACAAATTTGGAATTTAAATCAATAAAAAAGCATGCATTAAGCAATTTTTTAATATAAATTAAATATTGGAACCATGCAATTTTTACATGCTAAGCAAAAATATTGTTCAGACTTACCTTGGTGTTGACAATCACAATGGCAACGTAGTTTCTCTACTTTTCGTGTTTATTTTTGCCCTTTTCTTAATATTTTTATTTGTTTAGAGGACATCGAACAATGAGAAATTTAACATCAAGAACACAGTGCTTGTGCTACTTGTGGTAGTTAAAGTAACTATTTTAGATTGTGTGACCAAAAATACGGCTGTGCTTATAAAAAATTTTAATAAACAAATAAGGTATGTTCCCTAAAAGGATTATAATGAGCTAATTGAGGATAACGAACTGATGGAAATATTTGTGTATTTTATATAATATAGCACATTTTATCCATTATTTTTATATAGTAAATACCTTAAAAAAGTCTAGCAGAAATTAAGAATGATCATTTACGTCGTGGCAAAAAGAAAAATTTTCAAATGAAAAAGTGATTCGAAGACAAGAGGGAAGGGCTTAATTAGAGATACCTGGTTAACTTCTCGGGAAAGTTTCACCTTCTGTTGACAATGGTGTTTATTTGATTGCGTGTAAAGCGACTTGTTTTCTACCTGAAGTCATTTTAAGACTAAAGAAGTGGTAGATTTTCAACTTATTTAGAAAACTTTTAAATGTTCGACGTTAATAAAGGAAGTTGAAGACTGTGAAAGTGAGTGTTTATTTATTTAATTGAAAAGCTGAGAAAATGTAACGTGTGGTGCTGATGAAAGACTCAGACATGTAATTTCAATTTATTGTATGCAGTTTTGGAAAGAAATACCTAAAGATCTGTACCTATTAATACGTTTTAAATTGTAGTACCGCTTTTTAAGCAAGCCTCTTGTAGAAAGAACTGCACGCTATAACGCCTAGTCTGTGGCTTGGTCTTTTATGAATTTTAATATTTGATAATTAATGCGTCTTTAAAAACAAAAACTGCTTCTAAATTATTTGTTTGCCTGTTTAAATATCGCTCCAAAGTTAAATTTATTTTGAATTGTTTCTATTTAGATATTTAAAAAAAAAAAAACAAAAAAAAAAAAGCTAAAAGAAATCACCAACTACAATAGAAAATAAAACAAAACAAGTTTCTTAAAAACGCATTGTAGTTAAGAAGTTAAAGTATAAAATATGCGTCGAAGGTCTATAGTTTTTTGTTGAACATGGAAATAAACGCAAGTTTTAAGGCTACGTTTAAATAGTGATTATTTATTAAAAAGAAACGTTTAACCTACAATTGTCGTTTTTTCGCCAAAAAAAAGTTAACTATACAAGTATATTGATTTTTGTGGCTGGGACAAATTCAATTTTATTTAAAAATTTATTCCAAACAACGATTTTGTATTGTAATACTTACGATTTATATTAATTATGCTTACGCTTATGAATTATTAATTTTATCGCCAAATATATCCATCAGTTTGTTTAATAAAGTAAATAAATTTAAAGGTGTAAGAAATGCGAATATTATTTAACTTTATTAATTAAACTTATATTTTTTATGCATTTTTATAAGTAAATTTAGTGTAAATTATTTCTAGCACCTTTAAATCACATATAAATTTAAAAAAAAAAGAGCAATACAGAAATAAAACATTCAAGACACACCACATTATTTATATATTCATTTAAATATTTATGTATAAATTAGGTTCAAGTTTATCCTTTGCTTATAGTTTTTTTTTTATCATTATATATATATGCAAAAAGCTAGAGATTTTGGCATGTCATTCAAATAAATACTATAGGCTGTTTTTTTTTATCGATTTCAAAATTCACTGAAATTCATTCAAGTACCTGGTGTCACTAACGACTCTCGGAATTGAACCTAAAGGACTTCTTGATTCTCTATGGTTGACGTGATTTATAGGTCGTTCCCTATTTAGCATAACCTGTAGATTTCTCTTGTTAGTGTTATTCAATTTGAAAATTAGATATCATTCAAACATTAATTTTGAAAGAAAAAAAAAAATATTTTGTTTTTCTGATGTTTACTTTGTTTTAATGTAAATTTTATTTTTTAACTTTATAAATATGAAGAATTTGTAGAGCTAAATTATTTTGTATATTAAAGGGTATATGTACAAAAGAAATTCAGATGATATATTTTTGGTATAGGGGAATGTTTCTTGGATTTTATAATATCATTTCGAGGAACAAATTACATAAGGAGCAAGTAGCAAAATGTTAACGAAAATATTTTATAACTTAGGTATAGACAAAATATTTACCATTGACCTGAACTGAATTTGTAAATTATAATTCTACTCCTATGGAGTATTTACTACTATGGTCGATCAACGATACAAACTACACGATATAACTTTCTAATTTTCGCAGAAATTGGCTTTAATTCTTTTGTTTTCGTTTTAATTAGCACTTTAATACAACTGTTGGTCGTTGGTGTCATAAAAGAACACTTGGTATAGAAGAATCCTATACCAGTCATAAATAGCGAATTATTATAGAGTAACATCGGCAATCAAATCGTCAACACTTTTTTATGATTAAAACGGCAATCTGGGAAGACGTTTTCGATCATTTGATTAAATTTATTTTATTTATTAGATGATAACAATTTTTATATCAGTAAACGAATAAAAAATTATATATAGGAATTTGTTTAAAGAACTATTTGCTAATTGGAAGAATATTTTTACAATTTAAATTTCCAAAAGACCTTTTTTCTCAAAACTACACTTTTTGTGATCATAGTATTAATACATGAACTAGACATCTCTTGATTTATTTTATTATTAAAGAACATATTGGGTCTGCTATGCCCTAACATTTTTAAAGAGCTTACGTACGTTAAACATTTTTAAATCCCAAGTTTATAATTCTAGTAGGAAAATTGTGATTTGTCCAGGTTAAATGAACAAAACGTGGGATCTAAAGGTTAAAATTGACTCGTTTTTTTATATTCTAGCTTTATTTGGTAGTAACTCTTACAGATAGCAATAAATTGTAAAAGCATAGTTTCGAGAAAAATGTGTTTAAAATTTAATATAATACATTTTTCAATACTCATTAAAGATTTATAAAAGCATAAGCTTAAAATGTTGTGATAGATTATCGGAAAATCATTTTAAGCTTTGAAAAAAAGAATTCGTAATATTTACAGAAAATTTCATATAAATTACACTCAAACTTTTTGAGAGGATTTGTACAAGGCATTTTTTCTGAATGTGTGTATTAAATTTTGTCGAAAAAACACAGAGAAATTGCTTTCGTTTATACTATATATGCTGAATATATAATTTAAAAAGATTCTAGAATTAACGACGATGTACGATTACTCATTTTTAGAAGACAAGTTAAAATAAAATCCTATTTTTTTTTTAAATTACTGCCAATTTTTGAAATTTTCACTATTTAATATTATTTGAAAATTTTTAATATTAAATACGAAATAAGTAACTATAATTAACATAATTATGGTGGTTTCTTTTTAACATTGAATTTGTGTTCTATTTTCAACTACGCATGTAACGAATTATATTAACGCTTTTTGGTGTATAGTGCTGTTTTAATATTTGCATTATTAATTCATAAAATAATAAAAATTTATACTTACTTTATTTATATCTTCAAATATTACCAAATGAGTTTGGACTAAATAGTGCATTGCAAATTCATAATTACAATACAATTTTTACAAAAAAAGGTAATGAACAGGAATTAAAGCCAATTTTTGCTGATTTCAAAATATCTAAACCTATTCTAAATGACTACGTTGTAATTGTTATACTATGAAGTATCCTTCACTTTAATTAATTTTAAATAATTAGAATTTGCTATAGCGCATAAAAATATTCTTCAAATAAGCATTTTTAAAAGTTCATCTTAAAGTGAAAAACCTCCATAAGTTCAACTATTTCAAAATCACAACACAAAAAAAAAGATCGTTCATTTAAGCCAATTCATTTATTAACTCCTTTTGTTATACAAAAATTAAAAAAAAAAAGAAATATAGGGTAAAAGTGCACTATCACGAGAAAAAAGAAATATTAAATTCGAAAAGAACTCAATAAAAAATACATAAGAAAAATATTCGACTAATTGGGCTTTTATCAACAATACCAGATTTTGTGTGAAAGAATACTGCATATGATTGGAGTCAAACTATTCAAGTTATGTAAAAATCAAAAGTAGAATTTAAAACAGCAACGTAAAGTAAAACTTAAATAATAAAAAAGAATAATTGCATGAGGTGAAAAACATTGTTATTGTTGAATATATTCGTGTATTTTCTAAAATTCTGAACTCTCCCGAGAGGAGATGTACGGTGAGATTACCTTGTTGAGGGCTGAAAGCACCTTGTCCGGCATGTGGTCCTGGAGCATGACCGGTGAGATTAGGACCTCGTCAAAATCCGTCGTTTCTGCCCAAATCGCCTGATACACTGGCTCGCGCTTCTTCAGCACTTGCCTAGAAATTAAAAAAAAAACACAAAAAAAAAACATCTTAAAGTCGTACTGATCTGGCATATTTTCAAATAAAGCCCAATGAATATGGTTTTCAATAATACACGAAATGGAACCATAACTACATGCAAACATACACCTACTGAACTATTATTCATTTCATTTTTATTTTACTGCATTTAGTTGGGATTTTTGAATTATCTGCGGGTATAATGAAAACCCGCTTTGTCGTTTTTATTTCAATTCATTAAAATAAAATGAATCTCATAATTAAATTTTACGACAGCCCTCATTTTTCAACTTTGTACTGATAATTAAAAAAATATCATCATTGTCATCATAAATGTAAAAGCCCGTATGAACCATTAAGAGTGTTATGTGTTTTTTTCTAAAGAGATTTCTTAGGCAAGTCTACATTAATTTAAAACTGTATAAAATATAGAAAAGGAAATCATATTAAAGTGAGAAAAATTGTGTAACGAAAATCCATTTTTATACACTAAAAATTCATCGAAGAATTTAACAAAGACCAGAAACTAAACTGTAGTTAATTATTAATAATTTTTAAACGATATAGTTTTAGTATTTTGTATAATTTGTAGAACAAATTTTGCAAATAAAAATATTAAATTATCTAAGCGTAACAAATTCGAATCAAAAGAAATAGGCTAACAAATTTATGTCTATTCTTCGGTTGGCTTCATTTTTCTTATGAAAAATGAGAGAAATTCGATAAAGTTAAAAGAAAAAAGAAATAATTTTTCAAAAGTTTAATTTTCTGTCTTAAGAGGATGGTAACCCATTCCTTGTTTTAGGAATTAGTTCCTTTAAGTGAATATTACAAATCATATCCAAATCATTTATTATATCATTGTTAAAAGAAAAATAGGTTTTTTCAATAAATATTGATATTTTGTCTTTTTTGAAATTTTCGCATCGCGTCTGCTTATTTTTGCATCTGATATAAAAAAAGACATACCTGTATTGTCATTTAAAAGGTAGTTTTAAGCGAAAAAACCATATAATTATTTATTTTTGTGGTTTTAAAATTAAGTAATATTTATAAAATATATATTTAATCATCGTACTACAAGATAAAAATGAATTTAGCGAAATTATTATCACTTTAAACCATATGTAAGTAAATTAAAACTTTTAGACGTTATGAGAAAGATCCGTAAGATCTAAACATATTTCTTCAAATGCAGCCGACATTTTTTTGGCAGCATTATTTTAAGGTTTTATTAAGAAATTGATATTTGGGTCGATCATATCTGGTTAATTATTTTTTGCTAATACAAAGTCTTCAAATTTGATCGGACTTGGATAAGGGTGCCAAATTTAAGGGCTAATTTATAAAAATATATAAATTCCTATTTAAAATACATTCCATCTATTTAATTACATGAAAGAAAAGAACATTCTATTTTAGGAAGCTGTTAACTTAGAACTAGAAAAAATGCATATTCTGAAGATCTGCTGAGTCTACAATGCTCAATCCACAGGTTCTCGACTACGTACGGCTAAAGATATCGCCTATGCAAATCACAGCGTTCAACAGACAATAGAATGGCACAAAACACAAATGGGGACAAACAAATTGGGGGTGTATTAAAAAAATGCAACCACAACAAACGACAAATCGCACAAAAACAGAAAAATGTTATCGCCCCACAAAAGGAAAAAAAATGAAAGGGAATGGAATTATTTAACCCAGAAACCATCGAACCAACTCCCTTGCCAGGGAATCTGGTAAGTGTGCAATTAAGCCATGCTCTCATGCATATTCCACCAGATAAATGATTATCGAAATTTCACCGTATAATCAAAAAATGCATCACAGACTACCGTACCTCCACCCCCGCTCGTACTTATGTCTGTAAAAAGAGAACTCTGAATTAGTTTCATTTGCACGACGCCAGGTGAGATCGTTGCATGTATGCAAATCCAGAGGATTTTTAATTTTTCGTGCGAAAAGAAGCACGAACAATTGAGACGACCCCGCCCGGCCTCGGGGTCCCAACACTCAACCGCCCAGGTGATACTATCACCACCTCTCTCGGGTGAGAGCCTTTGAATATGCATACACAAAAAGAATAGTGTTTCTTCTTCGGTTTATCCATCGCACGTCATCCTTTAGATGCTCCTTTTCAACGTGAAACTACAGGAAAATACAAAGGCGAACTTACTCGTCGGGCTTAGGATGGTGCCTCACGATGTGGATTATCCTTCCTGGTGGATAGAGTGGCTGATGGAACGTGAGAGCTATTGAACTATCCGTGGGATGAACGCTTGTCGCGCGAGCGTTGCTGCGTTGCTGTTGACAAAGGAGAATTTTTTGAGATGGTTTATAGAAATTTTCAATTTTCGAAATGCATACTATGCACAATATACCCACCTCTTTGTACAGATTTATGTGAGTATCTTGGCTAGACATCTCCACCACCGAGGTTGGCTGTGGTCCACAGCCGCAGCAGATAACAGAACACGTAATGGTCTTCCACTGGAACAAGAGTTTTAAGTTAAACAATTTTAAAACCGAGTTAAAATAGCATGTTGTCCGCGCGAGCGGCGGTTGGACTGAAACTTTATTAAATTAAATAAAATAACCACACCGGAGCTAGCACCTCGAAGAATTGTGTTAGCGCAGGATATGCGGTTGGATTTCCGAGCTGTGGTTAATTATTAGAATTAATTAACGCACGCCATATGATGTTTTCATAATAGAAAAAAAAAACAACATCAAAAACAAAATATTCTCTGCTGTTTCATATGGAGAACTTTTTAGTGGTCCAGAGCACGACTGCTTGCATGATGAATGTACCCTAGAAAGTTTCTCGAATATGTGTCATGTCTGTTTTATCAGGTGCTCAAGAAGTCTACTAATGAAGAAATTATTTACAGCATAAACTGCTTTGAGTTTAAGAGGTTAAAACTGTGCTCGACTCCAAGACAACAGAAATTGTCTAATCATGTAGTTAAGAAACTTGACTAAGTTGTCAACAAAACACAAGGAGGTAATTCAAGTAAAGAATTTATCATCCCTTCAGCAATTTAATTAGACTCCAATTTCAATTCTCAACTTAAATCCAATACTAAGGAATTTAATCAATTATCAATTAAAAGCCAAAAAAATTCCAGTTTAATTGCAGTGGAATTGACTTTATTTATTTAAATATAAGAACGAACATAAAGACTTCAATGGCAATTGATTTTTGCTTCTTTTCCTAATTGTATAAATTTTAAGTTTAAAGTTAGTCTTGAAGAAGATGATTCTTAATATTTATAAGTTTTTATGAAGCAGTAAGCTCTTAAAATAAAAATGCGTGTATATACTTTCAAATAAATACCCCTTTCTTATATATTTTTTCTCAAAAGAATTTTTCAAGGCAGATACGAAAACATGTATAGTATATATAGCTGGTTATTGTGAGTTGAAAAAGTCGGTATAGCCAGAGAAAAGACATTTCCGAGGAAAATTAAATACGTTCGATTCGATTTCATGTTCTCCGTGAAATTTTATATTGTTTGAAATTCCAACTGGGGCGTAATTTTATTCTTTTAAAAAAGCACAATGAGAAGAATACTTGAACAATAATAAAAAAAAGTGCTTCACTTGAGTAAGTATGTAAATAATAAAAATTACGATAATTGAATTTATATACACCCAAAAATTTGAACTAAGTTTAAATTTAAATATAAAAATAAAAATCAGCGTCTATATTGTACATATTTATGGGATAGTATACACGAACAAAAATCTCTAAGTGTGGTTAATTATTTTAACTATGTAAAAGTTCTTGCATTATTTTGTTTATTGTTTATTATCTTTTAAATGTTATAGATAAGAATCAATACGATATATTTTTTGAATAGTAAAGTAGCATTTGGTTCATCAGCTGCTGGAGCTTTTAGTCGGCTACCTTTTCCGTCTTTTATAAATTCTAAAATGATAAATTATTATCAATTAGTAAACTTTAAAATTCGAAGAATTTTGATGAGACCTTTGTAGAACTAGATCTTCTAAATTTGCTTTTGACTTTTACAAATGTCCAAAATTCAAATGTTACAAAATGATTCACTCTAAATACCCTTCAATTTGTCCATAGTAAAATTAAATACGTTTGAAATGTGCTTCTCTTGAGTCTAACAGAACTAGTCAAACATGGAAAACCACTCAAAATTTGCAAAACGCATCTTTTCTGTGATATAGCCAAAATATGTGTAAAATCTTCAGGAATTTAACTTTTTCATTTATTTTCAATATTTCAAAATCATAATCAATTTAAGTATTTTTAAATTTTCCACCCAAAATACGGCTTCGAAAGGTAAAAGATGTTATTACTTGTTGACACAGTTGCAAAGAGGTGTATAGTATAAATCCCGAAGCGAATCTTTATATAATAGCAAATATTTTTCAAATGTCCATGACTAGTATAGAACAAGAAATTTCTAAAATGTGTGATTATTTTGTTTTGTCAAGTGTTTTGAGAGTCTTCCAATGTTTAACAAGAAATTATTTACGGGGATAAAGTTCCCTCAGGTTAAACTGTACCTGTCCTCATGATAGCACAAATTTTCAAGTCATGTTGTTAAGAAACTTTCAAAGGTGATGATGAGATAAATGAAAAACAGTTGATAGTATTGTATGATTCTCATGTTGATAGGTTACGAAAGTAATCAAATATTTACTTACTTTAGGATCCACACTCCTCTTAATTGCATTTATTAAGTCTGCTCGTAAGGCTTCCATTTGATGAAGCCCAATTCTAGGCACTACATCTTTTCCTACAACTACTGACGTTATAAATGATTTAGAATATTCTGCAGCTGGCATGCTGATGATATAAAGATAAATTAAATAATTAGTTGAGATAGTTCTCAATAGACAATAAAAACAAATTTACCTGAGTAGACCACCCGGTGGTGAATAGCTAAAGCACTGCAAGGATGGGTACTGCGGTTTAAGTAATATAGCGAGAATTGACGCAGTTCCAGCCCCCAATGAGTGTCCTACTAAAACTAATCCGAAATTTTGTGTATTTTTGGCAGGATTATGCGTGAGAGCCTTTTGTATTAGGTTCTCTTCTTCTAATTTATTTTTTATGTAAATGGCTGCTTGCACCATTCCTTTGTGACCTAACCAATCATCTCTGGGTGGTTCGATTGGTAGGACCTCACTTTCAGCATTCAAATCGGTCAGAACGTCCTTCATGCTAAGGGTTCCTCGTATACTGACCACAATTTTTCTTTGTGTATAATCGATAGCCACAAAAAATGGCGTTTCACCAACATCGACATGGTACGTGGCATAGATCACTTCAATATCACCTATTTGAAGTGTCTTCTTAAGGGCGGCATAATTACAGTAACAACAATTGTCCTTGATTACGTCTGCAGTGATTTTCTGACCACAACACGAAAGGCAACATCTATAAAGGGACACATTTGTGACTAAGTATAAACAATTTTGAAGGGACTGTAAAGGGCTCTAATGGAATATCAGATAGATAGGGCTCTAATGGAATATCGATAGAATATGTTAGAAAAAAAAGGTTCAGAATTCTTTATTTGTTATATCAGTCTGGAATAATTTTTATTCCTAGGTTTTTGAGACAAACACATACCTCATTTCTGCACAAAGTTGACACACCCCCGATCGGTTAACCATGAAGTACATGGGCCAACCATAGGCTCCTTGAGCAAAGTACATGTAGTGTATAACAGTTTGAAAAAAATCATAGTCTTTGGCGTCATTTAAAGCTAGGAACTGAGTACGTTCGGTGATGGGTACACCACTCAAAAATTCGTAGGTTCCATTTTTGCGCTGTAATAAAAATGTATGTAAGAATTTAAATAAAGTGGTGTCAAAATCTGTGTATTTATTATATACATGCTTCGTACTACGAAAATGGAAACTAGATTTATTCGTGATGTAGTTTTTTTTTTTAGAAAAATAAATTTGATATTTCTTCTATATCTTGAATATCAATAATACAAGGACTCGAATTTTTTCGGCTCAATTAATAGTGTAAACCTTTACATTTTAATTATTGATTTTTTTGTACAAAACTTCGGAATTTCGCAAAAAACGCCTATTTAAGTAAAGGAGCTATGTTCTTCATAATTTGTAATTATAAAAAAAATCAAGATTTCTTATTTTAAAGCCTATTTTGCCCGAATACTTGATCTGATAAGACATTTCTGTCTAAGTAATTGATATTAGTATTATTGAACCTGTAGTTCTTATTTTAATTTTTAAGTATGTATTTTATGGCGATAGAACTTTTTACAGGGAACTATTTACATTAAACATTTAATAATAACCGAAAACTCTTTAGCGACTGATAATAAATTAAAAAAATTAATTGCTCACTAGTCTAAAACACACTGCGAGAAAATCTCGTTCAGACTTTAAGGTTTTTCTTTTTGTTTATACAATCATAGCTTTCAAATAATTTTTGTTTGTTCGTGTTAATTCGAGTGTTACATTATGATAACATAAAATAAGACTACAAGTTAAATCGAGTGTGTACATTTCTTCCAGTATTCTTCGCTTGAGTTGATTTGAGTTTGCTGGTTAAGTTTTAATCTCTGGAGGAAAACATTAGTCAAGATATTTTTATTTGTTTTATTTCTAAATAAAGCAATAAGAATTACACGTTAAGATAAATTTTTGAAAAAGTCGATGAGCGAATTGAGTCAACTTTATTAATTATTTATAATTTTCTTTATTTTTTGATTTTATTCTGTACGATATTGTAAATATAAAACTTTTGTTATAGAAAATATATCATAGGCTTATATTTCAAAGCCGAAAAATCGATTACCGGATTTGACCCAGAAAACAAAAATTAAAGTAAACAAAGCATAAACCTTTTTTACTATCTAAAAATTTATACTATTCATTTTCTGTCGATTTCTGTGAAGTTTTAATTAAGTATTTGTACATTTTGGATAGATTGATTCAAATATTCCTTACTTGTCTAACAATGGCTTCTTTCTCTAATTTCTGAAATTTTCGAAGTAGCACAAGGCCGGCCACCACGTCTGATGGGACGACGTCGAGCTCCCGGAAGAAATCGCTCAGCAACCGGGCGATATCCGTGAATGAATTGCGATTCCTGTCGGATGCACCCATACAGCAGAAGAGCAAACGACATCTGTGATCCCAGCTATCCTGGTACGCCCGGATGACCTTCCTGGAATTATTCACGTATGCATGACGAATTTCGAAATTGGATCAGTATCAGGATTCTGGATCGATTTAATTACCGTTGCCTCCAGTTTCTATTCATGCTGCCGCTCCTTTTATAGTTGAACCGGGATTCTGATTCTCGCATGGATCGCTGGTACTTCTTCATTTTTACCCATGACCTCCCGGCGGCATCGAAGGAGCACCAGATTGTAATTAAAATAGTCAAAACAAGGAGCCAATTACAAATAACTAAACCTGGAACGAGAGGGCGTTCTGTCAATCTAAGAGGCGGATCCGGGCTCCTTTCTATACACTAACTTCAATTAGGGCCCAATTTATGGGGTCTAACTCGCTCTTTGTACTCTGGAGGGAATTCGGGACAATGGTGGCGGGCCTGTATTCAATCGACGTAATAATTGTTCATAAATAAGTCACCGTCTAGTTGAGCAACAAATGCAATCAGTTGCCCATCCCTTGCGGGTTGACCTAGGAGCAATTAGATATTCTCGTGATGATTTCGTGATCTTCGATATTACGTCCCATTGAATTGGATTAGAGACCGAATTTCTGGTTTTTATTGACATCTGCCCGTTATCTGATTCGATTCTATCTTAATTTTAATTGCAATTGACCTATCGAACCAAAGTCTAGTCAATTGATTCATTGATTGATTAATTTTGGTTGTGTAAAAGTGAATGCAGTTCCCAGCGTGGGATTATAAATTACGGTCTTGCAGCACTATTATAAGTATTATGTAAGAATATTTTCAAAAAGCCTTTAAAACAAATTTTTAATAAAAAAAAAACAGTACAGCAATATAACTAAATATTTTGCGATAATGATGCTACCTCGAAAATTTTTAAAATAATTTCATAAGTATAACCAATATGAAAAATTTAAGTGCTCAACTCTTGATTTAGAGATTTTTTAAAATATAAATTCGTAATTGTAACGTATTAACATTACTTTGACTAGTTATTCATAATTGCTTTTTCCGCCTTAAGGATTCAAAAATGGTAACAAATGCGCTCCTTTTTGGCTTTATGAAATTATTAATTTTAATGATTATAGTGTATTTTATTTTCCTAGGCTTATATTGAATTACAAAATATTTTTTGATAGAATAAATAAGTTATTTTAATAAATACACATAAAGGATAAATAAAATTATTTGGTATTATTATGTTTTATCACGAGGTACTGTTTTACTCATATAAAATCGTATAAAGCAATTTAAAGTGGCTATTAAGAGTCTGTAGTAATTAAAAGAAATATAAAAGCTTCATTTTAAGTAAAAAAATTAATAGCGGCTTTACAGACGTCCATAAACTCGTATTTTTAATACACGCGACTTTACGTGACTTTATACTTGCAGACTCTGTTGTAAAATAGCACGTATTCAGAAAACACATTTGCTTGAGAAGGAGACAATCTTCCAGGAGGATGCCTTATCAACAAAAGAGTCTAGAAAAAGCGTCGTCGCTGTAGTTACATGAGTTAATTAGAATATTATTCATAATTCACCTTCCTTTTTAGCTCTTTCAGCCGTGATACAAAGTAAGCAAATATTTCAATGTTTGTGTGCTATTTTGATGTATATAATATTTAAGGTATTTGCTTTCCCGAATACATCCACAAACATCCCAATATTTTTGAATATAGTACAGATTTTGAATTTAATTTTTTCATAGAATCAACTCCTTTTGAGAGATTTGTATGAAAGGAGCAGAGGAAAAAGGACGACGAGGCGAGTATTCCCATTTATTGGACCATCTACCCTAAAAAATTCTAATATATACTTTACCTAAAACGATTTCTTTTGCTTGGGCGATAGGAGCATCAAAGTAGTACCTCCTTAGCCAGATGACTCCCAGAACAAGCCAAGAAATATCAAATAATATCACAACTGGAAAGTACATGAAAATTTTAAAATAGATAGCTGCAAAGGTCTGAAGAGTATCCTTACCGCTTTTAAGGTATATCCAGTAATTCATCGTTGCCCGGGCACTTGTTTCTAGAATACTTCCTGTCATAGAAATCATACATATGGCTAACTCTATCCCTATAGATACTGTAAAAGGATAGTAGATCGACTATAAAATTGTCATTCTATCTCGAAATGGAATTACCTAATAAAATTGCTATGTAACCTATTTTGTAGTACCACAGAAGTTTTATACTTAACTCCGACTTGTCGTAGTCGAATACTAGCAGACACGTGCAGAGGACTATGAGCCTGTAAAGAACGTTAGAGAAGCATTAGCATTTTCCTGGAGGAAAAATAAAAGATGAAAATAGTTCTTCAAAGTGCGCTTAGTATTCTCAATGGATGGGTGTCATCATGTCTGTTTGCTTTGTGCTAAGGACTTCTATCTAAGGTAATAAAAGTGTTCGGAAGTACCGGGGGAAGTATTGTACCACAGTTCTCAGCGGATAAAATTCTTAATTAATATAAGGATTGCCATGAAAATTTGACGATATAAGAAAACTCTGAGGAAACATCCTGTTTGTCCGTTTTATTGACAGTTCGTTAGAGGAAGTTTGCCTAGATTATTTCGTAATTAGACAAAATATGAGATGTACCTTACGTTTCCTGCTTTTATGGAGATTTGCTTCTGAGAATGAGTAGGATGCGATCCTTACGAATGTGAACAGGCAAACAAAATATTTTCTTTATAGAGTTGAAATGAATTAAAGAGTTGTTGAAATTATACTTAAACTTACAATAAATCATGTAGTAGCAAACTATTTCATTTAATTTTTAAAATTAACCTACCACAGACGGTCAATAAATAAATAAATATATACGGTATACCGCCAGGTACAATATTAAGACCTATACTGTTTTTCACATATATTACTTATTATAGGCAATTAAATTAAAGATGAAATCTACGTAGACTGTAAATTCTATAGCTTTAATTTGATGTTTTTTTAAACATGGAAAGAAAAAAAAAGAGCGAACTAAGAATAGAAATTAATAAGGCAATGTGAATATATTAAAAATTGCGTCCAAAACTTCTTAAAACCAGAACACTGATTGAATTGAAGTTAATATTCATAAATCAAAATTATACTTGGAAATATTGCAAGGAAAAAATTTATTTGTAATAAAAAAGGGGAGTCGTAAACAAATTGAAAACCTGTGTTTGCGGAAATGAGCCATGCCTTAATGAAAAATCAATTTTCAATCAGATTTGAATAATCGAGAAAATTCCAACAGAGCCCCCACTAGGCTGATCAAACTTCCTAATTACTCCTGGAGAAAGGTTTTCTTGTAAAGAAGGAATCCTAAAAATAAACATAAAATAAAATAAAAGTCCACACATTTCTCGGCTACAGGAAAGCAGAGAAAGTCTGACACGGCCACCTCCTGGAAAATTTCACGGGTAAGTTTTACGCCCAGACCGAATTCCCAATTGCCCGGAACCCCAGTGCCCGAAAAAAGCGTTTCACATCCTGCGGGAACTCCCGAATTTGTTTTAATTAAAATGAGTGAGGAGAGGGCCCGAGCCTCATAAAATATTCAGACGTACTATGAGGGCTTAGGGTGTAAAGCGAATTTCGTCCGAGATGTCCCCGAACCCCCGAAAGCCCAAACCCACCTTTAATTTGTACCCTTTCGGCGTTCGTGAAAATGAGCCAGGAGTGGCGGCTCGAACAAGCGTTCTGTTGGTTGGAAGCTCGTAATTTTCGCTTATTCCCTTAACCCTATTCCCTATGTACATCCCACAGGAGCTTGCTGGTTTGAATGCAGCATCCCTTGCTCAGCTGATTCCGCTTTGTCGCCCGTTTTTGTTGCCTCCACAGTTGTGTCTTCAATTTCCCGTCGAAATTCAGTGGGATTCTCCCTGAATTCGCGAAATCCCACTTCTGGTAAGCCGGCGAGAAATAGGATTAGGAAAGGCGTTCATCACCCGTCTTTTTGCAAGGCTTTTGTAAAGGGTTAATAACCCAAATGTAGTCGAAAAATCAATACAAGGTCACGGTGCGCTCTTGCCTCGAGTGTGGACTGTAGGGTTTCGGTTTCACCTACTTGCCTTTCGTACCGCCGACTTTTGTTTTTCACCTCCAGGCCATTATCGACTTTCGACAATGATGAAAAATAATGCTAAGCTCTAGCCACGTTGGACGATAATAACAATGAATCGCTGGAACTTTTCCTGTGCAGATGAATCCACGTTTAGGGATGCTGCCTCCTGCATGTATGCATCCACTGCCAGGGTGCTTTTGTAACAATTATGTGATCAAATACAAAATAATACGCAGGGAATTTCGCTTCTTTAACGCATCGAATGTCGAATGGATCTTCTGAAGGAAGAAAGATTTTGTTGCCTCAAATTCCCTTTGAATTTTCACTTGATTTTATTCTGTCAGAATAAAATACGAGCACTTGCTGTGCTATGTTTATTTATTCGTCTTTGCATTTGTTATGTCCCTAGCTTCTTATGATTTGAAAAATTTTATTTTCCAAAAAAAAACGACAGCATCGTAATAAAAAGGTTTTTAAAACATTGAAAATGTTCTTTGATATGTCAGTTGTAGTTGTAAAAAGGACATTAAATTTTAAAGTACTCAATAAAAACAAATTTAAAATTTCTACAAAAGTTATAAATATATAAAATATGTTTATTAAAATATAAAAAAATAACTGCATCATCGTAAAGTTTAAGATTGAAATAAAATAATTTTAGTATCATATTTGCATTTATCATATTTACAATATTTTTTACATTAATGTTGAAATTCCACGATGATTATCCTTAAAAATACAAACAATTTTCTGCAAATAAGTAAAATAAAATTTAAAAAAAGGCATGACTATCGATTAAAATGACTATATTTATGTGTTTTTATACGCACGAATTATTTCGGGAAATCGATGAATCAAATCTCAAGTCGCATCTCTTATAACATATTCGCGGTTTTTAATAAACAAAAACTGAAACATTTCCTCAACTCTTCCGGTTAGACCGTCCAAAAGTTTCAAACAAACCAAAACTAGCAAACTTTTCTATCCATCCTTTTGTGAATTAAACACGTTATAAGGGCTACATTTTCGCCTAATCAGTGCGATCTTGACGTAGAGAAGAGATGAATAGGCGCATTATTTTCGGACAGAGGAAATGTATGGCAATCAATAACCCGAAACTCGCTGTTTCATTTGCTGCTGGAGCGGGAGCATTTCAAACACGAAGCCGAGCAAATATCGCTAGCACCAGGCTGTCTGGTGAGGAGTATATCGACCAGTTTACTGATTTCGGTTTGCTTACTTACAGTTCACATTTACGCGAGTCCTGTCGTTTCTATCCGTGCAATTGAATTTGAATATCAAATCGAGAATGTGGGCGTTTCTCAGAGACGTGTAACAAGGATTACACACGTTTTTTTTTTCACATCTTAACGCTTGAGTATTCAAATCAGACTTTATATTCTCCAAATCAACGCTTTTAGATCGTCTCGTTAAAGTCCAAATATAGCTATAAAGACCTTAACGATTATTTCTCTCGACTTATCTTAAGATATCCATTTCAGGAATGACCGAATAACCCTAAAATCCCAAAAATTAAACGAAATCCCACAAGGCAAAGGAGCAAAAGGAGTTCGGAGCAGTTTCCCAAAGGATCTCATCTACACATGGGATAATTTCCTTTAAATAAAATTCCCATAGGTTCAAAGCCATATTTACCTCCCCTATGGCTGACAAACAATAAAAGTCCAAACTGATTTAATATTTAATCCCTGATAGGCCCCTTATCCCTTATCCCGGTGCCGGAAGAAATATTTGGTAACCGCTTATTGGACGGAAATTACTTACGAAGGTGATTTCTCAATATTCATGTGGGACTAAATCAATACGCAAAGTATCTCGTTTCCTGGTATTCCTGAAGCCTCAGGACTGTTCCCGGTTTTGTGCATATAGAGGAAATAAATAGATCTGCTCGGTGTCTGTCACGTAATCCCAGGCGTATTTAATATGAATGAAAAGCAAAGTGATGCGTCCTACTTTGCTTGGGAACCTTGTTAAATATTAAGGGTCCCATACGCCATAACCAATTTTAAAAAGTTTGCAGAAGTTAAAATATGGATACCCTTTGATGGTGCTTACGCGAACTTTTACTTCAGTTCTGACCTTCATAATGTCTGATTGATAGAAACTTGGTGCATTTGAAATTGGATATATCTTGAGATAATTCATATTTGGAAATCTCAAATAATTTCGAACGGAGTTTCTCCTCCCCGATTGTTAATATATGTAGAAGCATCAAAATCTAAGAACACGACTTCAAAGGAGGGAAATGTGTCTATCATTTATTTTCTGTACAAAAAGTTCTAGGTAGAGATACTTCGTTCGTAAATTGAATTAAAGTATCCCTCATCCAAAAATTCTGATCTGTTCCTTTAGAAAGAAAGAAAAGACTTAAGATTTTTCAAACTCCACTCGTTCCCGAGCTCATCTCTTGCTTGCAGATCGGTGAATGGGTGGTACTTCGATTGGATTGCTAGTGCAGGTTAAGTTCTTGAACGAGTTAGTTTTAAATGTGGAGATTTGAATCTTCAAGGAACTAGTCCAATTTTTTGAGAGAGTTAGTTCAACTTCTTGAAGAATTCAACCGACGCTTGTGAGAAAATCAGACGGGTCAGGACTAGAAAATTACGGAGTAAATTTCAATAGATAAATCGTTAATGAAAATGGAGTTACAACATTTTATAACATTAAAAAGTGGCGTAAAAACCTGGTCGTAATTTTTTTTATTTCGAATTTTATCCAGAAAACGTCTTTTAGTAAAGTTGTTTTTACTTTAATAAAAATTTCTACGTTTGTACAATGAGATATCATCAAAACCAATATCTTTTAATGCAAAGTTGGTTTTTACCCCAACTGAATCCTTTTAAATTTAAATTTTAGTTCAATATTAATCTAAAGCTACCACTTACACCAATAGTTCTAAAATAATAAAAGCGTTTTTATAAAATAAGCGGTTTAATAGAGAGAAGTCCGCAAAATGAATGATGATGAAGCATAAACCAACTTGGAATATTTTACATTAATTACTTTTAAATAACTCCATAGGAATAAAAGTCTAGATCGTGGATGGATTTGATAAAAGGGACTCAATTTATAGATTGGAAAATTCTTAGGTCTTCGTTGAAGTTCGTTTAAATGATTGTAAATTAAACTGGTCCTAGAAAGCGGAAGTATCGCAATGAATTTCCGTGAAATTCACCTTGAACTAAAAATTTTAAAACAAAATCCAAGAAAATCTCAAAGACAGTATTTGCATACTTTCTTTCTTGAACAATGAAAATAAAATGGAACACTAAAAATACTCGTGGCTCTGAGCGGCTTTTGTAGAAATTCTCTAGGGAAAAGTTAATTTGGCACTGAATAAAAACCTAAAATAAATTTAAATGTAAAAAGGTTGATTCGCTGCACTTGGGAATTCAATTTTAATGCACTGTGCCGACAGTGGGCCAACGATGAAATGTTGATATTACTTCCTTTTTACCAGGGGAACACCTCAAATTGAAGTGTTCAAATGGATTCCACTTCACCATTGGATTTACGAATATATTTTCGAGGGAATATCTGAAAAAAAGAAAAATATTCGAATGGATTTTTGCCATCATTCTACCTATCAATTTGGGAAATCGCCTTAGGTTAACCAGACACAAACGAAGGAGATGATGACGGATAACAGGAATAAATAAAAATTGTATCTACGTAGAAAATATTTTCTATGTTGGAGATGATAACATTCATATTTTGGGTGTTTTGTGCTATATGCTTTATCCTGGTATATAAATAAGCTTTTAATTTGTAGTACGTTTTTCCAAATGTAGGCATAATCTTCAGAAATTATGGTTATTAAACAGTTAAATACATTTACATTTCTTCTTAAAAAGTTTTAATACGGTCCTGCATAATCCTTCTAAGGTCTCCGTAGGGCAATCTGTGGGAATACAAATCTTACTTAACTTTAGAATAAAAAAAAATTCGTAGCTACTATTTGAGTTTCTTAAACATCCCAAAATATTGTCAATGTACTAAGCCTTTTTGTTCTTATTTTAACAAATTGTTCCCTTGGAACTTTTACTTTACTTATTCTCCCCCAAGAAGACAAAAGTAAACCGTTTCTAAATTGTCTAGTTTCATCCGTAGCAAACAATTCGTCAATTGTCCTTCTTCGTCCGAGGCAAACAATCGTCTTAAATTAAAAAAGTTAACTAACAAAGTCGTAAATACCATCTAGATTGAAAGAAACTCCCCGTTGGACACTTTAAGAGCTGATATATAATCTCCTTCTAGTTTTTATTTTGACTAAAGAGGGTAACATTTTAGCAAATCTTGCTAGCAACTTCTCGTGATAAGTAGTACGAAGATTCATCTCTGACGGTCCATTCGAAAGCAGTAAGCAGATATTGCTAAAGTTCGACAGTTTACAGGAGCAAGAAAAATCACATTGAACTACTCGAGAAGTGTTCCACATTTCACGAGCTCTTCTGCACGGGAAAATCTTGAAGAAGTTCCCGGTTAACTTATTTGGAGTGTGGAAAACCTTAAGGTCGTGGTGGCTACATGTGTAGGCGAACACTTCTGGGAAATGCTGCTCCATCCCGACCGGGCAATTTCATAATCTAAACCCGGAAAAGTGCAGATGGAAAAAAATTATGGTACATTTTCTGGTATCATCTTACAAATGCATTTTAAGAGTAAACCTGGAGGAAAAATGAAGTTTCTAGCACGGAGTGAAATTTGGCACTAACTTAAGCAAACTGGGAATAAGTTTCTTAGTAAAAGTCTAACAAAAAATGAATTACATTAGACTACGTCATTCCCAGTGGAGGGGATAATAATTAAATCTTGACAAGATTATTAACACAGCGTGGGAAGCAAGAAAGCGATGTTTTAATTTTTAACCTATTTTACTTCTTTCCTACAATTCAAGTGGGGTACGAAGAAAGAGTTTAATAGAAGCTGTCTCTAATTCGATGTTATTCTTAATTAGAAAGCAGATTTAATTCTGCTTTTTGTTTGTTTTTAATTATATCTGAAGTGTAATTACAAGTCTGTTTTATACTTTATTTTCTATTAAATCATTTTTAGGGTAGAACATTTAACTGAAAGTGTTTTATATTTAGAGTAATTTCTTATGAGAATTCTTTAATTTATAATAGTCTATTGCGTAAATAGTAAAATACTCGTATATTTATTAATTTACCTTACAGGGTCATGGTTAAATTTTATACATAAAGTTTGGTTAGCCTATTTAAGGTATACGAAATAATAAAAAAAATTTAGTTTTAAAAACTTGTAGACTTTCATGTTATTTCATAGAATTTTACTGGAATTTCTATCACTTCATTAAAATGAGCTTTGCTTAATTTTCTTCTCCGATAAAAAAAGATGGAAGGAAACTTATACTACGAGCGGTAATCCACAATTTAAATAAGTTGAAGTAACTTTTCAAACAGGACGCATAAACGGGGACACCATAAATTCTTTATAGTTTCATTATGGGCACAAAGTTCCATCTCAGATCGTAAAAAACGTCCCAACTGTCTTGCAAAAAAGTCGAAAATTCCTTCTTACAGCATTTCGGTGGTGCTTGTTCCCGGGCACATCTTGGGGATTCGACAGTGTCACGACTGGCATAAACAGCTCTAAGGGATCGGTGGAAATTGTCATGGTATCACATCGCTCCGGCGAGCATCCCGTACGTGATGATGGTTTCGGATGCTGCGACAGATAGCACGCCCGTCAAGCCATGGCTTTAATCAATCACGTCTGATAGCTGGAACGGTTTGATGGCGAGTCAGTGCTCAATTTTGACACGCTTCTGCTGCCACTAGAAAGCTGGGGCCATCCAATTTGGCCCCGTTTCCTGCAATGGCCTCCATTAGCTTAATTCGTCGAGCGTTCTGATGCATAAACTTAATCCATTTTGGTTGAAGTTAGCCCCTAAACCCAGTCGGGGGTTCTCCGAAGGTACCTCCTTGTATGGTATTGCGGGAAAACGACTATGACGGCGAAGTTGAATCAAAGCGTGCCTGTTATCGATTTGTTTTATCTTATTGGCCCTTGTTGGGTTGATTGGTTTTAATTAGTCGCTTTTTGCTTGCTCTAGTCCCGTGATTATCACGAGAATTTCACCGCAGAATTATTGAGGTTTATTGCGAATGACTGTTCACTTTATCAAGGATGGAGAAAGCAATTTCAGGATTTCCAGAGGTTTCTAGCACAGTTACTACTTTGTGCAATGCCGAAAATGTTCGATAATTGACCGACAGCGGTTTTTATCCTTGAAATGAAACTTTAGTTCAATACCTGACCAGAGTGTGATATTTAAGTTAACGTCCAACTATAATTATATGGTTTTGATGAGAATAAACAAAATTAAAGGTTATTAGAGATATAAGATTTAGAAAGAAACAACGTCGATAATGTTCAAAGTTTAATAAAACTAGTTTCCAATTAGTTAGATAAATGAGAAAATGTTGAAAAAATGGAGTTTAGAATAGAGTCTTGAAAAATGTACAAAATCTTACTTTAATTTCTCCGAAGAAAAAAAAATTTAAAAGGTACTTGCAAGGAACTAGAAAATTTAATATAATCCGTAATTTTCTTCTTGATACAGGTGTTATTACAACTCTCTAAATTAGCCAGGACTTTATAAGATTTACATTTATATTATTACGCGATAAAAGTCTTTTCAACAAAAAATACTTCTGTAATGTACTTTTGTACATTTCTCCTTTTAAATAGGAAAAAATCAAATTAATACTGCAATATATTTAAAATTGAGGAGAGGAGAGAAAAAATGAATAGCTTTAAAATTTACAAACTCTGTCAAGTGCGAGTAGGGCTCGCGCATTGAAGATAACGTTTAGTGACAGTTTTACGTAAGTTAAACTGTCCAAAATTTTAGTATATTAATGTAGGAATAGAATAGAATAGGTTTATGTAAAAACTAATAAAGCATTTTACTCAATAAATATTTATTACGACGCACAAAAAAAAGATATTTCTAAAAATATTAATTAGAATTAAATCTTTAAAAATTATTTTCATATGTATAAAGAGTTCGTATAAATTCTAAAACGTACACAATCTACATCTACAGAGGAGAGAGGTCTATTTACTCTAAGATTAACTTTAAAGACCAAAATTCAAGTTTTAAGACTTGATTTTTAGTACTTATTCGTTCCCGACGTGATACGCTTCATGGTTGAAACTAAACTTCGAAGAAAGAAGTTGAATTAAAAAGGATTATTCCCATCCAAAGAGAAGAAGTTATCTTAAAGAAACCTCCATTGGAATAGTACTACAAAAGCTAGAAGCGAGAAACTCCATTCGGGAACTCCCAGCGCTAAAAGGGAATTAAATTGGTATGCAGGTGGCGAAGTTTCGCGGAAACTAACAAAGTAAGATAATACCAATCCATACTACGAATTGAAATTTAAGGCAAAATTCACATACTCACAATTCGCAGTTTAATTTTACTTTAAACCGAAATGTTTAACCGAATTTTGGTTGAATTTCGTGAGTCAATCAATGAACGAATTAAATTGAATAAATTTATTTGAAGTGATTTGTGAAGGTTTTAATAAATGTTTCAATCAGAAAATAATTTTAACATAATTCAATGATCCAATTTAACAAAAATTGTTAGTTGTGATGATTGTAGAATGATTTATATTAGAAAATCAATTTAATCGCAAATTTAAAGGAGATTTATAATATTTTTAATAAAAACATCCAAATTCATTTCACTGTTGAGAAAATAACTTTAATGTATACGCCTACAGTGTACGTTTTTGCCATGGGGGTTCAGAAAAATATTAGCTTTAAACAAATTCTCATTATGGGCACTTGAGTACATAAAAATCGATTTGAATCCATCATTATATAAATAATTTATTCATGCCTATGTTTGCGCCAAAAACGAGTTAGTGTTCCGAATAGCTCTCTACGTCTTCATTTGATGTCGAAAAAAGGCACATCAATTTTCGATAAAGTTTTGGGTTCAAAATTTCGATGTTCATGGACCCAAGCAAATGGGCTATCAAATCTTCACACATTAGAAAGCAAATCTTTTCCCAAATGGGATTAAAAATATCCAAGTTAAGTCCAAAAAACCTATAATGACTTTCATTTTTTCAAAAAGAAAAACACCTACAATTTCTGCTTTTCAGTTTTAATTTCTGATGTGATGTTTTCAAGTGTTTAATAAATTAAATAAAAATATTAAAACGCTAAAATGTGTAAATGAATAAATTTCATTTTTTTTCCCATCAAAATGTTCGTTATTGCAACTTGCTTAGTTTGTCTAATTATTAAATTACTAATTTATTGTATAACTACTGCTTACAATTAGTTCTTTAATGAGTTCCTAGGTAATAACAATTAATTCTTTTTTCTTAACTTGCTTAATCTAAAGTGTTTTCAATTAATGAAATTGTCTTACTTATCTCGGAATGGTGTAGTACTCATACCTAGGACAATAGACATTTTTGAAGAAGAGCGCTGTTGTTTTAAATAGCTTTAAATTAGAATTTCATTTTCTTGTCTTTAGTAGATATGATGTCTCAGATGACTAGTTGCTAATTTGTATTCATCTGTTTGGCTAACTAGACAAGTTAATAGTTAAAGATATCATAGATGGTCTCTATCAATATCACAGATATAGTTAAGGCAAAGTAGAGCATAGGTCAAGTTTGTTGCATCTTGGACACTATTCCTAATATTTTATTTTGATGAGTGTCAATTCAATCACAATTTACTTTGAACGAATATTTCAAAGGTTGGCAAAAGGTTACCCTAATTTTATCCGCATCCACAATATTCGTATAATATTTTAGTATTTTAAATTGTAAAATCAATCAGTGGTACGCACTTTCATATGGACATAACTCTAAAATTTTTTTAACATTTTTTGTTTGCATAGAAATCTGAGGAATTTGTCTTGTTTCTTCTAATTCCAATAACACGTCTTTGTTGCATGTTTTTTAAATCCCATTACATATCCTCTTCCACTTAAGGGTGGGACAGGTTTTCCAGAAAATCCTTAAAAGCAGCTAAGTCAGTTTTATTACGTGGAACACGATACCCGAGAAGAACACTTGGAATTTCTTTTGTTGTAAGTACACATCGCCGTTGCCAGCAGCGGCTTTAAGACCGTATAGGCCGTTTAATTTCGAATCAATTTGTTTACAGGTCGACTTATTCAGAAAATCTGCGAAGTCTACGATAGAATAACTAGCCTGTTCCCTCAGCTACTCGTGCCAGAATAGTGGAAAATCAGTTTGAAGGTCTACTGTTTGTGACAGAAATAGGCTCCTGCAGGGATGGAAAATAAGGGTCCAGTGCATTGTTTCTCTATTTAAATTTTCATTTTAACATTTCGTGGTGGGTTTAATTAGCTTCTGGCAAATTTCGGGCTTCTTTAGCTAAATGCCATGGGTATGCTCTCAGCGGTACGGGTACAATGGTGTCAACATTTCGAGCAGGACCCTATGTGAATGTAAACACTACTCCTAGGGGCTGGTAGTGCGCACTGATGGATATTTGCTCTGTGTTTAACTTGATGGCTGGACGTTAAAAGTGGAAAGTCATTTTAAAACATCAAAAGGCCGAGCTTTGGGTAAAATGCCATAAGCTATAAGGGTAACCATCTTATAAATATGTGAGGACATTTCAAATTTAGACCCAACTTCGTTAGCAAGAAGTAAAGGTTTTTTTATTAGCAGTTGTAATAAAGTGGAATAGTAGTCGTTAAGGTTAAATTAGGTTCCTATAACATGAAAATATCGTAGTTCATGAACTTCTTACATTTTATTTCTTCAGGCCCCGAATTATCAAAGTGGCGTTTTCAATTTTTTTCATATTTTTGAATTTTGTAATTTACCACCAACAAGAGAACAGTGATCGAAGGCTTTCATTGTTTTTAAAAATCAGTATTGTTGATTTTAAATCGAAAATTTTTAATTTTTGTAATACAAAAATAATAAAGAAATTTCGACAGTGTACAGCTAACGATTTAAAAATTAAAAACACATGTGAAATTTACGGATGTTTACTCGTTTAAATTTTATAAATAAAAACTTATATTACGCTAATTATTCTCAATAAAATATTATCGATTATTTGTAAGTTTTTCTTTTTTATATATTCAATTGTAATGATTAGAAAACTACTATACCGTTATAAGAAAAATATATAAAATTATTTAAAATAATAAAATATTTTATTCAGAATATATACAAAGTTTTTTTTATTTTTTTTTTATTATAGTACTTTATTTAAGTTTTTAATTTCATTTTCATTTAGTACTATACTCTATTTTCAACTTTTTCCAAATAGGATGATTTCTTTAGGTTTTTATCATATTTTTTGAAAATTGAATTTGGTTCTGGTTTCGTCGAAGAAAATCATTTTTTTAGAAAAAGTGTGCATGATTACATATCTTGATATTTGATATCTAAAAACTAGCCAATGACCACAACTTTACAAGCAAGTTAAAGAATAAACGTTGTTGTTTGTTTTATATAAACGCTATAAACAATGTTCAACGTGTCGTGTGTCACGTATGACGTCGGGTATCATATCGATCTGAATAAAAATAATCTAATAAAAACATATTCAACGTCGGACAAATTCCATATCTCCTGGTGTTGTATTCGAGACGCATCAAACATATAAACACACATGGATTAAGAGAGATTTAATTCACTTTGTTTAAACAACATCATCTTGCATTTAATTGAATTATTTATCCCATGGGTTTAGACGGGATTTGTTAATATAATTAAATACAGAAATTATAAATCTTTAAGATTTTGTATAAATCTTGAATCCAGTGAAAGTTTGAATTTTTTATCACGACAACAATCAGCACATTTTTTTTTTCTCAGAGCTAAAAATTCCAATCCTGATAGATTCACTTTACACGTGTCTAGTCACTTGAAATCAGATCCGACTAAAAAGGTAAACTTTATTTGAAATGACGTCTCCGATGAGGATATTTTAAAATTTCATGCAAATCGTACCCTAACATTGAAAAGGCTGTTCTCAGACAGAGCATGCATAATTAATCCAACGATGCATGAGATCGGCCGTGTGGATGGATAACCCCCAGGTGAGTGTTTCAAGAGAAGCGAATAGATACGTTCAGGTGCAAAACGTTTTGTGTGCAATGAAAAGAGCAGTGGATTTTCCTTATTGCCCTTACTTTGTCCCTATGAAGAGGCTCGAAGGTCCTTTTGCACAAGGTAAAGTGTTTACACGTTACAAAATAAATGGAGAGGAAAAGGTTGATAACCTCATGGATTATTTTAGTTTTATACCTTGGAAGTCCGCTGAAAGGTTACCGGTTCGTCTTATTAGTCGGCTGAATAGTTTCTACCATCCTCTCAGATGCTATTTTATTTTTTTATTTATCCTATCGCTTGGACTGAAATATTCTCTGAATAATGGATTAACCTAATGTGAGGGATAAAAGGTCAAAATGAATATAAAATGCTTTCGCTCGCAAACTTTACTTTTATAATTCTTAAATCACCGATGTATAGAGGGAATTTGTTTTACAAAACAAATAACCATTTCATTAAATATTTGTGTAAGAAAAAGGATCAAGGTTTTATCCTTGATCCTCTTTAAATAAGTAAATGAGTACAGTAATAGTTTTATTTTGATGGTAAAAAGGATACGATTTTTTGCTATCAATAAAAAAATAAATTTAAATTCAAATTTAAGCGGTGTATATTTAGGTCCACATCTTAAATGTAACACAGCTTTTTTAATATAGCGTAAATTTCGAGTTGGAATTGAATAGAGTTTTGTCTAATTCAAGTAATACTTACAAATTAAGTTACACCCTAAAAGCACGTAAGAACAACAACGGAGTTTCTAAGGAGTTAGTTGTGCTTTAAGAAGCACGAGTTTAAGACTTAAAATCACAGCATTAATCCTAAAGTTATAAACCATTGCTTGCAAGGCCAGCGTTCTGCAACCAGTTGGACTGTAAAGCCACACTCCCATAAACGTTTTATTTGGTTTGATTTGCAAAGAGGAACATCAACGTAGAGAACTAAAACTAGTGCACAATCAGAGCACGTTTTGCGCTCTACCGCAGTTTACGTGCCCTACCACTCGCATGAAAATAAAAGTCTGAACTAAAGTACGATTGCACACGCCCCCATCAGGGCTGCATGGGCCCCATTCCCCTTTAGTTATTTTTTCCAGTTCCCAGCTACACTCATTTTGTGTTGACCATTTGTTTTCCATAGACGACACAAACTGCAACTATTATTTCTTTTTTTGTTTTTTTAAATTCAACTGGCAGTGGATTTCATGGGATTTATGAAACCAAAAACTTTATCAAACCTACTTGATAACATCCAAAAAAAGAGATGTTTAATCCCCGCATTAATTAAAACTTTAAAATTAAATCTTTATTAATTCGCTCTGATAAGGACAGGATTTACGTGAATTCTATAGACTTTCTATTTCTATTTGAGATTATAATTTTTTGCTTTTCGTTTAGTATAAAGTTTGCATATTTAAAGTGTTTATTTTACTAAATTTTCGCCTCTAATTGAACTAAAAAAAGTAAAACGAACAATTAAAAATAAAAAAAATTTGTTTACTTATTTTTTGTTAATTTGAAGTATGAATTCAGGAGGATGTAAAGATAACAGATTTTTTTTTTTTTATTTCAGAAAGACTTTTGCACTGATAATGAGTAAAAATATATTTAAAATAATAATTAATTTGAATAAAATTTTTTACTTTAGGAAGAAGAATAAATAGAAAAAAAAACGCATGATTTTGTAGACGATCGTGCTATTTGTGTATTTTCTTCATGAGCAGTCATAGGATTCAAAAATTTAAACAAATGTAATCAATCATTTTGTGTTTTAATTTTTAGTTTTAATTATTTAGGAACTGTACCTTAAATTTTGTCTATAATTGTTTTACATTTTGGAAGTTCTAAAATCGAACAAATATGGTGTTTAAAAATCTTATTCCTTATTAAGATTTACATTTTGGGATTTGTACGAATATTTTTACTTCGAACTTAAATGATTTTTTATTTTAAAATTATGAACTAAAAATATTTTCTTGATGATTCAGATGTAATTGCATCGAAGCCAGAACGTGCTTGAGTATTTTCGTGTTCGAGTTCATTACCTATAAAAAAATATACTTCACTTGTTGACCGAAGAAGGAAAATTCAGAAATGTTGATTAAATAATCTTTCATGGAAGTAAACGATGTGCTTAATCTGCATTTGTTCACTTAATTTAATTTTCCTTGGAAGTATAATTAAACACCTTAGACGTGACAGTTTTTAAGAATTGTTAACTCAGAAAAAAAAGTCCTTCTTCTATTGCCAAGGAGCTTTAATTATTTTGTTTTTATTTTATTTTTCCACATTATGGTCCTCACGAATACAAACTCATTTAGGTGGAATTCACTTCGTCTCACAAGCTCCTTAAACTTAATTATTCGAATAAAGTAATAATTTCCTTCAAGCCTGACGTTTTTGGGAGTTAAAGGTTTTGAACGCCTTTATGACCTCAAGGAACCCAATTAAATTTCCCATATGCATATACACGTGCCCGTCAGAAAATGTAAAATTGCCGGAGCTAATTCAGGAGAAATTCTCCGGAGGAAATAATTACAAAAATTATGTCCTAAAGTAACCGCCCTCAACACCATTAGAAATTTATTTTTCTGGTTCCAGGCCCAGTTCTGAAGGAGGCACAGCATACCGTTGTGAATCATTTACTAAGGTGTGTGTACTTTTGAAAATCTGGATGAAAACGGTCTCAAAATAATTGAGAACAAAAAATGACACAGGTTTTCGAGGAAGAAGAGGTTCATTCAAGAACGACGGATGTGCGGCGAATGTAGGTCAAAATGTAATTTCGCTTTTGCCCTTTTATGCCGGTTCCAGCTCCGCTCATGTGAGGTTTATCGGAGTTATGATGGAGTCCTTTCATCCATTTTACGACTCCGGTGCTCATGGTGAATGTTACATTTATGAGGGCCGGTATATTATGTATTGTATTAAATGGAAGAGTCAAACAGTTTCTTCGCATATAGTCACGTTCCTAATTTGATCAGGTTTCCGGGGTGCGCCCGACGGGTCTCCACGGATGAGCAGTAACCCAATTTTTTGGCATAATTGAGTTCGTTTTGCGGCTGGAAGTTCCCCATCCACGTCATCAACTTGACAAAGTAAGCGGGTTTAGAATGGCTAAAAGAAAGACCAAGATCCCCTGGAAAATCATTAAGTAAACATTTTCGTCGCATTGCTGTGCTCGTTTAAGATATTCGAGGCAGTCAAAAAGTTGCAGAAAACTCATTCATTTTTTATTCTCATGTATTATTTTTGAATATCTGAAATTACATTTTGTATATTCATTTTTTTTTAGCGAAAATACATTTTAGAAGGTATTGTAAAATTTATAAAGCCGAATTTTTGAGACTTGGAATTTTAAAATTTATCCTAAGTAGGATGACATATCTGCAAAAACAAAATCCTTAGAATCTTCAAAATCTTTTTTAAAAAAAAGATTTTATTTTCTTTAATAAATTATTTTGAAAATATCTAATTCTGAAAATTATTGATGAAAGGAAACAATAGTAATACATTTTTGTTAACGTATTATTCATAAAAGTTTCAAATAATTACAAAACTTGTTGACGTACACAAAAATAGAAAAGCATTTCGACATAATTTGGGGTTATTTTCCGAAATAGTCAAATATTTACAGAAACTAATTTAAAATAACTATTACGGGCTGAGAACTTCTAAAAAGTCATTAAGTAAACAATTCTGTCGCATCTATCTATGGCTATCCCCATCACGGCTACAGAAATGAGGACAACCAAATGATTGCAGAATATCAACCCTATGTTGTTCTAGTAGCGGATATTTCGGGCGAATCTCTCACCCTGTGCTATATCAACATCATTTTGCAACATCAGATCCAATCAAACTTTTCCAATAAAACACAGGAATGACATTCCTGCGGAGCAGTAGCAGACTACTTGAACTCTAAGGAAGTGTCATAGATGTAAGGAGTATAGCACTTGATTTCCTGGCAAGAAGAAGCGAAGGACCTATTCCTTGTCGCGTTTACTTATATTCCTCACCACCCTTCTCCGATCCTGTTTGTGGCTTTTACGGGTTATACCTGCAGGATTTTATAAGCGAGTGTCGCAACAATGGCTTCTTTTCGAAACAAAGGACGAAGTGCATTATTTCCTTATATTTTGGCTAGCACGACTTCTTAAGCCACTATGCATGTTTCAGACCACTTGACGTCCTTCGTAGGTTCGGAGGGTGTTTCGTTTACTATACAAAAGAAGGAGATGGCTCCTGACAGACGTCGATAATTCAAGTAAACTTCAGCTAAGAAAAGATAGGGCACCCTATGCAAAGCACCCTTTAATGAAAAAAAAAAACTTAGTTAATTTTTCATGCCTTAAAGCAATTAAATTTTCCGCACTGCGATAAGACACATTCTAAGGACAAAAACCTGCCCGTCTCCCGATGCATTGTGGACTTGGCTTTAATTGCAAAATAAGAAAGGAGAAAAAAAGAGGATTTTTTGGAATAATAAATCTTTTTGCATATCTGCGCGGTTTATCCTCTTGAAGTTCCCCTTTCTAACACAATATGTGAATTTTTCATAAAAATAACTCTTGACGAAGGCAAGTTCTACAAAGAAATTATTCTTTCACTAAGGACACTGTGCTTTGGACGTCGGCAACAACGTCAACTCTTACCATATTAAATGTATTGTGAGAAGGAAAGCTCCCGGTACTACCAAGTCATCAGATCCCACCGACCAGCGCCGACGGAAGACTACAAGTCCTGGCATCTGAAATGAAAAAATAAGGATACTTCTTAAGGGTTTGCATCATATTTCAAGATAATTAAGTAGAAAGTTTGTGAGAAGTTATTTAATCACCTGGATGTGAAAGAGTATAAAAAAAATCTAAGATTTTAAAATGATTTGACTTTGGCTAAGAATACGAAAGGAAAAACATATGACCTTTTTTTAATTATTTTTAATTATTGTGTCACGTTTATTATGAGAAATAAATTAATAATAATATTTATTTCCAACATGTATTAAATTCTTACTGTAGAAAGCCTACAATTCTCCCAAAATTAGTCAATTTACCTGGATTTAATTTATACGTCGTTACAAAAAAACATAATTTTAAGTTATTTAATTACATATCAAAAGTCTAGAGAAATTCCAAAATTTTTTATACTTTTTCTGATGTCAAAAAAATAATAAATATTTTAAAATCTTAATTTTACTTTTTCAGCTAAAAAAGATTTAAATTTAGCATATCATTACAATTTTAGTGGTGGATCCTGCCCTACATTACTTTTGATTAATTCTTTTAAAAAATTTTTGGCTTAGTTTAAACTTAACAAAATAAAAAAATTATTCGATTTTTACAAATTATTACTTTCTCATTTAAATGTTCAGGCTGATTAAAAAAAATTGTCCTGGAAACCTTCACATACCTTAAAATTTGAAACTCAAACAAGTAAGCTTAGGAGAAATAAACAAATTTTCTTAATTAAAGGAATATTTCAGGATTGTGATCAATACTCGCTAAAGGGTGCAGAGGAACTCGAAAGAAAATAACTTGGGGATGCTTTGGAAACTTTGTCAAAGAATTATTTTCTTAGTTCTATAAGGCAATTTCATTAATTCCACAACGTAATTTATTTAATATCCTGCTCATTAGGTCATTTCAATTTATTGTTCATAATTTTAAGTATGATACTTAATTATAAAGTGCATTAAAACGATAATTAGAGATAATGAGAATTCCTGTAAAATTTCCTCTTTGGCTTTTACAAGTGCAATTTACCTAAAGACATCTAGGAAAAGTTAGGAAACCGATTATTGTTCTTATATTTGTCTTTTTTTCCAGTTTGTTATTTTAAGGACGTCAAGAGAGTACATTTCCCAATTGGCTTTCTATGCACCTTAAAATATGGAGGTCATCACCTTCACAAGTCGAAAATCGATGCGAGTATGCAATTTCTCTTCGACTGTTGGCATTCTATCGATTTTTGTCTTTTGAGCGCTTCAGAAGGCCGGAGGACAAAGAAATTTACACCTTAACCCTGCTGTGCGCAAGAATCAAGTTAATAAACCTACAAGTCTGCATCCATTATTACAGGGTGTACCTTCCTCTCTTCGCTTCTGACTTGACATTACCCTGGTTTTGAATAGCCGATCTGGCGAAATGCTCTAGTATGCAAATCTACTGGCATATTGGGGAAGTTTAATAAACAACGGATGGATGATTTAGTGCAGTTCCATTTCTAATTTGAAATCAGAAGATGGTTTGATTGCAAAATTTCTAGAATATGGCTAAGTTTGTGTATAGGGTGTATTCTGCTTAACATTCACTTAAAACTTTCATATAATTATATTTTAATTAAAAAACTACAATGCTTTAATAAAGTTTTAAATCTAAAACCAATTACCCTGAAAAATAGACCGATGCTTTCCATTCTAGGAATAGTCAAAATAAAAACTTGAAAAATGGATCAAAAGGAAATTCATTAAGACTTGATTACGTCTCTTTCCTCAAAGTTTTCCCCAATTGGCACTTTAAATCCAATTCACTTCTTCAGACATCCTCAGGCGTCAAACTAATTTGAATAAATGAGGATTTTTAATGGAAACCTTACCTTTCAAATGATTTCCATTTTATAAGAGAATTATTTGCCACTTAGTGCGCCCACAGCAATGAAGTTTTTGTGAGAATTCATTATTTTTTTGCAATATGACAAATCTTAGATCTTTCTTTATATAGACAAGATAGACAAGAGTTGGACATGGAAATGTTGGTCGGGGTTTGTAATTTTCCTCATTTAAATTAGATTTTCTTTGTTCTTCAGATTTGTCGTGATTTTATGGACATTTTGCCAGTTTATTAACATTTGAATTAAGGAATAAATCTTGATTGGAAAGTGGAGTACATATCATTACGTCGGTTTTCAATATTCCATTGAATGCTCTTGCACTAAGGTGAAAATTAATTGCATGTGACGAAAGTAAATTCAACGCAATCGTTTCAATTTAAAAATATATGAAAAAGTAATATAATCATTTTTGACGTGTACTTCGATAGCAAATTTTCATATGCAATTTTTAGGGTTCAATAAAAACGTTAAATATGTCTACTTAAAGGTAAAATACGTAAATAAACAGAGAAATTAGAATTTGTTGGATATATTCGACTTGCAATGAAGACCTTTGATAAAAATGCATTTTATAAATAACGAAATGTTTGCAATGATCAACTCTTAATTCTCGTTTAAACTTTTTAATCCCAAATTTGTTATCACCTATAAATGTCTTGAATTCTTATAACTTTATTTAATATCACGTTTTTCATTTAACTTTATTCATAAAATAAATTTTACGATCGAAATTTTCTTCTCCTACCGAGTCGAACCATTCTCCTTCTTCCTTGAAAAATGGATCTATAGTCTTTTTTTCTATTTAAAAAGTTACATTAAATTCCAATAAAACCCAGGCATGGAATATTCCTGAATTCCGAACTTTCGAAATTGAATAGTTCTTCGATATCATGTGTGCTCCACACGTCTATAGCCCGTAATCTTCTCGCCAGACATTTGTTCGAATTCCTGGGCCCCCGGGGTATGTCCCCGTCGTTGTAGTTCCTGACTTTCCCGAGAACTTTCCGGGACGAGCCCTTACATTTTTCTTTCATCATCTCCTCCATATTTTCAAATCTATTCCCTTTGACGTGATCCGCCTTTTGACCTGAAGTGTGCCAATTTGCATATTCCTACGATTCATTTACATGCTTTGTTCAGTTCAAAGCCTTACTGAATTATAATAATGCTATACCGAGCGTCCTCCTTAGGGTCGGTCCTTTTACGTTCCTGCTTAACATCGTGTTCCCTTTAATATTTTTATGAAATGTTGCGGTGTTTTGCAAGCTTGGCTCTTATACACAGGAATTTATGAGGATTCATTTTCAGAACAAGGGTGACTTAAGGGCAATGTTCTCTTTTTTCTTTTTTTGGAGGTTATAAATTATCATTGACAGATTTATTCCATTTAATTTTCTTTTCCCAGGAAGGAATAAAAGCCCTGTAGCAAAATTACGGTAATTCGATATAAAAGAATATAAATAAGGGTGGAAATTATAAGTTAGAGAGATATCAATCTCATTTTCTTATTTTCCACGCGCCACGTTGCCCTTAGGTAGGAATTATTGGGAAATATGACTTCTCATAATTTCTTCTTATTTGCTTCTGTTTTTTTTTTTCTTTTTTGTGACAATTTATTCACAAAAATATAAAAATAAATTTCAGCCATTACGCACCTACCAGAGCATATCTAAAAGGAAAACATTGAGATTGAAAACGACAATTCTTATATTCGCAATAAAAGTTATTTTAAAAACATTTCCTTTAAGTGCTTTCTTATTTCGAATTTTCTCAAGCTAAATTTAAAAATACACAAATTTAAGCTTTCTTTAACATTCAACTTATAAATGTAATATAAATAATTAACTACTAAACAATATTATTAAACAGTATGCTACAAAGCACATCATCAGCCGTTTATTAATTTTCCACAAGTCTAAACATTTGAGTCGTGTACGCGTTAAATATTTGTTTTATCAAAAAATGTCACGAGCACGATACTCAGACGTCTAGGTAATCCCCATTTGTAATAAATATGGCAATTTAAAACTTCTCACCTTGATACTTGTAAGGAATTGCTAAGAATTTCAGATTTCAGCAATTCATTCCATCGCAACAATAAATCGAATCAGTTTTCTTAAACCGGTTAGTAAATTTTTACTTTACGACCTTTACAAAATCTCTAGGTAAAATTTTATAAGTCGCAAATTTCTTAGAAATTGTGTATTATTGACGTCCAATTAAATGAACGAAATAAAAAGAAGCTTGTATTTTAAGCTTTTGTATTTATTTTAAATTTTATTAAAGATTTCCGAATACATAAACTTCATAAAACGAACATTTTTATCACAAAATAAAACCATTAATTAAAGATTTTCTTGGTAATATAAATCCTTGAAAATTCTAAATGGATTTTAAAATTTAATTGTGCTTTTAAGTCGGAACGCTTTAATTTTATCAATTTCGCTATATGAAATGTAAATAATACTGCCAAATGAATTGTAAATAAAAGAACATATGAGCGAAATTATCCACTTTGTTTGTTTGAATTAATGGATCCTTTTCATTTTCATTAGTGTAGGTTAAAATTAATAACCGTGACTATTATGTTCATAAAAATTTATATTTATGCATGTTTTAAACCCTTTTGAATTGTGCGTACTAAAATTACAATTTAATTATGATTGTGACAATAGTGTTATAAACTGAAATTACCAATTCAACTAAAACAAACAGAACTTTCATTTAATTTTCAAGATATTAAAATAACTTAACTTCTCTTTTAGAATGGTAAATTTTTTATGTTTTGATCATTTTGTAAATTAAATGTCAAAACAGCAAGTTTGTATCTGTCTTTTTCATCAAAAGAGAATTCTGAATTTATAACCAATATTTTGAAAAACAAAATCTAAACGGAAATAGCTTGTATTTTCATTTTTATTATTTGGCAAAATAAAATACAAGGTTCTAATATATAAAAAGTACTCGTTAAATGAAATAGTTGCAATTTTCTTAAAGGCGAATTAAAATAATGTTTATAAAGAAATACGCGAAACTTACTTCTCCATAACACCTTTCTTAAGTCTTTTTTGTGTTACAAATTAATAATTTAATTTTATAATTATTCGATCCTTAAAATAAAGTCACACACTTTGTAGATTGTTAATCATCTGATAAATATAACAAAATTTAATTGGTTTAGTAAAAATATAATTAAACATTTAAATTTTACGACAAAATTAAATTACTATGACATAAGAGTTCGTTTTTCTCAGTATTTTGTCAAATTCCGAAAATTAATCCAAAATTCTAGCTCATTTCGCTAACGAGTATTTGAATTGTAAATTCGAAGCCCTGGAGAAATCAAAGTGGCAATCGTGACCATCGAAAATATGATACTATCATTTTTCGTCTGCCAGCACAATGTGGACTATAATACACCAAAAAAATCGGTGAAAATAAATTTCGTACTTCGAAACCGCACATCCAGAACATCCCAACAAGCTTCGATTGTACCATTGCCTGGTCGATATGAGATGGACTTCTGGGACTATTATTTATGCTGATTTCATGGATGCTCAGCAGGAGTGTTACTTATTGCCAACAGATAGATAACCTAATTGTTTAAGTCGGGTGATATCCACCCTTTTTCCCTACGTGAGATTGTATTATTTGTGTAGAGGCTGATATATAAGGGTGATAAGAGGTGAAGGAAAGTATCAGGAGAGATTTATTCGAATTTAATCAAAACAAAGTAGTATTAATTATTTACACATTACAAATTTCTTATGATTTATGAAGTAGGGTTTTATCAATTCATAAATTGAATTTGCTAGTTTAAATAATTACTTAAAAGATTACCTTATATAACAAGAATCAATGGAAATATGAAAACATATTATAAAATCATCGTATAGTTTATTTGGTGTCTATATTACATAAATTTTGACTTCTTGCGAGCATTGTAATGATGACCCATTTTGTCCTCTATTACTTTTCTTAAGAAAGACACATTACCTCGATACAAAATTTTAATTTCACCAA
The DNA here is from genome assembly GCA_001932985.1 of Proctacanthus coquilletti. Classification (NCBI taxonomy): domain Eukaryota; kingdom Metazoa; phylum Arthropoda; class Insecta; order Diptera; family Asilidae; genus Proctacanthus; species Proctacanthus coquilletti. The sequence continues at coordinate 81,067 of MNCL01000063.1, forward strand.
GTAACTTAATAAACTTTGAGATACAACTTCCAGTACCTTCAAGAACAATGGCGGTACAAACAATTCACATTTATTTCACGTGTCCCATAGCAACTTCAGACAGTCAACCGTCGAGATCAATTTCTTTCCCATATATCTGCCAATTAAATTATTCAATGAACAATTATCGCAAATTTATTCTACTCACTAACAATAGGTGAATATTTCCCCCTGATAGCGCAACAATTGACAAAGAGAGAAAAAAAGTGACTCAAAGAAGTCAAGGTGGTGCAAATAATTAAAAAGCAGAGCTCTTTTAACCCCCGGTTGTCTGACGCTATGGTGGAAAAATAAAGTAAAAAATTGAGTTCATAATTCTGAAAAGAAAAAAATCGAAAAATTGAAAATACAATATATCCTCTTGTATGGAACGATGTCTCGGCTACGGCGTTCGATTCCATAGCACATGTCGATTGAACAAGACGCGGCTGATTGATTTGCTAATTAAAAGCACTTACGACGGACCGAAATTTTAGAAATATAATTACGTAAGTCGGGAAACTTGAGCACTCGACTAGACCTGCAAGCGTATTGAATGACCCAATGGTTGGTCGTTCATTGTTCCGCGGATTGATTTTATGAATTTTTATGTCCGACACGGAAAGAAGCCACTCAATCTCTTCAGGGCGTAGGGGCATATTGAAATGGTGTTTCTGGTCACACATCGTCTACTCTAAAATCCTTCAGAGGGGTTTAAAATTCTTTAAAATGAGACACGAATTAAGGAGGAAATGTCACAATTATACGCAGGAAATGAAACGATTGGGTATGATATTTCTAACTTATGGAATAATCAGCAATAATTTTTTTAAGGTATACACAAAAAATTGAAATTTGTTCCTAAATGTGAACTATCTCCGTTTTTTTATCGCGGGGTGATAAATAGAATTTTTTAAATCGCTGTAATTTTATTTAAATTCGAGCATAGGATTTCTTTTCATAGTACAAATAATTAAATGAAATTACTAGAGTAAGATATTTTTTGGAAAATTTATTTGTTTATGTACTTTTAGGGATAAGCGCGATTAGTGATCCTAAAGGAAATCGATAGGTGTTTATTAAATTTTAACTCCGTAAACACTTTTTTTCGCACAAATTCTGAAGAAGGAAAGACTCACACTCGATTTTTCTTTGAAAAATTTAATTCACCATTTTGGATCCTTCGCGCAAGTTACCAGCAGGGCTCTGTAGTCGTCCGATAAGGTGCCTAGGAAAGGCGTAGTCTCATTGGTGACTGTGATCGCGGGCGATAGAAACGAGCGCAAATAAAAAAAATCGCTCTGTTTGCTCGACTAAGCGGAGCACCATTACGCAGATTGTGAGATCCGATTACGGGACCGACGGAAGCAACCTCGAGATTTTTTATCTGGCCGCTGGAGGGATGCGCTGCACCTAAATAAACTTAAAATTGTCGAAGTGATTTTTAGCGTTGCAAAAGCTTTAATAAGGGAGGGCAGTGTGCAGAAGCCTTCGGAAAAAAAAATCCAATAGCATGAGTGTCACGGTGCTGGTAAATTGCAAATGTTACATTTTCAAGCTGTTAGAAGGGCATGAGTAAGTACGGACGGGAATTTCGACACGAAAATGCAAATATGGAAAAATCGATGACCGTAAATTGCCAGTTCGCCGTGAAAACTTCACCTCTCTCTAGAGTGCACTTGCAGCCGAGCTGAGTGTCTGTAGGATGCTATGGGACGTCGGTGCCAATAAAATGGGCTTGAGTGACTCTAAAATGAACTTAGTGTGACTCAAAGTGACTGTGATGGCATGCGACGAGGGGATAGAGGGGCTCGAAGTGTTGTTGGAATGGACCCTGCATATGGCCCCACCATCGCCTGAACTAATTAGGGAATTAATCTCCTTCTGGAATTCGAACCATTCGAACGAGTGCCAATTAAAGGCTCGCAATCCATTAGACCCGCATTCATCCGTCGGGAGAATTACCAGAGGACTAGACAGGCAGTCTGAATAGAAGATTCGAAGTTCCTGAAAAGTGCTGTTGTTACCTTGACAAGAATTAATCAGTCACCGTCGAACGTTTTCTCATCTTACTTTAGGAAAACAAACTTAGCAAAGCCAATAACAAATTCCACCATTTAATACTAGAAGATTTCTAGTGATGAACCAATATCAACTTTCCTTTTAATATAAAATACACTTTGGGTTTTCCAAGAAATCTAAAATAAAATTCTCTTAAATTGTTGCAATCTTAAAAATGTTTTTTCTAAAAGGCAAGATTGAAAAATTATATCATACAATTATAAAAATATATATTCGATAAATGAACACAAAAATTCGTACATTTAGCTAAAGAATATAAAACACTTTTTCGAAGTTATACGAAATTAGTAGAAAAATGTGACACACTCATTTCTGATGTTTCGAAAAAATATAAAATTAGTCATTCTAAAAGTTATCTCAATATTTATAATTTTTTATTTTTGCACTACTGGGCAAAGTAGCAAATGGCAAATCACGTTTCATATATCTTACTTACTTATTATACGGAAATGACTTTAAAATTCCAAACTTATTTATCTCTAGGTGGAAATGATAAATGCAATCAATCGCGACCATTGTGTCCCTTACTCATTGCAGCAAAAAAGTTACATCAGCATGTTTACACTACTCTGAACTCTGAAAAGAACACGTTTATATCATTTGCTCAGATGTGCCCATGCACTTAGCAATATTCAAGGACATTTCGGAAAATATAGCACAAATTGCCACACGCGATCATATAGTAGAATATAATGACGTGATAGCGGGAGCGGAGAGTTTGATATCAGTAATGATCATTCATTTCTTGCGCAAGATAACAATATGTGTTTACACTATGGAAGACAGATCAGTGTGAAAGGTTATCACGTACCATTGACAGTTTTGCCATTAGAAAAGCTCTTATCAATAACTACAGCTGATATGAGAGAATTATCACACAATTTTTATTGTAGATTTTGAAAGACAGCAATAAACACACGCTTTAAATGCTTATTTTAACATAGATGATAATAATTTAATTGACTGCAATTATTGGCTTAATGGAATTATAGTACAACTCCGATAATTTGAAGTGCAGTGAAAGAGCAAAATTTTTCAATTACCAAAGTTCTTGAACAACAACTGTGATAGGTATGCTTTTCATTTTTGGAAAAAAATTGATATTATTTTAAAACATAATTTTAAAATATCTTTATTCTCTCGGAAGTATAACTATTATTTCCATACCTAAAATATTTAGTCAATTCTATTGCATGGCCGAAAAAATATTCCTGTATCAAAGAATAGGTGATTCAAGAGTGTTCTTGAGTATTTTGAATTTTTTATACTAGAAGTAACAGAAGAATTTTGCAAGCTATTTTCAAATCGTTTTCTATTTCAAGTAAAAGATTATTCTAAGTTTATATTAAGTCTATATTTAGAATTCAAATTGCTTTTTATCAAGACGTTAAATTATAAAAGATGTGAAAGAGGAGGAAGGAGAAATTTAATGTTAATAATGTGCCAGGGTTTCAAAAAAAAAAAAAAAAATTGATAATGACTTGTGAATTACCATGAGTAATCAATCACTAAAATCCACACCAATATCTAAAATTGTGGTAAAAACTGTGCGACAGTATTTCATTCAAGTCTTCGGTTGGCAAATTGATATTCACGTGAAATCGCAAACTGGTATTATCCATGTGCTTAATTTATTCGATATATTTTTATATCAACGTAGACAAACAAACAGAAACATGAACCGCAAATTAAACGTAAATAGGTATCAAAACACGCAGATTTCTTCATGGAGGTGCACGCAATTCAATCGTCGAAATAAGGGGAACATCCCTATTGATTCCTTGTACCTGAAGGAATAAATACACAAGAAATGGTAAACATCCGCATAAATAGAAATCTGCATAGTCACGGTACTTATTTTATATGACACCCCAATGGCATTATCCATGAAAACGAAACGATGAAACTCTGCAGGGTCTGAGTTATAAGTAACGTACGCTATCCATAAAAACGCTTTTCACGTCGCTTCCGCCTCACAAATATATCCCTATCCGAATTATTGTACGTAGTATCATTCATTTGGAGCAGTCACGCACCGGATGTGCTCCACTGCTCTTCCTTCGGTGGGTAATAAAATACATTGGAATTCTCGTTCTTGAGAAGACTTGACAGGGTGGCTCTGCAACCCAAGCGCGGCTCACATGTGGATTTGACCTAAATTCCTCCTATCTCTTCGGCCTCCCTGCGGCAGATAATTTGAGGAGCGGAAAATATTGACATGGCTCTGCGATAAATAACATTAAAGTTATATGCCTTTCACAATTCCCACGGTATATTGGCTTAGTGCATGCCGGTAATCCCTAAGGAAGGGATAATCCCTCCACCCGTTTTATTTTTACTCGCAGGGTTGCCACACATTTTGATCTTCGTAGATATGACCTAGTTTCTAGCCATAGTATACAAAATGGAGCAAGTTCCAAAAAGCAAACTTTGTATTTCGTTAACAATGTTTTGTAAACTGCAGAAAACCAATGTAGACTCTTTGGCGCCTTGACTTTCAAACTCAACAATGCATTCAATAGACTAAATTTGTTGCAATAGGTTAACCATATCTAGAGTCGTTGAGTGTAATATGCACGTATTAACTACACTTTCTAATACTTCACTGTACTAAACTTATGAGTCTATTTGCCTCCTATCAATTCCATTATTAGAATTTATTCCGAATCCTATTTAATATCAACTGCAAAAAAAATAGTATAACTACAAATCATTAAGTATTCTATAATCAATTTAGAAATTTCTATAACACCAATGTGTGCTGAACTGAATTGTATGTCGAAATTTTATATAATTAAACTAATACTTTTATTCTATTTAAATGCGTAATTAAGGAAATATTTTTTATTATGTATGTTAACTTTTTGTAACCAGACTAATTCAAATAGATGAAAAAATATACTTTAAAATGTTAATAATTTTCTTTAAAAAATGATTTAAAAAACTTTTACTGTATGTAGTCACAAAATTTCAAAATTGTTTGACAACAAATCATTTACACCGCCAAGAAAAAAAATCATATAAAAGTAATCAAAGTTAAAAATAAACTGTCGAAATCAATCAATCAATCAAAAATCTCACACAATTTTGAGAAAAACATATTTATATTACATTTAAACACAATTTAATAAATTAAAATTTGAAATAAGTGTTAAAGACATTTTTGTCTAGAATATCAGGCGGTGTTTTAGAATTTTTACTCATTTTTTTTCAAGAATAAAATTTTCATTTAAAAAATTGTCAATCAAGTAATTTGAAGTATTCAATTACTGGATTTAAGAAAGAAATTTTATAGAGCTCTTGTAATTTAATAATCTTGAAATGCAGTCCTTACATAATAATTTAAAATTAATTAATAATATGCAATTTTAAGCTAAAATTTAGGTCTTTTAACTCAAAACTGTTTGTTTCCTAATTAAGGCTTAAATGTCCAGCATTATGTTTTTTAATCTTAGTCTTTTATAATTCCTTAATGATAGAAATGTGTGGATCGATACAAAAAAAAATTATATTATATTGATTTTAAACTGTGAGGATCTGGCAGCCCCCTATGTCGGTATTAGCTGGATAGCTCCTGGTGCCGCGGAAAGGTATATCGTGCGAAAAATTCACCCAGCATTTGCACGACTTGCACGATTTCACACAATTTACACTTTCACGGCGTTTTTATGGTGGAAAGTCCTACTTGCCCTCGTAGAGATGTTTCATTGTACTTCTGACAGTACAGAATGGGTTAGTCCTGATGCAACTTACTGACCATGTCCACTTGTGCCCCTTTTTTTCCAGACCTGCACAAAAGGAAATCTCGTCGGAAATGAAGCAGACAAAAACGGAAACCTCGACCCGAAGCAAAGGAGCCCCAAATTTAGGGTCAGTGGGGTTTCTGGTCCTATACTCATACCCAAGATATCTCCCGTTTTTACGAATTCCTCCATTTCCCGTCCCACTTCTGTCATGGATTTTTACAATCAGGAAACATGGATTTCGTAAAATGGGCATTTTGATGTGCAGCTGGAACCTAAGCTGGAACACAATTTCCCAAGGAAACCCTTGGCACCCAAAATCCCAGAGGACTTCTCTACGCGTGATAATCCACGCGCCGGTGGGATTGTTACGCTTTTTTACGATCGAACCGAGAAATTTCCGCACATTTTTACGCGATTTTCTTTAAAGTGGCTTTTTTACGACGGTTTTTAAGTGTTTTATTTTCAGCTTAGTTGTTCTACCAAAAACCTTTAAGACTTTTTGATTATTTTTATGTACAAACACCACCATCAATTCTGCACAAGGTTATTTCAAGGAAACATTGTTATGGGAGGATTCTAGTTAGTTTTTGAATAATTATCTTGACCAGTTAAGAGAGAAAGTATATGTAAGAACCCATCAAGATTTACACATTTTCCGAAGTAACAATAGTACAAAAGACATTCTAAGGTTTTTTGGTACAAAGTATTTCGAGAAAATAAGAAGGTTCAGATTGTTAGAACTACGAGCGATTATGATAATTTTTGTTTAGCACTGTAGTACATGCTTTTTTGTGTTTTATAAGGATATTCTTAAAAAAAAGACCTAATAAGACTTGTTTGTAAATTACAGACTATTTTTTTTAGAACTCACTCAAACTGTGTCTTAAAATGTGCCGAAAATTCAAAATCTTAAACATTCGTTAAGATTTAGAATTTAAAACAGGAGTTTTTTGTTTAAGTATCAAATTCAATTAAAATATCAATATCATGCTGGCTATTCCAGGAAGTGTGTTTTTTTTAATTTATCTTACACAATTTTCAAGATATCAGTTTTGCATTAATTTCATTTGTATTTTAAGGACTTTTTCTTCTAAAATTGTTGTATAAAAAATTAATAAGAAATAAAATAAATATAAATATAACTCTTTTGTCTGAGACAAATATGATTATATTTCTTTTATTCTGTCTAGTGTTTTTGTTTTAGATTTTTGTCCAATTTATAAAAAACTTAAAGTTACTTTTTACTTTCTTTTTCAGAAAATATTAACAAAATGTTGCGTTTCAAAAATTTTCCAAACGCGTTCAGAGTTCAAACTCAATCTAATATTGTTAAATATCAAAATATTAGAATTAAAGTGTGGCTTTAATCTTTCAAGTGTATCCTCCCCTATTTTTAAAAGAAGTAGTCCTTTCGAACCATCACAATTTCATTACATGGAATCATTAAAAATTGCTCTGTATTATATAAGACATTAAAGGCAAAGCATCTCATTCGGTACAAAGAAAGAAATCCTTATAATGGTCTCGTTATTGTTCCTTCTGCAAAACGGAACACAGAAATCAATTCTTTCAGAAATTCTTTAAGATTGCTTTATAACAATAAGCTCTTTGAAAAGAAAATTGAAAGCTAACAAATTATCTTAGCGTATAACAATAGATACTCTTTAATGGATAAAAAAAAACATTTTCTAGTCGGTAGGGTAACGTTATAGCTCATTGAGTAGGTAAGAACCTCAGTCTAAACGCTTTTAACTAAATTGAACGGCAATGAAGAGCTCTTTTATATTAAAAGCCCCGTCCAATCTGTATAGGATCAAAATGTTGTTGGAAAAGTTTGAAATTGTATACATTTTCAGAAAATCAAACTTTTTGGTCTAACCTAACAAGAGGAATTATGCGTTCCCTTACACGAGCAGCCACTTCTCCAATATTGAGCTGAATAAGAAACTCTTCGAACACTGGAAAGAAAATAAAAACGATCTCATTGAGACTAGCCTCTGGCACGGTTTTAAATCAATACCCGAAAAACTGCTGATGTAATTCCCACGGCTATTTCCAGATAATATTGAAGGGGGGTTTCATCAAATTTCAAAAGAGAAGTCACAAGAAAATAATAAGTTGTTTCCGAAAGGAAGACTATGGATAGACCATCTTCGTCACCTACTTTGCCATCATCGTCTTTAGCAACGATGTGCTCCTTTCGCATTCAAGAAATGTGCGAGAGGAGTAATTGGACAAAAGATCTTCCAGCTGTTATGGCCCCAAATTGCGTATTACCTTCGAAATGAAATTTACGGATCAACATTTTTCCATTCAGCACCGTCGTTCTGCCACTTCTACACCCCGTCTTTTACATTCAGAAATGGGCTGCCCCAACATTTCCTTTGGCGTTTCCATGAATTTATACTATTCTTCAGCGATACCTATATATTAAGAATATCTTAAGAAGCAGACCTTGACGAGGCTCCTGGCACCGGTCCGGGGGGCGCCGAAGCCAAACCTATGTCTGCATATACGCACACGCATATGACGCGTATCCCAGGAGGATTTAATCCCCTCGAAGATGTCGTGTCCCCAAAAATATGGAGACATGTACAAATGTACGTGACTTGGGTGTTTTGTGCCCGTGAATGTAAGATTTCGGTCAGGACTCCTCAGGATGTGTCTTGTTTGGCTCCTTAATCACATGTCTCACATTTTAATACACCAGCCACTGACAATTTTCTTTTCTTGAGCTCGCCCCCAAGGAAGGTTGTTGCTGGCAGGGCAAGGGCACGGAAAACGAACACCGAGGTGGAGTAACGAAGTTATCGATTTTCAGGCGAAAGGAACGAATTAACTCTGATTTAATAAAAAACGATGAGCAAGGTAGCGATGAAGACGGCGAGGGTTCAGGATAGAGACGATACCGCCGAAGGTTTGGGTGCTTACAAACTTATTTTCTAAAAATGTTGTCCCTCCGGCGGTAACTGGATCAGGAGTGTCCTTCAACGCCTGTAAGGTCTTATGTAGTTGGAAATTATGAAAATAGGAACGATAATGATTTTATTTATCCCTTTGGCTGCCTCAGCTTGTATTTATTGCACTTGTATATTCCCAGCGCCTTGAGGAATCGAGAAGCTTCAGGAGACTCCTTCAAGTGCATTTGCTTGGAAGCAATCCAAGCCACGACCTATAACTGAACCCTTACCGTCCGCCTTAAGTGAAACCGGAAGAGGGTTAATTCCCAAGCATGATGCATAAGATGAAAATAACGTGCCGGAAGGGTTTTCGATGCAACAACTTTGTTGTTGCACCACCACGTCACAATGAGAACTTTTTCCAGGGCAAAGTTGAATATGGCACATATCGATCGAATCAGCAATCATCGTTGTAATTTCTAGCTGCTGGCTTTCGGTTGGAATTTCTGAGTTTCGCAGCAATCTTTATCGTCGCATCGTCGTGGCAGAAATTTAGCAAGGTGAACGGAATTGAGACCGTGAAGGCAATTTACCAGGAAAACATTCGAAATTGCTCACATTAGTCTGGTTACCTGACTTCGGTATGCAATCTTAAAATCTCTTACCCAGGTGATTACTGTATTTAATTAAAGATTTTTTGTGCAGATTTTCATGGCTCAAATCATCAATAGTCAGATAAGTTACAGCACCGAAATGAAACCAAAATTACTTGTTTCGTGTAATAGACGCCGACGTGATTGCTCACATTCCTGAATTTTGTAAAATGAACGATTACCTCAAGTTGCATACACTCAATATGAAATTTTCTTTTTCAACTGAACTATGAATTATTATTTTCTTTGTTTTCGTCGGATTTGGTCTTATGTCAAAAGTACACTAAGAAAAACGCTTACGCTTTCAAAATTATCAAACTCAATGCTTTTTTATGTCATTAATTAAATATAAGGCCGTGGACGCTAGACGAATTGAACGGGCTCACTGACTTGATCTACTTGAACAGTTGACCCTTTCATCAATTCACCGATTGACCCTTACGATTTCCCGTGGGATTTTAATAACTTTAATAACATTTGCATCAACACTATGTGTGTTTATTTAAAGAAATATGATGGTAAATCGCTTATAGTAGCAGCGAAGGAATTTTTAATATCTCTTATAATAACAGCAATATCATGAAAAAATCCCAGGAGCTAGTTATAATTCCACTAGGCTCGTAATTGCAACTACAATAAAATAAGATACCTGAGTTTTTAATAAAACCTTTATTATTCTCATAAAGCACTTAATGTGTAATTTCTTTTTCGAAAATTACGTATATAAAAACAAATAAAATTTATTTAATAAATACTGACTCAGTGTAGAGTATTTCGATATGGATTGCCTCTATATCTGGTGCGTTACATAAAGTTGATTTATTCTAAACTAAAAACTTCCCTCTTCCTTCTATCCAGTTTCCCTCGTAGTCATTGCATATTGCTTACCATTTTTACGAATATTTTTTAGTACTGAATATAGCCCTGCATATCCCATATATGTAAAATGTGTGCTATTCAAATGGCCATTCAGTGCGCTGGTGGCCATTACACAAACGCAATTCAAGAGAGCAATTTTGCAAGAAATTTATTACTGCTCTCGGCAGTTACAGTCCCATTTTCATTTCTCCTACCTTTCAGAAAAATTCACTTGGATACATCCAGATCAAATGGAAAAAAGTGTTCTCGACCAAAACACTATCAGATGAATTTAATTGGTTTTTTCGGAGACCGATAATGGACTATTGACCTGAGTGATTGAGAAGTGTTGCTGAAATCAATATAAACTCTGTAAAAATTACTGAGGGATTTACATGCATTAAAGATTTTTATGGTATTGAATAATTAGGGCAATTCAAATTAAATCAATACTGTTAATACTACTGTGTTTTAGTTGATAAAAATAATTTCCTTTATATGTAATTAACGAAATAATGCCATAAATTAACTTAAAATTACTTTCCTGTACATTCAGAATTTCACTATAAAATTGTTGCAGCATGTAAAATCTCCGAATAAAGTGGATTTAACAAAACCAAAAATTGGTTACTAATTTCATATTAAAAAAAGAAAATTTAAAATTTTATCCACATTTAAAAAATTTAATTTGGGATTAACAATAATACTTGATTCATGTAAAATTAAACAGACTCCAGATATTTTCATATTTTCTATATATTTAAATTAAATTTAGTAACAGCCATCGCAATCGCGAAATATAACAATCAATTATATTTGGCGATAACCAGAGATATTTAAATCTCTTTCCTACTAAAATTGAATAAAAAGTAATTGCATTTTTATATTTCATTCAATATTAAAATTTGAGATAAACCAAGTGGATGTAAACGAATCAACCCGAATCCATGGCATTGAAAGGTAATCAAGAGATGTTTAAATTCATTGAATTATCTCGAATTGTTTATCCCATACTTTGTGGTGTGTACCATGTAGACAAATTCTATATGGTTTCACGATAGTAGCCATAGGCACATTCTAGTGATATCAGTTGGAAATTATTTCCTCTATTCAAAGCACTAACACTTTGTTATTCATTTAAATGTATGAGGATGTATTAATTTACATTCTAGGTTGATATTTCTGTTGGAAACCAATTTAACAAGTTGTTATTGTTATCGATGTTAAAAATTGAAACCTTATTATTATTATTGTTATATTTTATCTTCTTAACTATCACGCTATCACCAGTAATAATTAAATTCATCTAAAACAGGAATATTATTTTTTATTTTATATTAGTATTTTTAATCTCTATTGCCTGCATTTAAGCAACCTTTAGAGAAACATGCTAGAAAAATTACTTTTTGCGTGTTATATACAAAGTTCTTGCTACTTCAAAGTTATTTTTAGATCAAATGGCAAAAACCCCAAGCCAAGATCTAATGGAATACTTTTCTTACATCATACACACGATAAATACTGATTTCAGCCGTGAAGTGCCTAAAGCAATTTGAGAATTATAAAAACACTATGCCGGCCAGATGCTTGATTAATAGTCAACATTTTTTTTATATTATCACCTGAATCTACCTACCGAAAATGTGAGTCATTCGCGAACCAACCTCAAGCCTAAGGTGTTTCCTCCTAGGCACATTATTTACGACTCTTTTGTTAGTTTCGTCTAGTTTTCTCGTGACGTGGTGGAGAAACCGAAAAATGATTAGCATATCTCGGAATAGACACAGTGCTAAAGCTAAGGTCGGCTTGTAGCCTAGTTTTCGACTGCATTTAAGCAAATTTATAATTTATCACCGGCTACCTCCGGTGGCGTCTTCGCATTCCGTAAGAGTCTTATTCACTTTGAATGTCTTAAATCACGAATTCGAAGATGTTAAGTAACTTCTGACGCGGATGAATCTGTTAGCATATCTCGGAGCTCTTATCAGTGTTCCACTTCACATAGTGATTTTTATTTTCATTAAAGCGCGAAAACGCTCCCGTTTCTGAGGCTTCGAGTTCTTTATTTAAAAGAGCAGACACAGACTATGACGGTCGGGTTCATTGATAAGAACGCATAGTAAAATGTGGATCTGACTCCTAGACACATGGGAGACTAGTTGAATTGTTTGCGGATGCGCTAGAAGTTCAGATTAAATAAGACCTTTGAGATTTTTTTTTAAAGATTATTTTATAAAAATATAAAAATATGCTGTCTGGAAGAAATTTGTATCAATTAAAAAAAAAAGTGCAAATGTTTTGTCTAGAAGGCTAGTCTAGAAGTAGTCGGTTGTCTAGTTTTTGTGTGCTTTAATATAACAGAGTATAATTATTAAAGCAAAATTTAAAAAAAAGCATTAAAAAAGACATTAAAAAAGGCATTCATTCAATTTAATAATATTATGTAATATTAAATCCGGTTTACCGAGTTTTTGTCTAAAATCTACGGGATGACACTAGCAATAAAAGGAATTTTTATTTATATAGAATCGTGTATTTCCTGTAACATACAAGGTTAAATTAATTTTAGACTTACCATTTTTTTCTTTCGGACTATCGAGGTTTTGATTACATTGAGGCATGGAATTGAAAATCTGTACATGTTATTAAATATTAACACATTTTTGCGCAACAGTTGATTTTAAAATAAGGGTCAACCAGAATTCTATCCTAATCTTTAATTTTTTTTAAACAATCAACAACAACAATCTTTAATTTTTTTCAGTTCACATAGCCTTGTTGAAATCAATTCACAAAAAGGTGTACGCGAATCCACCATTTCCTATGATTAATAAATTTCGAAATTTGAATAGAATTGCTTGAGTTAAATATTTATTTAAGAGTTATATATACCACGCATTAGCGTCTTTAATATAGCGACATGCGTGACATGTGTCATTTTTAAAGGCACAAGAGTGACACACTTTGGGCCAAAAAACATTTTTGGTAAATTGCACATTGTGGTGATATGTTAAGGAAATATTTAGTGAATATATTAACTTTCACACTATAAATCTTCCACGTCATTTTTCCATATTAACAATAAATAAAATGTTCTATTTCTATATCCGCCAGGCCGTTTGAATATGAGTTGTTATTCATTAGATTAATATGGGGACACGTATCTAATTTCGGTCATGCAACACCTGCTGTGAAGCAATTTAACATACCTGACATTTCATTTCAGGAAACCATAAGTAGTATAATCCATTTGAAAAAAATGTCCGGCTGGGACCTACGAGTATTCATATTCAAGTCTGCTGTCATCTTGTTTCTCTATTTCTGTGCAAACATTTTGCAAATGAACGTCACGTAATATTTGACCTTCTCATCAATAAACTACGTGTGCTTATAAGCATTTGCAAATATTGAAGATTAAAGTGGTATTTTACTATTTTGCCACCTTCGACACTTGTGTGAATTATCACTAGCTCACTCGGATATGTACTAAAACTTGGTAAATATTAAGTCGATAAATTTATGATATTTATGTTTGTTTATTAAAATGACACAGAAGCAAAGGTGCTTATATTTACAATAACATAAACATTAATCCTCGATCCAATTTATGTAATTACGTCGAAATCTGGTTAGTACTCATTCAATCTTTCGTTAAGTTCATCTAAATGCTTTTTAGGCACTTTGAGTAAGCTATGAATTTCAAAAATCTAGAGCCCCATAACTCATTTCACGCTATGCTACTTAATATTCTGAGTACACAAGGCAATTTGTCACCTGCTCCTTCCGAAATCAGGCATATTACAGGTACCTATGTGCTAAAGTAGTATAAATAGTTATATTTATGATGGTAAAAGTGTTTCTGTTCTATTTTCAAAAAAGCAATTAATTTTCCGTTTAATATTCACAGCACATTAATTTTCCTCCTTTGATGCCTTAAATTACTTTTTAATAGCATAGCACTTTTCCTTAGTTATGAAGCATAGAAGTTATTAATGGACTATTGTTAATTAATTTTTCATATATTATATTTTATTATAATATAAAAATATCGTTTGCTTTTATGACTTAAAATAAAACTCGGTTAATTAGATGATAAAACGGTTTCTAGACCTTGAGGTTTGGGGCTCGAAAACCATCAGAAACGAGGAGAATATAGTTTTAATTTAAACGTACCTAAATATAGTAATAATTAAAAATATAATGAGAAATTTTTAGCAAAAGTTGTAGATAGGAATTAAAGGCACAAATGCAATCGACAATTTGTAAAATGATATTGCAATTTCGGATTTAGATCCTTGGATTTATTTAAACAATTTTCTTGTATCAATAGAATGACAATATTTACGATTTTTTAGTCTAAATTGATCCATTTATCTTAGTATAGATATAACAAACATTATCCTTATTTTATAATAGAAAAATTAATTGACAGTTTTATTTCAAAAAACAAATGACTTCACTTAAACCACCACTTTGCACTTAATGTTATCTTATTTGTATTCACTTAAATCAAATTATTGTATCACATGTATGTTCAAGCTTAGAGCCAATTTATCCTTGAATATCGCGTAATTGCGCAATAATAATCTAACCTATTTCCATCATCAAATACAACATTTGTAGCTATTCCGTGAAGTGTAGTCCGATATTCTTATTGTTAGTAATTACCTTCCCCCACAGTAGTTCAGAAATAAATGAGCCTTTAATCTTTGTAATTTATTAGGAAGTAGAGAAGATTAGTTGCTTCGATTTAATTCATGTAGAATTTCATATATTAATTTCCCTTTAGAAGATTTAAGATAATCACAGCTCGAAATTCTATCTATCGTGTAATCTTAATGATGTGAAATATCCTCCGAAGTGCATAACGTCCCATAACTTTTGATGAGATTGTCACATCCATGAAGTAATAATACCTATAACCTTGCGCTAAAGACAATGGGGTGGTAATAAAGGTTTATAAGCCTACAAAAATATATATAAATCCAAACTTTTATAACACGTATGCCTGTAGGGTAGATATTGTGATTCGGATCGGTATGCTTCTAATGGTCTAGAGATTTAGAAGGCCGATGTTGTTGAACCGCCATCGCAGGAGTTTCTAAATCGATTATGTTATGTGATATCTCGGAAAGATGACCTCGAAAGGGCATGGCATTTGCAGCAGAAGCTAATGTGGGTAGGCATTTTATATTCCATAAAAACGTCGTATTTTGCAAACTTCTAAAGGCCTATCTACAACGATGATAAGATGAATGGCTTACTAATAAAAATCAAACAAATAAATTTTAGCATCAAACTTTTGCTTTCGACTTTGCTTTCAACTGGGGAACATTTTTCAACGTAATTTTTTACTTTAATATGATATAACAAAAAGTTTCATACTTCAATCCACTTGTGATAAATTAATTTATTAAAAGAAAAAATTTCAAATTTACATTTAATTAAAAGATAAAAATAAAATCTGAAAGTCAAAAGTATGTGTTTTTACCAATGTTGACCAATAATAACTTCCAAAGTGCGTATAGAAACGATAAAACAAACAGCAAAATATTAACATATTATACAGGGTGACTAAATGGCTGTAATGAGAATATTCTCGACAAATAAATGTAAAATTCAATTATAAAATTGAATTAGAAACGAATTCCCAAAATTTATGAGGAAGTTTCTACTTACAATTTTTAAGAGGAAAAAGTGGTCTTCCACCTTTTAAAGTTTAAATCTAATTTTAAACGATCGTAGTAATTTATTTATTATTACCTCTAGATACTAAAAAGAATAAACTCAACAGATCTGTTTGCAAATCTTCATTATTCTATTCTCGGATATTCAATAAATTTTCCCTTTTCAATATTTTGAGTTTTTTTATGTCACTTACTTTTAAAACTAAATTTATTATTTTATGTAAAATTACACTTGATTCGCAGAATTAATTTAACTT
Organism: Proctacanthus coquilletti; assembly: GCA_001932985.1. Taxonomy (NCBI): domain Eukaryota; kingdom Metazoa; phylum Arthropoda; class Insecta; order Diptera; family Asilidae; genus Proctacanthus; species Proctacanthus coquilletti. The sequence goes on from MNCL01000063.1 coordinate 97,268, forward strand.
AGTAATTCTGCAGTTCTAATGTTTTGAAAGTATATAAATTAATATTTGTCAGAGATTCAAAAATTAGATAATCAATTTTATGTATTATTTGCTCTGTTTGTCTGTTTATATCTAGACAAAACCTCCTGAGCGGTAGTAACATAAATAGATGTAAATTTTTGGAGGTTATTACACCATTTATATAATATAAAAGTTATGTTTAAATTTTTTTTAAAAACACACAAAAATTACTTGAAAGGTATATAATAAAAAAAAACAAGGTGGCCCTTAATTTAAAGGTAAATTGCTTAAAGTAACTAAAAATTTTCCACGAAACGTCTCCTGGCCGTGCAGTGGCATTAAGTGGCAGTTGGATAATGGAGCAATTAAATTGTGTTCGCTAAATAAAGCAATAGCATCTGCTTCGTTTACTTAGTTTAATAATCAAATGGACTTAAGCTACGTTCTAACTTCAACGAATCCCCATTGTAAATAACTTTGCCGCCGGGCGTTAAGCGCTTGTCAAAACTTTCCAAAATTTGGAGGGATAGGGGGCTAGATTTCGAGGTCGGCGGGTTTAGGCCCGTGGAGAGTAGCAAAGGTAAAAACAACGCCCAAAATCGTAATCCGTCATCATTTTCAGTTCGCTGTCACAACAAAATCCTTCACTTGTCAGTCCCCGAATTTATCACACTTAATTTACCAGCTGTAGTAGCGGAGCCGGGTCTGTACCCGCACCATCATCATCTATCGTTTGTTCAACGTGCCTCGTTATAAATTCGTACGGGTATTCGGGTCCCGGGCAACCACGGCCCGGAGGCTGCAGAAGTATTCCTTAAATTAAATATTTCGTAGTCACCCGGCCGCAGTAATCGCATCGCATTCTCCAGGCTGTTCGCAGAAGGACATCCGGTACCCGGTTCTCCATATTTAGTACACAGTCCAAGTTTTATCTTACAGAAATCTAGCATGTCACTAGTGGGCCTTCATATACGTGACCTTTGCCTAGCACGAGACACTAATCGATATCACTGGGCAAGAGCTTTACACCCAGGACCCCAAATCCCGGCTCAGCTCCGGGTTTGGGGGATTTGTTTGCCCGGCTCCAAGGAGGCACGGGATGCTCTGTGAATACGCGCCAAGCCGGGTTGGGTTAAATGTTCCATGCCTGTTTGCTTCCTTTGTGCCTCACAGCAACGGCGGCGGCGACAGACTTGCTTGCTTCTTGGCCTAGTGGGCCCTCCTTGTTGTTCTCAAGTTCGTTTCCTGCAGGCTCTTCTAGAACAATCCGGGAGCCCCGGACTCGAGGGATAGATCACAGATATCCCGGCATATCTGCTCACTTGGCTCTAATTGTAGCCTTCCTTTCGAAATGCCGGGATGGCTACAACAATTATGAAAATCCACCAGTGGCTCGCGGTTCTTGCCTTTTAACTGCCTAACCGTTCCACGTGGCTTGAACCTTTCATCGCTCCTATATATATTTTTTTTTTTTGGCACCCGCAGTCTGTCTTTCAAAAAGACATTTTACTCGAAATTGTATGCCGTCACTCCATCAAGCTTTCCGGATTTAGACTTTGGAGTGGATTTAAACGCTCGCAGCCAATAAATTTTCCATCTTAAAATTGTGCTGGAGTAATTAACTTTTCTGCGATTTCCCCCCTCATCCTGACCGCTTTTCGGACACTTTACCTAAATTAAACGTAATTGACCTTGATGTAGGTCCAGCATGAAAATGTTTAATTTGATTAATGCGTTAACAAGTAAATTTGCTTGATTGGTGAGGTAGACGCAGGTACTCTAATGGATGCTGTGGGTTTTCGCTGTAATTACATTAAAAGTGCAACGGAATTTCGGGAATAGCAATTTGCTCCATTGATGGTAATTAAGAGTTTCCGAGAGGAAAGTATTTTTTTTTTATATACAGAGAAAACAAAGATGGGGAATCTTAATAAGATTATTAAATTTTACACCAAAAAATTAATGAGAAAATGTTTTCCGATTACAAATGCACCCGATTCCTATTTTTAATTCAAATTAAATTAAAGATTATTAAGATTGTTTTGATTTTCTGAACGAACTTTATTTTAATTGTATAAGTTTACGTTTTTAACATACAAGAAAAATTAAAAACAAACCAATTTCAAAAGACAAATATCACTTATAAAATACTTTAACAAAAGAAAAAAACAAAAAAACGTTGTTTCCATAATTCAAAATTTGATCAAAATTATTCAATAATAATCGTTGATTGATTATTGAACTAATTTGAAAAGTGTACTGCTACTGAGTTTGAAAAAAATATAAAAGCAATACTTGCCGGTTTGTTTAAATCAATTTTTGCTATAAAATTCCCTACTTCTTGGAGTGGAATATTAAAATCAAATAGTGCATTGTAAGTTTCGAGCTCGGGACTACCGAAATATAAAGCCTTTACCATAGTCTTGACCATCATTTTACAAGAACATTGTACCTTAAAGACTCTCATTCAAAGTAATCCTATCGTATGTAATCTGAAATCTAAATATACATACGCTTTTCTGGTTAAGCTAGAAAAAGGAAGCGACATATTTGCCTTTATTAAAAAATTTTAACGAGCCTAAATCATATTACACAAGCTTCTTTTGGCTGGGACTTTCCCCGGTCAGCGTTCTCTGAGCAACGACTGGTCAGTTCCCACCAGGTACCTGTGCTGAGGGTGCAGTTTGCATAGCTCAACTTGCATCTAATTGGTTCCCATGGGTACTCGTGCTAAGGGTGTAGTTCGCATACCTCACAGGGGCCAAGGTGACTTCGTGGGCATAATTTGTTACTCGGCACCTGCCTTGGAGTTACTTTGTCCGCGCGATTAGGTATAATCTCCGCGTGTCACTTTATCGGGTCGTAACTCAATCGCTTTCCGCGATACATTGTCACGTTTGTTTACGCCGTGACCGTAACATCGTACTGAATTTAACGTTGGTGAATTTTGTCATTTAATTAAATACTTCAATTCACTGCCCTCTGAAATGGCGAGAGCAATACGGGGATGCATATGCAGGATCATTCCAACTTTAAGAACAGGCCCTTAAATGTAGAATGCAAATTGGCTGCATTCCATAGAATATAAAATATATAATGAGGACGATAAAATGTTTGCCATTAAAATTTATCCGGCGGAAAACTGCATTGATTTTTCATTTTATTCACATTAAACAAAAAGCTTGGGAATTTAGAGGAAAAGTCAACTTTACAAAAATTTCAGTTCGAGTTCCATGCAAAAGTGGCCTTTATGTAGGAATTTGGGGGCAATTTTTCCAGTTTGAAATTGGTAAATAAGATTTTACTGCAGTCTATGGGCAAGTTTGCAAATTAATGCAATTTGGACAAATACAGAAAGTAGTAGAATGCGGAATATTTAATGAACGTTTTTTTTTGGAGTTTTAATAAACCGGAAGCTTTTCAGCACCTTACCTGTTTCCACAATAGAAGTTTAACGTTTTCTTTTTGTTTGCTCTTTAGCAGTTTCCCGGTTTTAAGAAATTTTCTGGAATCTGAAAGGCTTTTGTACCCAATGCTCTAATTTCATTCAGTTTGAGTTCTTCGAGGCGTGAAAAACGTGAACTATGCAGTCGAAAACACACCGTGAACTTCTTCTCTAACTCATAAATGAATACTAAAAATAAGACCTACCTTCGTTTATGAATTTATTTTGGTTAGATAATTTAATAAGAAACTAGTGTTGCTTTTGTTCGCTCTTTTGAAAGTACCTTCAACTCTTCTGCATTGTTTTCTAGTTGCACTTTTAGTTTTGATTAATTTAGTTTATTATATTTACGACATTAGAACCTTACCTTCTATTTCGGCCGATGTAGCGTCAAAAAGTTGTAAGAACAAGGAATCTCTTGGAAGTATTGCTTTTGTAGTTTATTTATTTTAATTTGTGAAATAAGTTACATTTAGTTAGGTCGCAATCTTTTTACAAGCGAAAAGTTGTTTGTTCATAAATGACTTTTATATACATCAAACTTCAAATTTAAAAACATAATCAGTTGAAATTTATACCTAATTTAAAATTTCATTTAAAGCATGTAACGTAAGTACGAAAAAGAGGAAATTTTTGGTACTCTTGATTATATGAATTATATGAAATGTTTATCAATAGTTATAATGATATTTCGTAATTTTTAACTATGTACTTTTTTTCTATTTTAACATTACCTACATTTATATACTTCAATATATCTTAATCTCTTAAAATTTAGAACAAAAATCCTATTTTTATTAGAGGAGTAAATTTTTCGACTCAGATTTTAGACCGACTTACTTAAAATGGTGCCTGCAGTTTATTTTTAAATTCCTGAAAAACATGCAATTCTATAATACTACATATAATTAAAAAAATAAAAGAGCATTTCTAATATTAAATGAAACAAAATTAAACTACCAAACAATTTCACTGCACTTTATACTATAAAATTTAATTTACAATTCTGCCAAATTTTTTTTGTTGAGTTTCATTCAAATAAGGTATCAAATTTAATTTCACGTGGACGTGGACTGAAAAATTCCTTATTGTCCTATTCTAGTAGACGAAAAAACAAAAAGAAAATAAAAACAAGTAAACTCGAAAATTAAACCTGCCGCTGACTTCTTGAATACGAGATCTGCGGACTGATATGTTTGACCATCGAACTGTCCACGAAAATTGAGGTAATTCATGGAACAAGAAATTCAATTATGCAAGTGATATTCCCGAAAACCCTTCATTTGCATTTACAGCCCTAGCGGCCGCCGGTCCTGCCCCTAGAGAAATGTATCATTCCATTGTGGACAGACTTTAATTGTGGCTGCGCTAGTCGTCTGGAATATCCTATCAGGGCGGCTGTAAAATTTACATATTTTCCTCCTTGAATGCCCATGCGGAAAATAAGTGCCTCTCCAAGCTCTGAGTGCAGAAGAAAAAATAAAAATAAATGCAAAAGGCGTGTATGAGGAATTACTTGAAAGACTGCTTAAGAAATCACTAAGAAAAGGAGCCCTTTGGGACTCGCCTTAACAGCGGTTAACTGGAGTCTAATTTATCTGAATTTTCTTATGCCAACTATAACATTTGCAGCATTAGGTTTTTTACTGCTCGTATTAAAGAAATGCAGATTAAAACATAAAATTTAAGTACATACATTAAGAAGTACTTTAAAGACCTAGTAGCTTTAACCAAAGGCCAAAGAGGTATTTACTCTTGTATTTATCATTCGATTACAGAATTTAGTATTATTATAATTATTTCTTTTTCAAAACTTTGTTGTTGATAACCTTCTGATGATAATAAAAAATATAATAAACTATATAAGGCAAAACGTTTTACATCGTCTTTTACAGTCTTTTAATTTGATACTAATCACGACAAATTTCGATGAAATAATTCACTATTTTTATAACAATAAGGCATCTAACATCCGCCATTTTGAGTTTCCTCGAAGTTTTCAAAGCCAGACAACCAAGATGAATCCAATAATACCATATTTGCTAAATTTGGCTGAGCAGTTTAAGAAATGTATTAAGCATACGTGAATACCAAAATAGATAAACGGTTTTGTAAATGTGCTTTAATATGCTCCTTATTTTATAGAACTGATTGTGCAGAATTTTCTTAATCAGTCTTATTAATTTCTTAATATTTAATATTAAAGTTGAAGAAAAAAAAACTAAAAGCATATCAAATAACTTCCTGCAGGATATCGAATAATTTTTTACTACGTTAATTACATAATTAGTAATTAGTTTTTCTGTATAATTTGCACGATATAAAAAAACACCCTCTTTATTGGTTTTTGGAAATTTTATTAAAAAGATATACATTTTTTTTTTTTTTTTGCGTTTTATGTTTCATAATTTCTTATTTAATATTTTCGAAAAATAAAACTTTCTTTTTTTTTGTTTTTTGATGATAAGTTGGTGAGAAAATGCACTTTTTCAATACATTAGTAACTATGATTATCAGAAACTTAAAAAGACCATGAAAATTTCTATTCATGAGTATATTTTCAGCAAACTTTTGGAAGCCCGTGAAACCGCTTTGTGACAACTTTAGTATTTTATTAGAGTAGGTCAAACTCATTGCACAATCTGGCAATGTAACAACGTCTTCTCTACGTCAATTTGTTGATATATCAAAGTGTTATTACGTTCCCTGCAATTCAAGATTTTAACCTAAATTTAAAGGTAGCCTTAATGCTCGAAATAACTTTCTATCATAAAACTCTTATTCCAGGACATTCTATCATTGATTTTGTTCTACATGTTTAATGAAAATATCAATTTCGTATAGAAAGTTTTAGATTATCCAAAAATGTTTTGCCGTTTAATTAGTGTAAACAATGAAAGTTATGTTTAATTAATTGTAAACTTACGTTTCATCCAAAGCTCCAAAACGACGTATTCCGAAAGCAGAACAGCTATTATTTCGTCCTTTAGAAATTATGAATATTTTACATCCGCTCACAGAGTGCCCGATGCGTTGGTACCGCCATAAAAACACTTTCGCAGAATAATTTACTTTTTCTTCATCTCAAAAAACTCACTCGACCCGCACAGATTTAAGAGATGCATTGAACCACCCGCACCCCGTTGCACAGCTTCTTCGTCAACCAAAGTAAATCTTCTTGAAAAGCGCGCAGAAGACGCTGCACCACCGCCGCGCCGCAGTGGTGAAATTCACTCGCGGCCCCGTCTGCAAGAAATCTTGGTCAGCGGCACAATTTGCAAGACGAGCCCAACAAGAGAAATATCTGTGTCGTCACGTCACGTCACTGGTGATATTGGAGACTGCAAAATTCGATTATCGGTTCACCGGAGTGAGTGCAACACCTTTACGACATCCACTACCTGGCTGCAATCGCCCACCTTCGCAGCTAAGCCTAGAGTGCCGACTAACCAGCACCGGACCAGATGAACTAGTCACATCGCGTCACGAAGCATCGCGAAAAGCATCCCAAATGTTGTGATTAATGGACCAGCGGCCGTCCTCGAGCACCTAGCTACTGAGAATCACTCGTTTTCACTTGCTGGAAGGAAAACACTTTCTTGAAGAGTCCGACCAGCGCGATTGTACAGTTAACCCTCCACCGGAGCAAGCGAAGAACTCGACTGTTTCCAAAGACCGTTCAAAGCAATGCCGCTCCGTTTGGCTTAGCTGGCTCGGTTTCGTCATCGATTAATTCAAGCGGCCAGAACAAACCGATTCGCTCTCCTTGGATGTCGTGTTCGCTATCGCGGTTACAGTGCATGCGCGGCTTCTCTCAATGCCGTAATGAAAGCTTCAGGCGAAAGCCCAGCTAGTTTGCTCCGACACATATGCACTTGTCGCGAGCTCATCGTGCTTCGGCCTAGACGGCGTGTGTGGGCGTAGGTAATCCGCGTTCACTGATCTTAGCAATCCACGGATTTAGTCGGAACCGGGAGGACTTGCAGAATGTCGCGAAAGTGCAACGCTATTTAAAGATCGGTGAGGTGCAGGTAAAAGTAAGAAATGTCTAACGTATGACTTGCGCTGAGCAGAGTGAAGTGATCGCTAGGCACCATTTCTGATCAATAGATTTTAGATTCTAATCTTAAAGAACCAAAAAAAGGTGCTCTTAAGGTCCTTCTGTCAGTTTTTTGCTCTCTACCTTTTAGACCTGCTTTTTTGTCATTAAGTGTACGATCTACGATCTACGCTGCAAAAATTGCACGATGTACTTTTTGTTTTTAAAGAATTGGAAAATAATATCTCGATAATTTCAGTAAAAAATACGATTCAAGTGTTAGTAGTAGTAACTTTTTGTGGTAACTATTTCACTATCGCCTACAACTTCGTTATCATACTTTCAGATATCCCATAAACATTTAAATGCGTAATTGGTTTAAAAATACGTAGGAAGTAAATTTTATTTTAAAGTGTTCATATAATTATTAATTTCTTTATTTGTCACAGTCCTTTTATTTTTGTGGGCAATCAAAATTGAATGCACATACACGAAATAAAAGTCGAAATTTAAATTTAATTATAATTTTTAATAGTCTAATAAATGAGTGAAAAATTGTAGTATATAAGGAATTAGAAATACTTTACAGAAAATAAATTTATTGAACAAGATTTCTAAAATAATTCTTAAAACTTGTTGATCCCTTTTTTAATTCGAAAAATAATAGTTAAGAATATTTTTATAAATCAAAGATCTATACCATGATGTCCACTTAAGAAAAAAAAACTTATCTACGTCATATAAACCCATTTAGAAAATTGAACCTTTGATGAAACGCTTGCAAAACGTTGTAATTAGAATTATCACTTAAATAACTTAAAAATCTTGTTTGTAGTAGAATTAGAAAAATTAAATAAAATGTAAAACACATTAAGTAATTTGTTGCTTTAACGCACTAGAACGCTTACAATTTTTTCATTGCGCATATTAAGCAAATTCTTTTCCAATATTAAGTCAAGGCCTCGTGTTTCCATTGAAGTCTAAAGGTATTGATGAATAATTAACTCTCTCTAGTTAATTGCGTGATTGCGAATTTTTCATTTAAGTGAATAATTGCAGCACGCAATTAGTGAAAATTAACCATGGTTTTCATATAACCGGGCTTGTACAAGTTTTGGGCAAACCACCGGAGATATTATTAACTTACCGTAGTTTTTAGCGTGTAGGAAAATCTAAATGCTCTTGAACCCTTGTAGATCTTTTTTTGTGGAAGCATTACTACCGCTTTGATTGATCAATAAAACAAGTTGAGGTACATAATTTACCTCTTTCGAATAAAAAGGCTGGCGAAGTTTAATTCAAATATTGCACAAAAGTGTTTTACAATTAGCGACACACACACACACACACTTCCAACTCAACAAATTCGTCAGCTAAAGAAAGGCGTGTAATATCACGGCCGCAGGCAATTGTGCCGCTGGCATTTTTTTCTATCTATGTACAAGCTTTTACAGCGAAGTGTTTTGAGGCGGTAATTCGGGCTATTGGCGGCGGAACCTTTTCTAAATCGGACTTTCTTTTTGCAAGAAATTGAAACTCATGTTCACCGAAGAGAGAGTGCTATCACCACAGCAACGCGCGTAACGCGGATTTGGATTTGCGCGTTCTCTGTGCGCATCAGCATGACCCGGCTTTCGTGGGTCCATTAACAAAACCGAGAAGCCGAACCAATTCTCGACGGTCTATTGTTTTTTACCATGTGCCCGCAATTCAGGTACACCCGGCAAAGGTGAGTGGAATTTTATATCACTGTGAACCGATCAGAGGGGCAAAAGTGTGTCGCACCGTAGAAAACCTTTAATTGAGGTCCACTATCGAAGGTTTTGCAATTGAGGGTCCGTGACGCCGTTGTCCAAGGGGAAACTGAATCGGGCCGTAAAAGCTTTCTCTGCAGGCGAACCGATTCAGGGGTGCTAGCCCTATTTTTGCCATGTGCTTGTCACGGCCGCGGTCTGTTGAATAGGTGAACCGTGTAATCAAGAGAAACCTACAACGACCGAAAAGTGCGAAATTTCCGAAAGGGTTGCTTTCGGTGTTTGTGGTACTGGGACACGGTTCCAGCTCCTCATCTTTTGTTTCCTTTCAACGGCATCTTCAATGGAAATCTGTCGATCGAGTAAGTCTCAAGTAGATGCGAAATTAGATGGGACAATTTTCAGCGGCAGCAGATGGCTCTTTATAGGTGTAGCTTCGGAACAAATCCTTGGACTTGGCGGTTTTAATTTATCTCTCAGCCTCCAGGGTGGGCACTTCAACAGTTTTTGAAATTACCTAATTAATGCGGAATAAATTCCATTTTAATCAAAGTGTGAATTAAATTTACGCCCACTTTTTCAGCCGATGGCAAACAAACTAAAAGTACAGAACCGCTGAAGTGCATTGTTGTGCAAAATTAATCAAATTACAAGCATACGAAGGTTGCAATCATGTGTGGATTTACGCCGCACGCTATAATTGATTATTAAGGTCAATATAAAAAGCAGTAATGTGTTGCTTGCTTCATCAGAACGCATTAACCCAGACTTAACTGAAAAGTCAGAAAGGCGAAAATTGACATCAAATTTTAATTTTAGTGTTCCCATTGGTCATGTTTTAGGGAAAAGTGTATAATTAATTTTACAGGTAATTAAGCTTTAGATTCGTTGATAAGGAAGTCCATTTCAAACAAAACAAAGGGGTTTTCAATTCCGTATTTTTGTAGTTACAAATGTATTGTAAAATAAAGTGCTATTAAAATTTCATTTAATATTTCAATTGTTAAAATCATCAAATAAAAATTTGCTTGCGGTTGCATTCGATAATTTTTGAAACAATTTTTATCAATTTCAGAAAAACATTGCCACGAAATAAATAATTAAAAAATATACCGTAGGTAGAAGGGCTAATTGTGAATTTAGACTAGAAAGCTGCTTAAAAATAGGTTTTTGTGTTAAGAAATCGCCATTGCGTTAAATAAAAGATATTGCAAAACAAAAACCATCTTTATTCTGCAAACTAACACTTTAACAAAAGAAATATTTTTGAAAAATTTCAATAATGAAAAAGCAAAGCAATCCTGTATGTAAAAAAATCCAAATTATCTGGTATATAACTGATTTTAATTTATTTCAGCTATTGATTCTAATAGTTAAATGTTTTAAAGTAATTTGAAAGTAATAATACCACATAAAAGGAAAACCTTCAATTAAAAATAATTTTATGGAATAATTTAAATGAAAGATTTAGATATGACTTTATGTAGTTTTTTGTTTAATCAGAGTCGATTTTGTTAGCGACGCTTACAACCTTTAATTGAGTCCATTAAAAGTGTTTACAATTAAAACCACCTTTTTATTTTGACTGGCGTTGTTAATATTTCATGTAATGATTTTTTAAACAATACTTAGTACATTACATTCTTTTGTTTATGGTGTGTAAAAAACGTGAATTGAAATAGCACAAAAACAAGAATGACCTACGTACTTGAAAAAAGTGAAAGACAATTTTGGTGCATATTTTAATTAAAATTGTTTTTTAGTACTTTTAGAGAAGCCTTTTTGCAATACTCTTTACTTTTACTTCAATGGAAAACAAAATTTTGGCGAAGATTCAATTCTTGAAATTCTGAAATATATCACTAATGTTAAATTCGAAAGTTTACTTTTACTTTTTGAGTCATCCCAGCCGAATCTAGTCCTTTAAGGTATATTCTTGAAATTTTAATCTTGTCATAATTTTGTCATAATATTAAAATTTTAAATTATACCCTTGTTGCCATGGTCTGTAAACCACTGCGGGATGTGCGACGACATCCCAGTCCCAGTTACTTAGGCTTTTCATGTTTCCCAGGAGCACTCCTTGATAACGTTTTTATTTACTGAACTCAAACTATTCTAGCTTCCCGGCGGAGATTACGATCGTAGGACCTTTTCACTGCGGGCTCATAAATTCCGTCGCAAAGGGCATAGGGGTGCGTTCAAAGCGCAAATGCCAGAAGATAAGACAGCAACTGAGTTAATTAAAATTATCTTTCGACACTAATTCAATAAAATTGTGCTCATCGGAACGGAATTGTGCTCGCCTCGAGTGGCCTCGCTCATTCCGACCATGGGTGAAGGTGAAAGGCAAACACACCTTCCTCCAGTCTCCCGGTATTTCTGGCTCCGTGATTTTCCGGCGACGAAATAATTATCCCTAACGATTAAGGAATATACTCCCCGAAGGTGCTGGCGAAGTAAAGTAATGCGATTTCCTTTGAATTTGAATAATTCAATTCGCGGAAAGGTTGATCTACACGAGAGACGTCTTTTGCTCGCCTGGAGCTTCATGCTAAAATTACCAACGACGCCAACGACTGGGCCACATATGCTGCTGTGTTCATCGAGCCTAGTTAGTACTTTTCAGCCAGTTGCACTTCTCATACGGGGTTTCGTCCGGGATGGGATGGGATGGGATGGGATGGGCTGGGGCCCATAGTAAAACAGTCCGGAATAGGGTAATGAGCACCCTTCTAAAATTAGTCTACTGCTGAACTGCGAATTAGCTCAATCATTTGAAATAAATGACGGAACTATTTTCGGGAGCCGGCCGGCTATTCCTGTCGCTCCATCGGGAGCCCATATGCTCAGCACTTGAATTCCAAACGCGTGTGCTGTCTTGTATCGTTTTTGTTTTAAATTCCATACAAAATCGATCCGGGCAGCTTGGGTCCCAGGTGGACCTCGACATAGTGGGCAGGGGGCAAGGGATTAATGGTTCCTAGTTCTGTCCTCCTATTGCCCGATTCCCTTTATTTTTATCATACCTTTTTCTGTTTTTTTTTTTTTCTTTTCTTGCTAACAGCTGTAGAGGAATGGTGAACGACTTCCTGGATTACTTGCATAGATAAAATTTCTGTTTTACTCAAGCGGTGATGGCGGACGTTGCCGGGATTATATGAAAAACACGTTTCGAGGGGGTTGGTGATAAAAAAGGATTGTGTTTGGTCATTTATCAAATTCTCTAGATTTATGGTTGTTTTAAAAATTCTTTGGGGGTTTTGTAGACGTGGATTAATTGATTTCGATTAATTGGATGGCTGCATATATGCTTAAGCTTTGTGAACACCAATCATAGTGACCACAGTTCTATGCTTGATTGGCTATAAAGATCTCAGGGGATTTTTACTATTTTTAATAGTTTAGGGTTTGCAAACACGAGTTGGGCTGACTTTAGATTTTTATCTATTAATACAATTTAATAAAATTAGAACACTGAAGATGATTTCCTAGTTACGTATTTCATCAGAATTATTTCTACTACCTGTTTTCGAAATTGTCAAATATCATAGTTTTGAGAAGTTACACCTCTTTGGACTCCTTTAATTACACAAAAAACAAAAATTTCACAGCAATTTTATCGAAGGCAGTAACGAGGTAAAAGTGAAAAGAAGTATCTAGTCCACATTGGTAAAGAATTCATTTAGGCGGATTAGAGAGCAAGCCGTGCATTTGCATGATAGCGACAGACTGCAGAGGATGACCATAACTCTCGGGGCATTAGAGGGGATTTGAGCAATATCTAAAGGGTGCCACCTCGTTCTGCAAGGGTGCTCTAGGTCTTTCTAGATTGGGTTAGTTATCGATGACGGTTATATCTCAGCAGGCTTCTATGGGGGGTTAGCTTTTGAACAGCTTAATTAATTTTAATTAAATTGCTGAAGAATAATTATTCAAATTATTATTTAATTGCCAGGGTTGCAGCTCATTTTTCTAAGGAATAGAAAGGGGAATGACCCACAGAATGCAGCGTGCAGAGTGTTCAGAATGTTTGGCAAGTCAGAAGATTTTTAATTTTATGGAAGTATTTTAAAAGAATAGAACCCTCTTGTTGTTTTGTCATTTGCAACTTTTCAAAAGAAAATGAAATTTTCAAAAAGAATTAAATAAAAAGTTATGAAATATCTCCTCACAGTTTTAAAGTTTACTTACTTACTGAAATCAACATTTTGGTTTTATCTAGGAGTTAGTTAACAATCAAAGAATTTTTAACATTGAATAAATTGTTGTCCTATTAACTTCTTTAATGCACTATGAATCTTAGTATTTTTTAATATATCATTTAGACGTCGTTTAAAACACATACGAAATAGCTCATTACCTTTTGCTGTTTAATTCATTAATGTTTGAATACAATTAATTTGATAACTTTGCAAATAACACAATTATTATTTCATTCAAATCATTCAGTTTCCTGATAATTCTAGCGAAATCGCTTATAAAAGAATCCCTGTGCCCTTAAAGTAGGATATCCATTTAAAAATGTTGTCTACCTGAAACATTCCATTTCTTTCTCCCACTCCCATCTTTAGTGGTTATAATTTTTTAAAAGCCCTAGGGATTATTTTCAAGTGCATCCAGCCTATGCCGGATTGTCATCGCCGTTGAAATATTTTGCGTGGTAAAAGGGCTGGACGCATTTTAATTTTTCCCAAAACATCGTCTAGTCTTTGCGGCCCTCGGGCTGATTAGTCGACAAAGGAAAAGAATTTTTAATACACCAGGAAGCAGCACCTCCACCATCCTCCGCTTCCATCCTGGTGGCCAAAATTGAAAGAATTTTTTGGTAAAACGCTCTTTTGCAAAAAAGGCACACAAGTTAAAACAGGAAGGAATAAGGAAGCTATCCATCCGAAAATTGCTTCTGGTGGCCACAGAACATTAAAGATGAAATCGCCGGGATAGGAGAAGCATTTACGCCAGCGAAAAATATCATTTGTGACATTGAACATAAATTACGAGGGCTCGAGGGGAATGCAAGTCGACTCGTAAATCCGCAAATATTCAGCCGAGGTCGAGGTAAGAACAGGAATAAGGGACTACGAACTAATGCGTCTCCCGGTGGGAAGTATTTTGTCATGGCACGTGCAATGGGGACGACAAAATGCTTCCCGTCGGTCCAAGTCAGCAGTCCTTCAAGCAGCGCCTGTTACCTATACCAAAGTAACATACAAGACGATAGTCTAGCTTGACGTGCTTCCTTCCAACTTAGTTTCCGAAGATAGATGATTCCAGCAATAAGACACTTAGGGTACGAAAGATACTGCCGATATTAAATCGATAGTACTTTTCAACTCTTCAGAAAAATAATTAGAACGCCTTAAAACTGAGAAAATTAAAATGAACATTAAAAGTTTGTATTATTACCATAAGGAGAGAAACTATAATTTAATTTACTTTGAGAGCTCAATATACGATATAACCATATTTTAATAAAGTTTTTATCAAATATCTCTCTTAATAAAAGATATTTAAGAAATAAAAATCAACAACGCGTGTGTTTAAAATATTTTGATTTAGAACAATGGAAGCCAAGTAAATCTCGAAAAAGTAATTTCTACGTGGTATCGTTCATTCGGTGCTTGTGCTAGAACCCAGCTTCGATCCAGAAGGACAATACTCCGAACCCTTAGCACTTTGTAACAGTGGCTCTGCTAAAAACATGTAGAACTTATGAGGGGTGCGTTGGAAATCAATACCCGTAGAATAAGTGCATTCCCGAGCATCCCCTGTTCGTTGCCGAGGAGTTTTCAGTTTAGGGTACTCGTAGCTACACAAAGTTTGTTACTTATTCTAGAACCCTAGAAGGAGGAGGAGTGGTACGCGTCTCAACCTGTTTTTGGATGAACAGATAAGAACTTTTCTGCGCCCCTTTGCAAGAGTATGGGAACTCGAACCCCTACTGATGCTATGCATTAAGAGGAAATTGTATTTTTGCATTATTTAGCTTTTTCAGGGATGGAGAACCTTTGCATTTGCAGGTGATTTTTCTGATCTAAATCTAGATATGGCAATCAGATTTTTATATTATGCGGGCTTGAGGAGCAAATTTGATATGATTCACTGCGTAATCTTTTATGCGTTATTTATGGCACAGTTTGGCTGGGCGTCAGAGGAGGGAAAATACGAACAGATACAATTATTATTTTCATTGATGGGCTGTGCTGCTTTCGAATATTAAGATTTATTGAGATCGTGGAATAATTAACATTAACGCTTGAAAAGTTTTCAATTCAATTTGTATAGAATTGTAAATCAAACAATAACAGAATAATATACAGGAATTTTTTGTTATAAATAATCTGGTATGTAGTAAAGGGCGGACCCCTTTATTTACCATGAGGCATTTTCGATTTCTATGGTTTACAAATAACGCGATAGGTTCCAGATTATATGGACTTCTGGCTACTGTTACTTAGTAATTTTGATTATTTACATCTTCTTTTTTATAATCTAGTAAAAATTGATACTCACTTGAAAAACTGCAGGTAAGTACTCATATCCAAGATGTAAATCATCGCATAAATACCTTTAGCAACAAAAATGATTCTCAATATGTCTTTTTAATAAGAAGAGTTATCCGAACACTTGGACCATCCTTTTTGGGGATTCTCATGGTTCAGGTAAACGGATTGAACGTGTGTTTACTCTCAGATACACTTCGTCACTGTTATCACATCGTGGATCTCTGACGATTTAGTACCTATGCTCTCCCTTCCATCTCAGTTGAATCGCCAATGTAGGTGAGCATACACAAAGCAGTGATCATTAAAAAACTTTTGGAGTATGAGTTAGTTTGAATCGTTGACAAAAATTATTGTTTTTATTCCTAGATAATCTCCATCATTGAAGCTTCAAAATATTTAGATATTTAGCACTTTTAAGGGCTGTAAAACTCAACCTTTACTATTATTATATTACCTAGTAAAATAGAAAAAGGTGCAGGGAACAGTTTTATTGGCAATAAGTGTAATAAAACGCTTTAAGTATTTAGCACAAATATATATTTGCTCGCAAAGTAGCAATAATTCACTTAAACTTAATTAAAGCAGTAAATATCTGATTAAACTAAACTTTCTTTTAAATACAACACGCCATCAAAAATAGTCAGTTTTATCGCAGTAATAATAATAAATAAAGTGTTTATCAGAGTGTGAGCTTTTTACTTTTATTTTATTTTATTTTCTTGTTTTTCGGTGCAGCCAGCGCCGATTTGGGTAAATTTGTTAACGTTTAGATCCAAGTACTCGGAGCGAGAAAAAAAAGAGGAACGAGGTATGAGAGTAATACAAATGCCTTTTTTTGCTTCTTAAAATTGGTTAACTTTGAGCTCGTTGCCCTGCAGCTGGACTAGCCTGAATGCTTCACGTATAGTAGGTGTCATCAGAAGCCTTAAATTCTCCTCAGCCTCTTCTGGAAGGGATCGCAGAAGTTCCATTGAGGCGACTACTAGTTGAGCCAAAGCAGCACGCTTGTAATTTGAATCCTTTAGGATACTAGTCGCCCTTTGCTGCTCAATTTCTGGTGAAATCTGTTCGGACTCCTGCTTTTGCGAACGATTAGTATCAAAAGGATTTGTACGCGATTTTGGCTGGAATTCACTAATAAGCGTTGTCATCGTGATGTTTTCCTCTTCACCTGATTTAGCCGGTGAATTGTGAGCTGTTCCATTCTGACTACTACCAGACTTATCCAGATCCATTGCCGAGCCTTGTTCCTCTATTTTAGTACCAACAACTGGTTTGAGCTTCTTTTCCTCCTTTAAACTTCCATTCTCCACGTCATGCATAGCCGAGTTGTTTAAATATAATTCGCAAACTAAATTCCAAGCATCCTGTAAGCAGAATAAATATCTCACGAAGTTCTCCTTCTTTTTCACTGTTGTCGTATTCAGTCTTGAACACGATTCCAAAATATAATTTAGGTCCTCGGTACCCAAATTATACACAACAATATCGTTAAGGTAAGAATCTACCAAAGCAATAAAGTATATCATCCATGATGAAGTCATTTGCTTGTACAAATTTGCAGCGTACTCAATGTTCGATACCTTTTGCATGAGAAACTTTAATCCAGGTCGAGAGTCAAACTCCAGTGAACTGGTTAAGTATTGTTTTACGCATCGTAGCAAAATTTCCTTAGACCTAAAATCTAATTCGTATTCCGACGATGTGTTTATTGGTGAATTACTGTCGAAGATACAGGTATGGACGATAGACGGAACACACTTCAGACGAGACAGAAGTAGCTTGGCGACTAGCTGCAGTAGCATCTGATTGGCTAGTAAACCTACAACCAGGTTCTTGTAGGGAATACGAATGACGAAGTTATCCAAGTTTGAACTAAACCCGTTGTTGAGTGGATAGAGTAGGAAGGAGTAGCTACGGTCATCGGTTTGATGCTTGTTGTCAATGTGGTTGCCATTCTTCGAATTAGCCTCTCTCTGCCCATCCAAAAGGAATACCTGCTGAGCCAATGAATTTATCCTGGCGAGTTCATCTATCGTACTATCTCGCCTTGCTGCCACTTTAACGTTCGCACAGTCTCCGTAGAAGCTGTTCGATTTTTCGTTAAAGGCAAAAGACAACTGTCTTAAAGGAGCTATTGTTACCGTACAGGCTCTATGGATTGCCGAACATACTATCATCCATTGAGATTCGTTGAATAGGTGTCCAGTCGATAAGACGACGTGTTTTAAGCATGAGACTCCAACGCGCGCAATTGTCTCCTGAGCTTGAGCTGAGCATTCTATGAGAACGAGAAGAAGTTGCTTAAGTGCGAGCGTGGCCGCAGCCGGAATTTTAGTTGGTGACTCGGTAAAGTTGTCGTCACTTGAAGAACTATCTACAGAGCTACCATTATTGCTTTTACTAATGCCGAAACCATCTCCATTGGAGGTACCGTTGATTAATTTTATCCGCGAATATTTTAAGTTGTCTACGGGCCTAACTATTGTAGTTAACTTAGGTTTTATTATGGGATTTTTCTTTCCATCTGTACTCGCTTTCTTCTGAGATTTTTCGATGAAATCGACCACCAGATCAGTGGTCATACAACAGCAATGCTTAAAATTCTTCTCAACTGCCAACCAATTTGCGCCTGTCTTATTAATGTATCTTAACCAGTCTTGAATCATCGGAATCAACAAATGGTTGATACAATAAAATCCAAAGTCAATTCCTGGGCTAGAAGCTAAATTTTTAAAAAGCTTAAAAATAGTTTGTAGTATGGGGGCCTGGTGGGAATTTGGACAAACAATCAAAGAATTCGTCAGTCCATCGAGCAGCAAGAACCACACTTTAAGTACTCCACTAGGCTTATCCATTTCGTCAATCTTAGTGATAGTGTCCTTGTCAATATGCAAGGATCGATACGATATCATATGCTGCTCATTTCTGTTCTGCAGATAATCGTTGCCAAAATATGTAAAGTTCTCCATTGAATTTGGAATATTTGCGTCGATGATATGCGTGTACGTAATTCCCTTAATTTTGTATGTCGAATGGAAATTTGGACATTTCGGCATGTTGTACATAAAACTTAAAATTGATGAGCATCTTTCTAAAAAGCGGAGCGTTTCATGCAAAAATTCAATTGGTCGGAAACTATTTTCATCATCAGTAGAGTTTCCGCTAGATATTTCCAAATAAGATAGAAGGCATAAAATACAATCAAGACCAGCATTTGCAAAAACCAAAGTATTGTCACTGTCAAGAAATACTCGAAATATATCGATTATATTGCTAATATTTAACATTCTGCTTCTGGCGTTCCGAAGAGTTCCAAATAATGGACGCCAGCCAGATCGTATCTCTGTACGGTGTGCTTCTACAATTTCGTAGAGGCATGCGACAATTTGATCCTGGGAAAAACATTTTTTCAAATAAGTCCGGATTTATAAAAGAATAAGATAATTTGTTTATGTGTATAGTTTGAAAATTAATATATTTTTACAAAAAAGTACAAAATGGAAAATAATACAAAATAATAAAAAAAATTTGTTTCAATAACGTTTAACTTTTGACTTTTATGAATTATGGATTTCTGAATAGAAAATATATAAAAAAAACTAATTTACCTGCACATCAATATCACAGGAATCCATACTGAGCAGATTTTCAAAAGGCTTCAAAAGTGCCTCATTAAAATGAAAATGTGGCAGCTCGGACTGTTCCACGAGAAGGGCTGTAATTATATCGTGAATGTACTCGATAGCACGTTTGGATATAACACGATCCTTGTGACATGCAGCCTATAAGAAAAAATAAATATTTATATTTTACGCTCAAAATTAAATTAAACTTAACTTACATCCATCAAATGAGGACCTGTGATAGCCCACACTTTCAGAATATGTAAGAGTGGTCTAGAGCTCCGAAAAACCTTGAGAGTAACATCTCCTACTCTGTGGAGCAGTAGAGATAATGGAAGGGAATCAGCCTTTTTCCATCCTCTGCTCGGCCACCATATACGCGCTCCTTTCCTCGTTGTAGTATTTCGATATAATTGTTCCCGTGAAGCCCTGCACAGGCTCTTTAAAAACTGGCATAACGAGGGCAGACTTAGCCGTTCTGCAGCATCATTAAACAGATTCTCTGCCTGGTGAGAAAGTGCACAAAGAACCTTTGAGGTGTCCGCTTGGCTAAGCAATACTGTTTCATTTGTGCCGGAATAGACTTTCAAAATTGATGAGACATTCGTATTTGGACTTTGAAGTGGAGCCTGAAGAAAACTGTAGACATCAACGCTAGAAATAAATTTAATATTCCTAAAATGGTTCCAACTTTTTAATTTCAGTAACTTACCAAGTCTCATCGTCATCAATTGGCATAGATGATAAATTTAATTTATCATTATTTTTGCCAGGAGATGGGTTCATTTTTTCATTGGAGTCCATATCCCTACGATTGGACGAAGGGGATGTGGTCATTGGATTTTGTAAACTGAAGATATCATGTTCTAGTTGTGTAACATGACGACAGACGGAGAAAACAGAATGCCAACAGTCCGGACTGTATGATCCCAAGTTTAAGCCCCCAGTTAATACAACATCCATAGACATAGCCTGACTTGCTGTTATTCTAGGGCCCGAGGTATGACAAACATTTGTTGATAATAAGTTCAAAATTTTCCCCGCCAAATGTTGAAGATTCAGGGAATTGCTAAGTGTTGCTGCCTGAAATATATTAAAATTTGCCAATCAGAAAAAAACTGACTGTTTTTTTTTTTAATTAGGACGAACATATGCAGTAACAGCTGAAAACAATCAAAACAAATCAAAATCATCCAAAGTCAATCGAACCTAATTATTTACTTTTTCTTCTAAGGGTATATCATCTTTAAATTATTTTAGACTTACTGAATGTAGTCCATCTAAACACATAGCATACAGCGCCTCTCCACTATTTTTGTTGTTCTTCATTTTGACCCTTAAGGTTCTCTTTGATAGAGCAACGAGTCTGCTTGTTCCAGAGTTAGCAAAATCTCCTAAACCAGTACTTAACACCGTCACCATAGATTCCCAACAGCAGGTCAAGAGCCTTCTGCACAATTTCTTAGCTGCTTCTCTTCTTTCATTTTGATCATTGAAACGGACCACCGATTGTAACCTTTGCCATTCGGACAGCATTTGTGTTGATCCTAACCCCCCGGCGTCGCACAACATGTCGACCAGGGCACACCTTGTCGAGTCAACATCTTCCTTCGACAGTGGTTCTAGAGGATTCGATACAATGATGGACTGATATAGTTCACACAACCAAGGAGTGGATAAGTAAACTAGAACACCTGTGTTTTGAACTGACGTGACAAATTGCTGTTCGGACATGGGTATTAAAACAGCCCGTTCTGGGTCTTCATAGTGTCCAGCCCTCATCAATTGTAGGCTCAAAAGAAGAGCTGAATAAATAGCTAAATAAATACCATCAGCGTTCAAAGCGGTCAAGTAGCAATCGAAATCCGAGTAATTCATGCTGTTCTCATGGCATACTGACGAAGCGAATTCCTGCATCGCCTCATCCACTTCTACACAGGATCTCAGTCTTAAGAGTTTTGGAACAAGTTCCGTCTTCAGGGCTCTAGCAAAGTCCCTAGCATGCTGACGGTCATTATCTGTGTCTGTCCGTGTTGGTATCACAGGTGCTTCTAGGTGCGAATAGGGCCAGACATTTTCCACCTTTGACGATCCCTCATCACTTGAGGACTGTATTTCATCTTCAGGACCTTCGGTATCCCCTGATCCATTCGAAGCCATGTCTGGTTCTTGTGCTTGTTCTCCATCACTTTCTGATCCCGAGGAGGTTTCAAAACCGTTTTGGCGTAGTTCTGCAACCGCATCGCGATATGGGGCCGGAAGACGTGCCATCGACTGGTAGGTCAATGGTCCTGTATAGTCAGCATCTCGCAAATTTGGATAGCGACAATTTATCACTTCGACAATCTGTACACACAATCTTCGATTATGAAAAAGATCTATAAGTTTTAAAAAATTCATACTTGGTCGTTTATGATGTTTTCATTGATCTCGCCAGCGCAGAGGGTTTGTAAACTTTCTAAAAGTGCTACAATGCACTCAACGCTGGCCTGTAGAGCCGACTCAACTCCACTCCCTGAATGAGCAGCAACAGCACACTCTTCCATTGCGTCGATCAGTCTACATTTGATTAAATAAAATTATTAAATAGAATACTTAAAGTGAAAGTCGAGTACGAGGCAATATTTCAGCAAGCAAAAATTAAAATTATTTAGACAAAAGCCAAAAGCGTGGGTCAATGTGAACGCATAATTTTTAAAATATTGCTTACAAATAAAAATCGTATTGTGCACGCTGTTGCATTAGAATGAAACGAAGCTATGGATTTTTTAATTTTTTCGTAATTTGTGAAAATAATATGATCAAATTTTAAAAATATAATAAATTTTAGAATTATTCTTTCAAAACTTCTTCGATTATTTCCTTAAAACCAAGTAAAATAACTGCATATGTTTCTAAATTATCAAATCCGATTATTTGAATGAAAAAGTTGCCTTTTTAAAAATAAGCATCAGTCTATATGAAGCCACTTAAAGTTTACTTGTATGCTTATTTTCATATGAAAATTTTCCGATTGATCTAAATATAGGCAAAAATCCTTACCCTTTTCATTGGCCTCTTTATTTTTCTGAAAATCATGCTAGAAAGATTTCTTTGGAATTGTAAATAAAGGAATGACTACAGTTCAGCCCTACGTTGATCAATGTTTTCTTTTTTTAACTAAAATTTTTGAATTTAAAGCCTTCCGAATATTTTTTGTATCCATTTTTTCTATAAACATAAAGTCAATCGTAGTTTTTACCTTGGTCGTTCGTGATTTTATTCCTAACCCTTATTTTCAAGATTCTTTATTTAAGCTTAATTTAATAATTAATACAAAGCCTTAAATCTTTTTCTGTATCTGGCTGATGCTATACATTTTCCAACTTGTACTTTTCGTATAAAATCCGTTTTAAATAG
This sequence comes from Proctacanthus coquilletti, assembly GCA_001932985.1. Classification (NCBI taxonomy): domain Eukaryota; kingdom Metazoa; phylum Arthropoda; class Insecta; order Diptera; family Asilidae; genus Proctacanthus; species Proctacanthus coquilletti. The sequence continues at coordinate 120,040 of MNCL01000063.1, forward strand.
CCACTGTATAGACCATTTATGAGCATAAGACTGTATTTTAAAATAATTTCAAATATGGTTTTCTAGCATGAAAATTTGCTTGATGAAATACATTTTCTTAATCCATTACGAGCTCTATACGAATTTCTTACTAATTTTAATAATCTGTAAATAAGAGACTTACAATCGAAACATGGCCATATCATCACTGCATCCCTGACTCGAACTTTTATCCAAATAAAGAATCACGGACAAATCCACCAATCTTTCGGGACTCCTGAATATTTCTCGGACACATTTCAAGGGCTCTGTCCTGTTTGGTGGTGATGGTAACAGGAGCATTCTATGAAATAATGCTTCCAGCATTGGCCTTAGCGACCCTTGAGCACCCGCAATCCTTAATAATTGAATTGCAGTGAGATACACACATCTAGCCTGTGGCCCTTCTAGTCCTGGGCATGTGAAAAAACCTCTTGCTTCATTCTCTATTATATGCAAAGCATCCCTGTGTCAAGAATAAGAACATGAATTTGTAATAACACCTTGAATTTTGTGGAGCATTTACTTGTAAGTGAATTTCTTGTCCAAGTTAACTCTTCCTGGTGACCCTAAAGCTGCTGCTAGTGTTGGACAAAATTTTTGCCACAAGAACGACGTGAAATGTGGATTTGTATGGACATCTCTGGGAAGTGCTGTTGCTAAAGTGAGAATGCACTCGGCAAGGAATAGAGACCCGCAAGCGTCTGGCTTCTTAGGGCTGCCGACTCGTGGTTCAATCAAACGGCTGCACAGCCACTGCATCACAGGTATGACCTCGTTGTACACAGCCGATGCCTGTGCCGCGGTTATGAGTCCAGCTGGAGCCGTTTTTTGAACTTCCTCGGCCTCGTCCTTAAGGAACGCACAGAATGTCCTTAAGCACTGGCTAGCAGCTGCCAGGGAGGCTGCTCGAATCGCCCTTGAGCCATTTTCCCAGCACTCCCCGCAGCGGCAGAGAATTTCAATGAGCAGTCTTCCATTCAAGGTACACGTCTGGGAACAGGCCATCGCCAGGAACAATCTCAGGACGTTGACGACCGTATCCTCGTTGCTAACATTCGGCAGGACGGTTGTGGTAGCTCGCAGGAGTTGGGCTGGCAGCCACAAGGAATCATCCTCGGGCTCCAGCCCGATGTAGAATCGCTCGTCGCGAATTATTCTCTGGAAATTAATGAATAATTTAATAATGCTATAAAACCGAACTTTAGTCCGCGAAGTACATGCAAGCCATTGAGTCCCATCGTGATAAACTTGGGTCGTTTGGTTTCCAGTGCCATCTGCAATGCCGTAAGGCAAACGGAACGAAGCTCGTGCGAAGGATCCCTATGGATGCCATGCTGCCGGTAAAGTTTATCTGAAAATTCGCTATTTTTAGTTAATTTAACAAACTTTTAGAATCGTTTAAAACGAGTACCATATGCAATTTGTGCTGCTTGTTTCAGAGTCGATTGTTTCGCGCTTGCAGCTTCCTTGATAACTTGTAAAAGTAAGTCCTCCATTTTTTGCTTGCTTTTATTTTTCACTCATATTTATATTAGCCTTTCAATTTGACCTTTATTTTCTGAAAAATAAAAATTTCAATACGAAAAAAGTGTATCTGATTGTAATTTATGAATATGAAATAAGGCCGTTGATGATGTCCTTATATAAAGTATATAAAAAATAATTTATTTTACTGAAATTAGGACCTAACAAAAAGCAACAATATTTTAAAGGTATTTGCACAATAACTTTGGTCAAACTGGATTAAATATGAAATAAAAAGAAACACTTTTGTCAGACGATGAATTTTAAAGACTGTATGTGTAACTTTCAAAAATTAAATAGAAAATATTAAAAGTATTATTATTTTTCAAACAGAAAAATCTGTTTGCAAAAAAAATGTGTTTGTCAATTCCCAATAAATTAAGGAATCTTATAAATATATTATTGTTATGTAAAAGACAAAAAGTGTTAATAATTTAATAAAATATTTTTATAAAACCATTTTTAACAGCCCCGAGGAAGTTTGCATCAGTTTTTATAAGCTTATTGTTCTAGAAATGATTTTAGAAGACAAATTTAAGTTTTTTTTTTTTTAATTTTAACTAGAGGTTTATAAATGTATTACATTCATTTTGCACTCCATTTTCATTTTTTGTTTAAACATCTAAAAATTCCCTTAAGAGTTTAATTCCAATCACTGAATTTTAAGTAATAACAAAATAAAATAAAGCTTTCCTTACTTAAGTAAAACATTTTTAAAAAATCGTTCGGGGGGAGTTCTAATTAGATCGATATAAAAGATTGAACAATCATCTCTTAATATATTTTTTTTATAATTTTTTATTTTCAGACGTATTGTCCAGGAGAAAAACTGCACGTAACATTGACCCGTTTATCGGCCATTAAACTAAAAATTTATTATTATTTGTTAAATATTTTAATAAAGCACAATAAAAATAAATTCCCTAAAAGTGTATTAATATCATGGAAAAAATCTCATTTCAATATTCCTTCCCGTTTTTCCAAAAAAAAATTTCTAAAAAAAACGTTCGCTTAATATCTTGAAGTATTTTTATTTTATTTTTTTTAATATTGAAAATACTTCGAATCACACATGAAGAGAAAAAAAAATACTAATGATATTAAATTATTTTATTTCGAATCTCATTAGGAATTATTTGCATTTTGTAGGCTATTTTCGTCCAAAAAACTACAAACTGAAACTCGTACAACAATGTTTTAATTTAGGTCGTCTAATGTTACTTAAATTAAAGAAACTTATCGAGATCATTTAATTTTCTATTATTACCAATCTACTTTACAGAAAAAGGAATTCAAATAGGAGTTTGAATAAAACAAAACTGTGTTCAACATGTTTACTTTTAATGAAGCAAAAACCGACTGCTAATGAACAGCAGGAAAATCTGCGAATGTATGGTTCACATATCCCACTCTATTTGCTTAAATTAGGAGCTGCAGACTAAAAAAGGCAAAGTTTTCCAAAGAACACAGAAGACCGTATGCGAGCCCAAGAAAGCCCTCATCCGCCCAGGGCGCCCTATTAAAACAAAGTAATAAAGTTTATATTGCAGAAGATGGAGGGATCCTTCGGTAGCTCGGTAAGAAATTTGCATACATTGCTCCGAATTACTGAAATTCATTTTGGTATCCCGCAGGAATCCTTCCGGACTCGCATTACTTGCTATCCAGTTATGGGGCCACTGTTTTTTTCCTCGTTCCTGTTTTTCAGCTCCTATCCTGCCTCCCTATACCTAGGAGGGACCAAGGAGAGGAGGCCCACCATATGTCGGGCGCCATTGTTAGGCTCAAAGCGAGAATTCCCCGTGTTCACGCTCCGAATACAGCCCTTCAGGGAATAGCGAGCGAATGCATGTAATTTATGGCATTCACAGGGTGCACCACTGCAAATCAATAATGCAATAAACAAGAGGTGCAGGGGCTCATGTATAAATCACGGCCAATGACGCATTGTCTGCAGCACCCCCGAAAATTTTTGTTAAAGTCAACAAACCTCTGAAATTTAATTAATCGAGTGTACAAATTTCCGGGAAACTTTCGAATATTTTTGCCGATAGTTGGCACAAAATGTGGAAATACTGGACGAAAATATGTTTGTTCCGGAAACAATGAGTGTACTATCTCCGGACCATCTAAGACCGTCGGCCTGACCACTGGGAATCCTAATCTACCTACCTTTTACGCACTGATATAACTTTGCCCACGAATAACAAGTTTTTCGCTCGATCAGCCACAAAATCACTTCACTAAACTCATTTTGCGAACTTTTAAGAGAGAGTGATCCCGAGGAAATGTCACGGCCATATTGTAACAAGAATTTTCAAAAGATTAGGACCAGTGCGCAGGACATGGTAAAAATCAATATTTGCGCAGAGCGCCATCTCTCCTCAACCACGTGAGGGTAGGCGCACGTGGTATCGATCGGCCCTCACCCACCTGTTGATCGTCTGTTTGTAAACAGTACGGGCGCCATGTGCCCGGCCACGTGGTATCCATTCATGGGCGTCGAAAATCGGAGCCCGATCCCACGTGGATCGTTCGCGGTTCGACTGGCAACAGGTTGGTGTAGTAAAATCGATTTTCCCTTAAGGGACACTTTCGGGGACCCACACGTGTGGGAATTGTAGCAGCTGCTTATCCCGCTGATTCACAACAAGCGTACGGAGGACCACCCTTTTAAAACAGCGAGTATCGCCCCCGGGTGATTTTTGTTTTGTTTCCCCCATATCGATTTATCGTGGGAGTCTGACGTGGACCACCTTATCTATTTATAGTCCCCCAGTGTAAACAGAGCGCCTATTATCGGTAGAAAGTAAAATTCAGGTGTAGGGTGGTCTCTTCCCCAACTATCGACACTTTCATTTCTTTTCATTGGAAGGAATACCTTTCCCTAAAGTAACACTGAGTTCTTGGCACCTTGTCAACTTATAATCAATAAATAACAAGCGAAATAACTAAAATACACGAATTCACAAGTGTTTAAAATAAAAAGGAAAAAATAAAAGAAAGAAAGTATATCTCATTTTTCCCTAGTTGGGCCATTTTATTAAACAGATCTACGGATTTGGTGAACCATTCGCTTTACACAGAATGGAGATAGGAAATCGTAAGTCGTTTTGTTTATTTATTTGAAAATTGTATCGAAGGTCGCTGATTTTAATTCTCATCCCTACAACTTGAATTGCAGGCCACGATAAATTTGTGAGTTAATATCATTTTATCCATGAATTCTTTCACATCTCCAAATTTCAACCCCAATCTTTCAAACAACGCCATTTTCTATCTTTGCATTTAAATTTTAGAAATTTCTCTAAAGCCAATGCAATTTGGTACCGACTTTTTTCGACAAAACAGAAAATTAATGGAATGAAAAAAAAGTATCATGTAAAACAGATTTTCATATTTTTTTAAAAAACGTGTGTTATAGGAAACACAATTAAATATAAATTTATGGCCCCCAATTGTAGTTCTGAATTAAAAAATTCACATAGTAAAGTATACCCCAATAATTTGTATTAAAAAAATAATTTAAGTACCTGGAGGACTATTTTAAAGTTATTTTTATTAATACTAAAATTCTAAAATCTCGAATTGATTTGGTATCATTTCTTATAGGTAATAATAAAATATTAAAAAATAATTCAATAAACACTTGTATTATAATAGTGCACCAGTTTTTAAAGAAATAAAGCAAAGATGTTTTTTAGCCTGTGCTTTGTGCTCTTATTTACAATTGGTTGAACATTCTAATATTAAACAAATTAATTAATAAAGTGCTTCGAATTGTTTTCGACTTCAATTGCCCATACCTAAAACGCAAAATATCAACTTCTGTCTTCTTAGATCCATTTAAAATATTATTTTGCTATTAAATTAAATTTGTATTATACGAACATTATAAAATTCCATTTATTAGTGTTTTGATCCCTGAAATGACAAAATTCAATTTATTTTTATACTTGGCGTTATGTAAAATTCCCTATCATCTCCCAGTAGGATCAAATGAGTCAAGGAGTTAGTCATACAAATTTTCTTAGCTTAAAGGTGTACCCTTTAACTAATTTTCTGTTAAGCATTTAAGTCATCTGAGGTTAGACTCGAATAATTCGAATTTATATCTTTATCGCCATTCGAAATTTTAAGAGCATTTCGAGCCTAGATTAAATTTGTTTCCCTCTTTCCTTTAACTTTATAAGACATATGTTTTTAAGGGGTTGAAATAATAGTCTTTAATGTGTATATGTGGCATTTATTATATAAAATAGAGCGAAGTTGACATAAATGAAATTGCGGAACTGCTTATATCCATCCAGCCTTACTTCACCGGCTTCATCTGCCAAAGTCCGTCATTGAGATAATGGCAGTTTTCTATACCCACACCTTTGTTAACCTTAGCTCTGTAAAGGAGTGAAATCATCAATAAATATACTTGAAATATGATACTATTGTTTACATATCTTCCGTAGAAAGCGAAGTAACACCTACAGCGAGCGCATTCTGTTTCCCTTCAGCCATAATAGCCACCACAGTTCCCTTGTCGACGGGAGTCATGCAAGCACCGGGCGATGTCAAGCCGGGGCACATTATGTTAGCACCACTTAAAACGAATCTGATGGCACCCTTGTCTACCTGCTCCATGGGCAGAAAGAATGGATATTTGTGCAGAAGCCGTAACGTTGGCATCCATTGACCTTCCCTTTGGCGAAAGAACAGCTGGTCCCCGCTGCTGTTAACCAAGATTTCTATGTGATCATGGCTATGGTTGGAAATAGATTATTAATAGATGAATACAAGATGCCGGGTCAAATTATTACCATCTAACTATGCGAAAAGCATCCTTTTTCGGGAGAACCACATCGATGTAGTTCTCTAAATGCGGGTAATTTTCAAGCAGCTTTGTGCGTATACCTTTTTGAACTGATGATTTTAATTGTTGGACCCCAGATACATTTTCCTTTTCATCGAATCTGCCGGAAGAATTAATATTTTCAGAGTTTTATATTTAGGAAATATTTAAGAAATATTCTACTGCAGAATAGGAGAACCATATAAGGAATCGATTCTTTGAAAAGGTTACTCACTTTTTGAACATATTTTACTCGTTTTTAGCTACAATTATTATGACTTTATGTTATACAGTCTTTTATAATGATCGAATATCAATGCGGCTGGTTAACTCTGCGTATGGTGCGAAAGTTTGACACATGACAGTCACTCGACAAGTGTCAATGTTTTTGCTGGAGTTCCAGGGATGCGTATTGGAGCTCAGAAACAAGAATATCAAAATAATCCTTAGACGGTTTTAGGATCGTTTTAATAACGTTTGAGGCATATTCGACATCTACAATTCTTAAAACGCCTGCACATTTTGGCTTTTCACTGATGGACCTCCCTCAGCGATCTAGTACAATCAGTACGACAATTCCTTACATGGTCGGCGACTGTCAGCTTTACGCAAAAGTTCAGTGGATTGTATATAATTTGAAATGTCATAGGGTGTTCTGCTTTTACCTAGTTTCATTTTTGCCGTCTTAGCCCGGTTTTATTGATAATTACCTATCAATAACAGTTTTTAAGTACTTTAGATTCAGTATGGAGTACTTGCACGCACACCTTCTATCTACCGGTGAAATTCTGCGTATATTGCGCGAGGTTAGTTCTTTAAACTGTTACAGCGTTTTAAACTTAAGTAAACGAATTTTTCAGAGAGAAATTAATATTCCGGGCATGGATTCTTTAAGTAGGCTAGAATTACTTCACATATTCAATAAATTCGCGCTTCCGTTAAGTCAGCGAAAAAGTGATAGAAATACACCCCAAGGGCCAAAGCAAAATGATCCTGGCGGAAGGAGGAATGGAAAAACGTTGCATAAACGACCTCTTACCCTTGTGGAGAACGAATGTATAGCGAAAATTTCAAAAATTACCCTTACAGTAAATGTAAATGGTACGACGCAGAAAAGAACCGAGCCAGACGATGTAGGTGCAATCCATCCGCCGAAGAGAAAAAAGATTACATGGCCGTGATAAAGGTTCGCAGGCGGAGCCCACTAGTTCGACAATAGGATAAGATAAATGAGATCTAAATAATGTAGCATATTTTAGGCTTAAGTTTTTAAAGAGATTACTATTGTGCAAGTGTGCAGCAGATAGGCTTAAAATTGTAACAATATTTAACAGCACAGGGTTAACAGTTAGAACGGATATAAAAGCTTTAGTTCCCCTTGTATTACTGTAAGTTCCTGCATGTAAGGTGCACGTTTTGTTTCTACTATGTTTAGACATATGTTACGAAAATGTACAGGGGGTATTTTGTAAGTTATATTAATATGTACATGCAAGTAATGAGGAAATCAATTGATAAAGCCGAGCTTTTATTCTGTACATTTATTCTGTATATTTTTAATATAGTTTTATACAAACTTGATTAAATGGATATTTCTTCACAACAAGTTCTTTTCTTCAAATTTTAAAAGGCAACTTACACTGAGGTTTAGTTTTTGCTGCTGTAATGGATATTAAAATGTAACACTATCGAAAAATGAATGAAGTCAGCTAATCTCAGTGTTGTCCTCGTCACACAAACGTCCCTGTTTAAAAAATTCTTGAAGATTTTTGATCTTGTGTTATAAAACCCGAACAATGCAAAAAAAAAATTGATCTGTGTTATTCCAAGATTTTATAATGAGACTTAAGATGCCGAAAATTTACCTAATAATGTTAAAAAAATAAAGCAGTTTGTATTAACAAGTCTGATCCTAAGATTTTTTCATCCCGTCAGTTTTTTCGGGTTTCAAGTTTCATAGGCTGTATAATAACAAAATAAATAAATAAATAAAAGTGAAGATGATTGATTATTTGGCAAGAAAAACTTCTAAAAAACCTAACGCATTGTAATTTAAATAAAATCGTATGAAAATAGAACTAGTTATAAAAATTCACTGTTATCTTCGATTGGGCGTTCAAAATATTAAAAAGATGTAAATGTTCTTTTTTACTGGAGGTTATTTGGCTTTATAAAACAGGAATAATCATTAAATAATAAACAGTTTGGAGTAAACGGGTAATTACTCTGTAATTATTTATTTATAGGAAGAAGAAACTAGTCTTTTTTATAAATATTGGCTGGTAGATGTTGTTTAAATAAAATAATAACTTTAAAAATCAAATAAAATTGCTTTGATACTATCTACAATGGTGTTTACATTTTTCGATATTTAGTTTAATTTTTTTTCTTACTCACAATAGCAACTATTCTGGTTCGATGCATAGTCAAGGAGATTAATTTAAATGTCACTAATTTAAAATTAGATATTGTGGGACCAGATACGTTTTCCAGATCTGAAACTCTTTAGTCAACTCCTTTTTGATATCAGAATTAAGGTCTATTTGCCGCAAGTGGATCCTGCTGTCTCGTGCAGCTGCAACAAATGTCTGAACTATCATATCCTACTTTTAGGACACAAGGCTTTGTCGTCAATGCCACAAGACTTCATTAAATTAAACGTGCACGTTTATCCGTCTTCACCACAGTCACAAACAAAATGTGAAAATTAAAGGAGTCAGACCGACATCAAGTCGAGCCCCTCGAGCTGACTTAATTTGAAAATGGTGCACACAATCGAAATTGGATTATAATTTTTCTTAAAGAAATCCCACAATCTTAGGAGATAATAAAATGTTTGGTAGTTGTGCAAGCAAAGCCCTGCCGGCGGCGGTATACACGCAAAACTGGAGGAAGAAGAACTTCCTTTTATACACGTGCGGGATCACCCTGTACACTTTAGTAATTGCATGTATACAAAGATGTTGAGACAATGTTTGGAGGCAGAGCAATTTTGGAAGTTAAGTAGATAATCATACGAGTATATGTCCTTTCCGCACAAAGGGCGAAATGATTTCAGGTAAGACAGGATGGTTTCTGAATACGAAATGAAATACAGTCGTACAGCCTGCCCTGTCGGTACTCTAGGGTTGGGAACGAAATGTGGTGAAACGGGTTGCTGGGATGGCCTCCAGACGTAAATCCAGAGTTCCCAGACAACTCAGCCTGTTTGTCGGTGTTCTGGTGCACATGAGTAAAACGCAACTAGAAAATTACTTCGACTTTCAGTCCTGCATTGCATTTTCGGAGCGGGATTGAAGTGCTTTTGGATCCACAAAGTTTTCTTTCGTTAGTACGTAAAGCATTTTTTAAGGGTAGTCATTAACGTGAAAATGTGATTTTTTTTTCTACATAGCTTGCATTAGACCGTACTGGAAAAATGGAAATTTAATTTAAAAAACTTAAATTCTCCTCTAAATACAACTTTCGTGGGAAATTACAAAACTTATTTTAGAAAGTTCTCATTATTTTAAAACATTGAAAATGCACAGAGTCTCACTAGTCCGTAAGAAATTCACTATGGTATATTTCATTAATGATTCTATGAAGTGAAAAAAATAATGAGAGTAGTATTAGAGACTAATTTTGAAAAATTTTGAATTTCACAAAATTAATTTAATTAAAACACCTTCGGTTTTTAAAGTATTTAAAAGGTTTTACATTTTCAAATTGTATACGCACTTTTCTTCGCAAGTTAAAGAGGGAATTGGAGAAAATAAATCAAGGCAGCATTTTTTAAAATTCTCTTGATCAACTTGAAGATTTTTTTAGAATTAAATACGTTTCCTTTTTATTGAAGGCATACACATGAAATAAATCCAATTGGATTCGAATGTTGTTCAATAAAAATTATGAAATTTAAGTGATTTCTAGTTTGCTTTGCATAGATTCATATTTATAATTGAAATGATAAATAGATTTGTTTATTCAAACATATAAAATACTTACTTTATGTTTTATGAGAAAAATCGATAGGTTATAAATAAATAGAATTGAATGTGTTTTGAAATATATTTTTATTTTCAATATGTTTTCTTCATGTAACGTTTTTTAATTCATTTGTTCAGTTTTTTGTTTTGGTAACATTTGAATCACTAAATGTACACCGCCTTCGGCTTTTCTCGGTTTTTAATATAAAACGAAAACTTAAAGGTAAACGAATGTTTATACAAAAAAGGTTCCATTAACATTAATCTTAGTTTGTACAAAGTCTGTAGACAGAATAATTTCATAAACCTCATTACCTAGTCCTACGAAAATCTCCTAACGCAACAGCACTAATGAGAAGGGTAAAAAACAGTTCAATTACACGTTTTTTGTCTTATTTTTAGCATTTTTTTTAGTTTCATAAGAAGGCTCATTGGTATCTGTTCACTGGACTTCTTCGTCCTCCAACCTTTCTACTGACTCTGCCTGCTTACTTATTTTTAGTATAGTTCATCTAGGACTATGGTTGGCTATGTCACTTTTTACAATCCCGCGCTAATACTTCTCTGGTATTTTTCTTTTAAATTGTATTTATTAACATTTACCTAAATATTTACTTATATACACCTGTTTTTTTTTTTCTCAAGAAATAACCGTTCCTCTCTCCAAAAATATAATTCGATAAAAATATACTCATTGACAAAATTCTCTCGTAGAAGGTACGTGTAATATTTTCATTCGATCTTACCTCAAACTTTTCTTAATCTTAAAATTAACCTTAGGTACAAAGTGTGTTATGGTTCCGGGGGTACTCGGCTCGCGCCCGGCCGAACCCAGAAGAGCGCCCAGAATCTCAAGAGGTCCAAAGATGGATCCGGTCGAGCGCGATGCCGATGGTCGTGAATTTTCAAGCAATTACTTAAGGAACTCACACGCCAAACATTCGCCTCCGAATTGGATCTTTGCAATTCAAATTATTTTTACTTGTTGAGGTGCGGAGTGTCTGCTGCCTTCTTGTCCTTGCTTTGTTGTCCAAGGAGCACACGACAGAGGCGGGCCCGGACTCGGTATCGATTTTCACTGGCTTCGCCCATGTCCACCCTGCAGTGGGAACACATGCAAAAACTTGGCAAGCGCGCATAAGGCGAAATTTATATTAATTTAATTCGACTGGAGTGTCCTGGTCGTTTGTTTCAGAAATTAATTGGTCCTTTTTGCAGTTATCGTAAAATTAATGAATAAATATTATTGTTATGACTAAAATTCATGTCGGTGGGCAAATACTGCCGCAATATATTCATAGATTGTTTTATAACGTTGGGCTCGCTTTAGGCTCTCCCAGCCATTAGTTACTATGTGAAATTATTGATCTACGAACAGGAGTGAATCGTGAAATTTCAAAGTTGAGTCAAATGTAAGACGTGTTATTATGCGGGTTATTTCACATGAGAAATGACTTCGAATCTGAATCCCTTTTTCAGAAAATTTTTGTATTATAAAAATTTTAAATTTTTAATTCAAATTTGTCACACCTATTGAATATACTGGAAGACATTGCCTCTAAAATTTTGATTCGAAAATCAAATTAATAAATTAGTCGTTCTGTTGATAAGAGATTTTATATACACACAGTTTATGTTACTGAAAGTCTATAATGTCCTATCCTTAAAGGAAAGATACTTTTAATATTTTCCACATGATAAATTGATTGAATAGAGTTCGTCATTTTAAAACTGAAGTGGAATTCTCAAAACAGCAAATTGAAGTGTTCGATAGTACAACTGGTATATTATCCAAGAAGCGAGAATTCCCTAGTTGGAATCTAGGTCAAGTGGTCATAACTAAAGTCAATTTCATGAGAAATTCCTGTTCTTTATTATTAAATACCAGAAAGAGCAAATCCTTAAATAAAATTTCCAGCAAACAAGTTAAATAATCCTAAAAGTAAAAACGTGATAGCGAGTAATTTTAAACAAGTTTTAGGTTTAAGATTTTTTTCTAGATTTTAGCATCCTTTTTTTCTGACTGTCTATTGAAAAATGTTGCATTAAGAATTGTGTATTTAAAGAACCAATGAAATAGTATAAATAGGGAAATTACAAAACAAATTAGAGTTGTAATTTTAATTTTAAAAATCTAAAATTTCGTAATCGACTTTTACGGGCATTCGGTCAAAATATTGAGTTGATTTTCTACATATGTATAAACCCTTAAATTTTTTTATTTGTAGACGAAATAGATACTATGAAATTTTCAAGTTCAACCTTTTCAATTCCAATTTATATCTAAATGAATTTTATTGAAATCTCATGTTTCTTGCGATTAAATTAATGAAATCAACAGTATCAAATAATTTTATGCTTTTAAACAAATTCCTTTCAAGTTCACTTGATCCTACAATTCCAACAATTCAGTCGAATAACAACCCCAAGAAATTTCAATAAATGAGTCAGTATTGAAATTTGAAATTAACGTGAACATGATACGTACCGAAAAATAAAGGAGTATAACTTCGTAGTGTTCATTAAGACCAAATTGAGAGCACGCCGTGGTATTCAGCGCACGGCATGGGCTCATTATAACCCTTCCGAACAGTGGCAGGTATCGTAATTGAATGACTCATCAAATGAGGTGAAATTAAATCAAGCGCGCGTATTAGATTTACCAATTTGCAAACCCTCCAGCTCGCCTAGACCTTAGGCCCCATGGGCATTTTATTAATACCAGGGAGTACTTCATGAAAATTATTTATAGGCCTATGAAGGGTTTTATCTTCTAAGACGAACTGGATGGCATAGGATGTTATATTTTCCAAAATCAGTTCTCTGATACCGACACTTCACGTTTCCTTAATTTTACAATCTTCTTGAAGACAAGGCAGACACTCGACCTCTTCTTAAAACTATCTTTGGTATCGCCGTCAGGAACTTTTGCAAGTTACTGTTTAAAAGACAATGAAATAAAAAAGAAACAATCGCCGGAAATGTAAATAAAATGATCAGGCGTTAAAAATAGTTAAAACATGTTAATCGTAATATTGTCTTAGAATTTTAAGATTTATACAAAAAGAAAAAAAAAAATCCTTGGCCAGTTTAACAACAACTTCCAGGTTGTATTGATGTTTGCTTCACACGGCCGTCTCGTGATCTGTCTCGTCTATCCGGCCCAATCGCCACGCATTTGGATCACCTGCTACAATAGACAGAAAATTATTAGTAATAATATCTGTAGTGAACCAAAAAAAAAATTAATGAAAATAAAAATAAAAACAAAGGCAAATTCTAGATAAAGCCTAAGCCTAATCGACTAGCATGCTAATGTTATCTTCAACACTATCACTAAGTCTTAGAATATTTAAATCAATAACGATTCGACCAATTCTTGTACCATTGTATAAATATTTTTTTTCTTTATTTGTAAATTTTACCGAAAAATAAAGAAAAAAAACAAAGGAAAGTTGTTTAAACTAAAAGAGGTATTTTGTAACGAAAATCACAAACCTGGGGGAGCTGGATATTACCAACTAAAACTTACCGCAATAATAATATTTGGATATCCTAGGCAGGGCTAGGTAAAAGAAAAAATAAATTTTGGACCATTTGTTTTGCTGTTAAAATTATTACGACCGAAAATCAATGGTTCGTCAGAAAAGAAAAAAATGAAGAAACACAAAGAAATGAAATGGAAAAACACAAATCAAAGTTGAAAGTGTGGAATAGGGTCCTTTTTTAAATTTTTTGGGACATTGTAGAATTCGATAGATCAACTTTAGAGTCCAATAAAACAGTCCAACGTCGAACAATTTGTACAGTGAACAATTAAAGCAAATAACGAACATTTTACACTACAACAACATACAAGCATTGGTGAACGTAATTAAACTGGTTGAATGGAATATTAAAGATGGATAATTATGATGTTAGTTTGATGATTGCGAATTGCGTTAAATACAACAGCGTTTGGCACAATTTAACTCGCTGTTCGTACTTGTTATATTCTTTCAAGCGATGAGGTGATATGTGTGAGGTTTTATTACAATAGGAAAGGGTCCGTCTTAAAATTTGTTATGAGCTGCAAACAACGAAAACCATTTATTACTTCTTTTGTAATATTTTACTCATTTTATGGGATTTAAGTTTGAGATTCATGTACCTTTAAATACTGCCCATTATAATCCATTTCTTATACCCTGCACTAGAAGGTAAGGACAACTATATAAGGTTTTTAATTTGTATAATTTTAGTATAACTACAAGCGCTTTTATGAGGAGTTTTTTAATATTTTTTCTATGCAGTCGAAAATTAGATTGTTATTTACTTGAAATTTGTACTTAAAGAAGTTTTCTAACACTAGAATTTCAATCATTAAAGTAGATGAATTTATAACTTGTGTTAAAATTACATAAGTTTTTCATTTTAATAAACTTTTATATTCTGTATTTTAATTAATTAATTATTTTTATAGTCCTAGAATTTTCTATTTTAGTATGACTCTTTTTAATTTCTTTTATCATCAGTAGTTACTTTTTACACGATTTCAATTTTAAATATCGTTAATTTAAGACTTGTAAGAAAATACTCCTCAAAACTTACTAAGAATATAAAATTCCAAACCATTTGCTGTTTTATTTTTATTTTTTTTTTTAAGCATGTAAATAAATTTTTCCTTAATTTGTAATAATTTGTAAAGATTAAAAAGTTTAAAAATGCTTTTTCTAAAACAAATTTTCTAAACTTGTCTGCTACGTTGTTTTGTTTTATATTCTTTTTTGTAAGTAATTTTAGGCGAAAATTTCGGCTTTTTCTCTGGACTTCCGTATTTAAAAATTTATTTAAGGTCTGCATCATTACTTTTTAATTAATTGTTGAGTTTTGATTATCAAAGTGAAACATTTTTAATACTAATAGACCTACAAAATATACTTCAAATACTGTTTTTGGAGTGTCTACTCCAGTCATTTTAAAATATAATATTCAATTACTGAGAACTCAAAAGTTATCTCGACTTTCTTATATCAAAATTACATAATATTTCTATTTTTAGTATCTACTTACATATAGTTAATATCGGAAAATGTTAAGAACAAATACAATACGATAGATCTGTATTTACTAATACAATACGATAGATCTGTATAGAACTAATATTTGAATAAGTTTATTTTGATCGATTGATGGTCATAGGAGTTAGAAGCTAAGCATGTTCTAAGCTAGTCTATTTATCTAGATATCGCTTTGAATATGCATTTTGTTTTTGCTGTTTTGTAGGATTGTTGGACATTGAAAAATTATGGTTAAAGTTAAAAATTAAAAATGGCCTAGTCAAAGAAGGACGACAAAAACAAAAAAAAAATAAATAAAATTATACGCGATAAAGAATATGAAAAACTCTTTTTAGCACAAAAATCTCTTTATTGCTCACCAGTATTACAACATTTCTCGTTAAGGAAATAAAAGACAAATGTTCCATTAAAAACTTTATATCTTCAGCTCTGTCGGTTACATACACATAAATTAATTCGATTATCGCAAACAACTTAAAACTAAAACAACAAATTATGGGAACGCAAAAGTAGACGTTAGCGTTTAAAAAAAAAAAAATGGTTAAACAAAAGGCGTTAAACACAAAGGTCCTAGCAGGATGATGTATTTAGATCGTGTAAAGCTAGTGAGTGAGTGACGCCGGCTGAGGCCGAACTGGACACCAATCGAGTTCGTTTTGGCTGCGGACGACCAAGCAGGGGCGCATGCTCCTCTATAAATAAACAAGAAACAAAAACAACGTGTAAAAAATAATAATAACAAAAAAAAAAAAAGGAAAAAACAAGAACGAACGAATCGTCCTCGAGCAGAATACGAAAACTCTTAACGCATTCAAGCAAAAACATTTCCAAAGAAATCCGCTGAAGTACATTAACGTACAAATATTTTGAAAAAACAAAAAAAAACCAAAGCAGCGATCTTCGACGGATAATTTTGAGGCAAATTGGAAAAAGGAGTCCTCCCTGTCATGTCCATTAGGAAGGCCCTCATTCGCGATGATGGAAGCTGAAAAGCGCCAACAGGAACAGCTTGTGTGATTGACTGGCATCCACGAATGCAATCAGAACGGGGAAACAATTCGAGGATTGGAAATCTGGGAGGTCGTAACACAGACTACAGCTCCTAACAGAAATGATGAGAAAATGAGACAATCTAGAAAGATGACGGAATCACTCTTCTCGCTATACATAGCAAGTAAAACAGGGGATGCTGTATATGGACACTTTGCGAAAAAGACAATCAGACTATCTATTTCGAATTGATGGTTTTACACTCAATAGGGCTGTAAAACTAAACTTCCATGTTAAAATATCCCCTAACTATCGACCGAAATTTCTTCTTTTTAACACTTTTATGGTTCCCACCGAACAGACAAATAAAATAATTTAAATTGCAGATGATACAATGATTTTATGTTCCCTATTAAACTATTGCAAATTTAGACTAAAAATTCCCATGTCTTAAAATAGAAAGGCACTTTAGAGACTGGAAACAAAAAACCACCTTTAACGTGATAAAACAAATAAAAGCTTTTCAGAAAAAAAAGGAATTCTTCACAACTGAGATTCTAAGAAGTATAAAATAGTTTTACCATTGTAAAACGTAGATCCGTCTGTGTTTAAATATTTAAAAATTATTATTATTATTATTTAAAGTACATTATTATCTCGGTTTTCGTTCAAAACGAAATTTTATTTAAGTGAAAGACAGAATTCTAGAAATATGCCCAAAGTCTCATCCAAACTAAACTACCTTATCGTTAGTCTCTGGCAAAATCTTTAAAAACTTAAGAAGAAGTTTAGTGAAGAATTTGACAAACTGAAAAACTAATTGCGAATTATAATTATAATGCGACCTTCTGTAAAGTTAAAAATAGAATATACTTTGTTTCAGCAACTCTACCTGCGTTTTCCGTGCGGCTTCATTACCAACAAGCAACAGTGTATACAATTTTTGAAATTGTATGTGATTGATTGAGTGTGAATTGAATTTTAGAACATTTCATTTAAATTTTGCAACATTTTAAAGTGGATATTAAAAACCACGGATGTTGCGGATGTTCAAATGGTTAATAATATTACAGTACCGCTTTTGTTTCCATTTCTGAACATTTTGAAGAAAAAATCAAGTGTACTATTATTAAAATTTTATTTTCCCATGTTATGTTCAATTTCACATATTTTTTGCCTAATTTCGTTTCTTTTTAACTTTCTATATTAATTTTTTACTTTCAGTTATTTTTAAAAATTTATTCTACGTCGACAAGTGTATACAAAAGAAAACTCTTGTGAAACTGTTACTTGAAGTAATTTTAAAAATTCAGGTAATACAAAATAAAGTTACTTTCCCTTTTAAAATTTAATTTTATTGATGGCAGTTTATTTAAAATAACTAGAAAAAAATAATTTTAATTGTGATTAAAAAAATATTCCCAACATGAAACATACAACATTAAATATAAGCACGTCTTTAACGGCGTACAAATCTTTTAAATTTAATACTTTTTAAATTTTATAAATAGCACATTGTTTTTTTTTTGACTGCCATTTTATAAAAAAAAAAACAATTGTCTATATACAACAAATTATGTGATATTTTACAATTAAATATTGTTCCTTTTTCGCATGAAAAAAATTTTTTTAAAAAGAAAAAAAAGTTAACAAGTAGTAGTACAACTAGAAGAGAATATTATGGATTAAATACACGGTAAAAGGACTGGGGGGTAAAAAATCTGTGCTAAGGATACTACAAGTATAGGGACTTGCTTGAAATGAATGACTTGAAGTAAAATGTAGTGATATGAGATGAAGATGAAACTCGTAAAATAGAAAAGTAAATGGAATAGTACTTCTTTTTTCATCTACAATTAAACGGGGATGGACAAGCAATCAATCACACATGCTGTTGCTGTAATACAATTTCGTGCAACATTGAGAAAGAGTTCGAATTGGTAACAATTTGGTTTCATTTAAAAGGTAAATATGATTACTTACCTTGAAGCTGCCGATTAATTAATGCTGTTAATCCATGACCCTCTCCCTTTTTCATCATTAACATGGGCTTATCCTCGGCGTCATCGTAGCCACCGGATGGAAGGAAACCATTGCTGGCCATTGTTTCGTTAACCTGTGGGCAATTATGAGAATAATGTTTATTAAAAGCCACAGGGAACCATACACTTTAGTCTAATATAAATGCTTCCATTTAAATGCAAATTAATTCCGATATATTTTTTAATTAACTTAAAAGATATTACTTTTTGTTTATACTCTTTGTGTTGGATTCAGTAAGTTATTGACATCCTCGCGTTGATTTCCCTACTTTGACTTTTGTTTTATTCCTTTGTTTCTAATAAAAATTAAAAACAGTTAAAACATTTAAAGAACAGTGTACTTGTATTTTGCACACACATTTAATACTATAATTATCATGTGATTCTCTCGCTTTTAGTGTTTTTTTAATTAAACATTTATAAATAAGCAACAAATCGTTTTTCCTTTTAATTAATCGTCACTTGACTATAATTAAATAAAGTCACTTCGTGCTATAATTAAATAAAATATTTTTATTATATCGTTCAGAAAGTTCAAATTTTCCCAACTTTTGTTTATTCTAATGAGATAATTATTTAAAAGGAATTATATCTACATTTAATTGAGTAAATTATGTTTATGTACCTTTCGTTTTCTGGGGAATTTTGTTATGCTAATTATTTAAGCTAAAATTAAAAACGGGTATACCAATTTACATACTTTTAATTGGTGTAATTATTTAAAACGAAAATAATTGATAAGTGTTTTAGCGTATTTCACATGCAAACAAATAGTATGAGAAAAATCCAATATTATCAGCAAATATTTTTATCCTCTATTTTCTTTTTTGAACATTTCAAAAAATTATGCTAATACGACAGATAAATCTTATTTTATATAATTTGATTCGATTCAAAAGTTACGTTTATTTTTAATTCTTCTGGATATAAAATTGAACTAAAGTATAATGTAGTTATAAGAAATAAAATGTCAGTGTCCTTTCTCTTTACTTCATTAAAAACTCCTAAATGCTTCGATATTTCAGTCCTATTGAATCCATAAATCTTTTTTATAAACTTTTCTTAACGAAATTCGAATTAATGCTGGTCAATTAAATGTTAATAACTTTTCTTAATGTGTATCTTATTTATTCAGTCTATTAATAATTTAGCTAAATCTTTATATATGAGTAAATTCTTGATTGTCAATGAAAAATCAAATGATCTATAGTATTGTTAACTTTCAATGAAAACAATCATTAATATTGGAAAAAGTCGAAATTAACCTTCTAATAGAAAAAGAACCTACCCAGGTCGGTACTTATCGTTCAGGGTGGTATGGTGCAACTTCTTAACTGACCCATAGTCCCCTAGCTTCTGATTGAGGCATTTAGTTTAATTACAATAAGTGCGTGCAATTTGTCACACAGCAGACTAAAAAATAAATTCTAATGACTGTGAACAGCACTGGGGGCTGGGAGGAAGGTTCCCGCATTAATACGGAGCAGCCCTCATGACCTCCACGATGTTGTCGTGTGGGTCTCAGTTGCACTGACCAGCACTAAACACCGTCACTGCCAGCACCTGGTCATTTATCAGCAGTCTTCGCAGGCCCTCGAGTCTTCCGTCCTGGCGGCAGTTCCAGTAATCACCTGCACTGGCTGCTGAGAACGCCGGCCCTCAAGTGCAGGCCGAAGCAATCAAGTGCGCAAATAGTGCTCCGTTCCGATGGCCACAATTAGGCCCTGCCGGCTCCCATGGGCATCAATCAAAATTCCATTATTCCGCGAACGGTCAGTCGACGGTTGACTTTTTGTCGCCATCCGGCCGGTCATTTTTGCGACTCCTACTAAGCAACTGGTGTTCGGAGTTTCACGTTTTTCCTAGCTCAACCCTTTTTTCGATTGAGAATGTATTTCCGGACTTTGATAGTACCGCAGTCTATGTAACCAGTTTGAACTAGAGCAATATTTGTTCTAGATTTTTTGTCTACATCAGAAGGAGCTATTTCTTGATTTCAAACTTTTCTAGTTAGTAAAGTTGATTATGGCTTGATTAAACAGGAGTAATTGTACAGGGATTTTTATGACGAATTTCTAAGAGTAAATGTTCTACTTCCACTGTTCAATTGATTTAACAGTTCCTTAAACTTAAACTAAAGGAATCTAAGTTTTTTACAATATATCCAGATTGAAAAAAACTAAAAAATTGGGTGTACTTTTTAAAAGACGATTTTACATATTTTAAAATTATGAATTTTTAATTTTCACACCGCCCCAGGGAAAACACTGTAATTTTAAATTGTAAAATAAAAAAAGGTTTATTATTAAATAGTTAATCAATCTAAATATAATTATATAAATAATTAATAAGCCTGTCTAAATCAGTCCACATATAACACACTATACTGTTTTGTTAACAAACCGCAAAGATTATTATTAGCGGTAGTACAGGACTGGTTGGAATTAATTAATTAAAGCAGGGCACAAAGCCAAACAGTAAAAGATAATTGTGGAATTGATTGATGCTCCCTGCGGCAAGGTGTCAATTAGAAATGAAAACAAGCCGGTGGGCCCGATTACAATTGGTCCCGGGACTCGCTAATAAATCCTTGCCCAGATATTTACGAATGCTATGTCTGTCAGATTTTCGACATGGGGTGACATGTTGCACCTACAGATGGAATTTTAATGGTTCTTGTAATATTGATCGAAAATTATAATTATACAACTGAAGTTGTGTATTTAAAATGAGTAAAAGTTCATAAATTATTTCTCTTCTCTAAAATAGTAAAGAAAATAAAAGATTAAATTAACTGAAATTTGTATACTTTAAATGTGTTTTTTTGTCTTTTTTTTAATTACTCTATTCATTTTTAACTACATCTTTTATAAAAATTCCGCAAATCCTCACAAAATAGTAGCACTTAAAAGTAGTATTCAAAACGATAGCCTTAAATAAAGAATCCTATGTTTTTATAATAGAAAATCTTTTATTCATTTTTAAAAATGGGTACATATTTTCACGGGATACAAATTTAGTCATAACATTAAATTAAACAGATACGAATTGTTATTATATTATTTAATCTTTAGACGTGAAAAAAGAACAATGTTATGAAATTTTAATTCTTAACTCACCTGTGTGACCTGCATTAACTTTTTAACAACATCCCGCCCCAGTATATGATCAAAAACAGCTTGAAGAAATGGCTCTGCCATTATAGATAATTTCAGTTTGTCCCGATGCCATATGAGTACCCTGGATTCCTCCATGGCCATAATTGATACCTGTCCGAATGAAAAACAGTAAAAAATACATCCTAGATAATTCCCAAATGGTAAAATGTAACCTGGAAGTAGTCATCCGTTGACACTCCAAACCATTCCGGAGAGTCTAGGAACTGATGAGGAAAAACTATGTGCAGAGCTCTTTGATTTTGAGAAACGACTAATCTGAAAAAGGTTATATCGGGGATAGATCGATTAATCAATTTCAGTATGACACTGAGGTGCTAAGCCAAATTTGATTACTCAGAGCCTTCAGAGCTTTTCGATTTGATACTGTTGCGAATGTGACCTTTACCTGGAGCTCACCTGGTTTATTGGAAATTTATAGGTCTCATTAGACCTTATCCGCTCCATGGCTAGAAGTTTCGGATATTTTCGATGGGTCTCAAGGAGCCCGAAAATCCGATAACGCAGTTTCTAACATTCCTCAGGAGAGAATATAACTAATTTACTGATCTACATCGGCATCCACTCCGTCATGGTTGGGTGGATTATGGAACTGAGACCATGACATTCAAGGTTCGAACCTCAGCCAGGCCCTGGGGCGAACCCTCTTTGTTGCGTTCCATTACTTTGCAAACTTTCCTGTTGTGGCATTTCCTTTTTTTTCAAGGGAATTGCCAGGGACTATCCGGAATTTAATCGAACTAATGACTTTGCTACCAACCCGAAAGGGAGGTGGAAGTAGAATACTCGTGAAAATGTTAAAATATAAAGTGTAACATTTTGGCTCCCAAATGACTCTGAGTAAGATACTAAAATTATTTATCAATTACTTACTTTCCTGATAAAACTAATGACAAACTATCGACTTTTGTGACTTTCTCTTGTGCATACACCTCTTGATACTTGAGAGATCTTATCAGTTTCATGCAATTGAGAACCTTTTTGAACTGGAGGCGTGATACCCTAAGTGGCTTGAAAAGCGCCTCGTACACCTGCAAAGAACAATGGAAAATAATTTACTTTTTATTGAGCCAAGGTACTTGCAAGTGATGAAGATAACTTTGCAAGTATTTTAATTCTACAGAGAGGGTTTCGTAAGATGTTGCGAATTTTGTAAATACGTAGAATATTTCTACTGATGAAAAGTTTACGTAAGGTACTTAGAACGTATCAGTAAATAATACGGAGAAATATTTCTATAATAATACATAGAATCATTGATTTCTAAAAAGGGATTTTATAAAGGTGATTTTTTCGTTTTGTAACGAATAGTTAAATTGAGAAAACGAAAAAGAAACACACACAAAAATATTTTTTATTGAAATCAAATTCGCTGAAAAGAATTATATTTTTTAAAAAATAATTTAACAACGAAGCCTCTATAATTTACCTCGAGAAAAGTTTAAAAATCCCTACTGATGACAAAGTTATGAGTCGGAACAAATTTTAAAAGATATGTTGAAGATATTTTGAAAGAAAAGTGTCATTTCTATTTTAAGATACTACAATAGAATGCACATTTTACAGAGATATTGATGATACTATTTTTAAGGTATAAAGTAAAAAGCCATAACTCTAGCAGCTAATCCAAGAAAATATGCACTACGTTAAACACTGGCCGATTTTGAAAACAGTGCTAAAAATGTTACGAGAACCACTAAAACAATTTAAATGATAATATTATTATTTTTTGCACTTTTATAAAAAATCAGTTAACGACAGTGTACTTGTACTCATTTACTATTAAATACTCTTTTATTATTTCCAAAAATATCTTCTGGATTTATTGTTGGTACCACCTGAACCAACACCCATTACAACGAAGGAGATAATGAGTTTTCGCGTATTTTATTTTCGACGAAGATGTTTTCCAATGTGTGTGCCATATGCATAACGAGTTTTAATTATGAAAATTAATTACGTGCGAAAACGAGTATGAAATTTGCCTTCTTTACATCCCTAATTGTACGAAGCCTCTTAGTGACGAAAATATAATTAAAAGAAGAAGTTTGAACGCTTAATTTCACTATACTGAAATTTACAACACTATTCCAATATAAAATAATGGAAATGTTATGAAAATATGGCTTTTGATGTCTTATTTATTGCTTAAGAATTATTAAAAATAGAATGGAAATGTGTTTTTCTGCTTACCAAATTTTAAATTTGATATAGGCTTTAAAGGTTTGTTGTCTTAAATTTCACTCATATTGCGTTTACCTGCTACAAGTAGTTATTATATTAAATTCTGTTAACCGTAATAGACTTAAATTGAAATTATTGCTCATAACAAAGTTCCATAAAAGCAATTGATATGCCGATCAAATTCCAAGATAATTTCACCTGTTTTCATCAACGAATAAGTTGCGTGTCCTACCACCGATGGCAACAGGTTGTAAATACCGGTCGGCATGTCGCTCGCACCTTTGCTAATGGGTCGTGCACGAACGCCGTGCGACGGAGGACATGTGTTGAATACGTTTAATGAAAACTACAGTCTACAGTTCTACTTGTGGCTAATTACCGGGAAGGTTTTTTATAAATAGCCTCGACCGCACCACTAGTGCACGCACTCTAGCAATCGTAGGTGCAACAATTTGAAGTCTATACATCTTCGCTGCTGATCCATTTGCTAGAATGTCATCCTTCGTACGAGATGCTGGGGGTTGCCGCGAGGATGCGGTTACTTCGCAATTAGAAGATGAAGACGAAGACGAAGACGAAGATGTTCTGAACAATGACATTAGCTGGGGAGAGATCGCGGTCGTTGCACGGCATTTGTGAGGCTAATTCCGCGCGTACTGTCTGAGGAACTGCGGTTCCACAATTTATGGTAATGCATGCGGGTTCAGGAATAAATAATTCCAGAGTGATTAAAACAACCGTGTCACGTAACAATGAGTGTAGAATGAAATTCTAGTATCGTGCTGTATCGCTTATCACTTGTTGCATAATCTTTACACTAAGAATTGTATTTTTAAAATAGAATCTGATTCCATCTTACATGGTTATAAAAATAATTTACATAAAGTTCTAAATTTAAAAAAAAATTTAAGTTAGTCTTTAATTTCCATACACTAATTATAAACTATCAATTACCTATTTTGAGTATTTTATTTTCTAATTGTTTGTTCAAAAACTCACAATTATGAATAAAAATTAGAGGCTTATGAAAAGTTTAAATTATTACTTAAAAGTTTAATTGAAGGATTCAAATTCACGAAAGAAAAATTTCAAACTATAGAAGAGAAGTTAAAATAACTAAGGTTTTGTTAAGGTAGAAAATTCAAAGGCCGCTCTTATAACTTCGAATTAATTAGAATTTTTAAATAGAAAAGTTCAACAATATTTAGCATAGTTAAGTTTACTTTTTTTACCTATTACGAGCGAAAACATGCGAAATGAGTACAATTAGAAAAATATAAAACATATAAAAATTCCAGAATAATTGCAAGCTTAAAAATTGAAGAACCTTATTGATATGAACTTTAGAATAGACCCAACCTGTCCAGAACAAGTTTTGCAGTGATTAAAATTAATTTTTAAATATAGATGCATCTGTAAAATGCCACTTAAATGTCATCCTCCGATCGGAGAAAAGCAACATAACATATCCACACTTTGGAGCTGGGATGAAGATGCAATTAATGTACTTTCTAGCCCCTCGCTTAATGACCTCAAGCTACCGGCCTTTGAAAAAGCTTCATTATACGAAGAGGAAATAGGAAAGTCCTCAATAGAACTAATTATGAGACTCTCTACGGCTATCTGCGAAATGGAGAGAGGAATTTCAAATGACCTGGAGAAATCACCGCGAGTGCAAAACAACTTGACCCATGTATGCTATTTCTGTTTTCTCGTTTTTTCTCTAACACTGCTCAAGAATAGCAATTCTAAAAAAAATGTCTAGAGTCGACAAACGAACAAATTGATAAGACCGCAATAGGCTTTTTTCTCTTTTATCTTATATTCTTGTAGCCGTGACTGCAATTGAAGACCACAGGGAAAGCATAACAAAAGTCAATTTTTAAATTTAATTTATGAGCAGAACGTTTATTTTAAGAATTTTATTTAAGGCTTTTAATTTGTTATGTCAACCCTTTTTTATATTTTGCGACATTTCTTTTTCTTTTTTTATAAAATTCGTTTTGATTATTTCTTCAAAATTGACCAATTAGGAAAGAACGCCGATCAGACTGACTCGATAGTCACCGCTGTCTACGTAAACGGTTAATTAAATATTATTGTCGTCTTTAAAATCTAAGGGGGAATAACTTAGATCGTTCTTTTCGTGTAGACTTCAATTCATATTAATCAAAAATAATATTGATTTTAACGATATGTGAAGTCATTACAAATTCGAATTAAGGTCCTAATAAAAGGTAAGTTGTTGTTTAGCATTTGAACTGTTCGATTGTAAAGCTCAAAGAAGTCTTTGCAAGACTTAAATCTATTTTAGTTTAGACTATTTGAGTTTGCTATTTTCTTATATAATGTTTACGTAAGAATATTGAGATAAGGTGAAAATTTGATTATTTTTCTGAAGAAAACTATTACTTTTTCTTTTAAAATTTTTGTCTTAGAAACTACTAAAGGTATTAATAACTTCCTAGTGTTAAGTCTAAGTGTATTTTCTAAACTTTCCATAGAAAAAAAAATCAAAATTGCTCAAGGAGATTTTTCCTTTTTTTTAGGGGTATTTTGTTTTAAGGTCCCTAACTAACTAAATCTAGGAATCTTCGTGAGCGAGGCAGAAGTTTATTTTAGTTCTGTCTTTTCCTTTCCAAATGTTGATTGAACTGTAGAGAAAGAAAGCTTTTTTCAACAATTTTCTGCAAATATTTCAGTATGGATGATATGGCTGAAAATTTTAGGATTGCAACAGAAATCATAACAAATCACTGACTATTTAAAACTATATTCAAAAATGTGTTTTGGACAAGAAGTCCAATTGATAGTTTACATTTTCCAAAATAAAAAAATAAAAAATCGAAATTGTTTTCATGTGATGTTCGTAAAAGTCGATAAATTCGAAAATCTTCGTTTCAATGGTTATCGTATCTTCTGTCGATTGAAAGGCTCTAAAAAACACATTAAATTACCTTAGACAATTTCAATACGTCTTTATCGTTAATTACTCTTTAGAACAGGTTGAGTAGCCACAACAATACTGACTTTTATTGCCTGCATACATCTTTCCGTAGAAGCAAAAGCTATCTCACAGTAGTATTTCTACATTTTGGACTTTAGCTGAGTTGAGCATTGGACACTTGGGTTCCTAAGCCACCGTAAAGTACGAAGAACGTATACAGCCGGGCAACCGAAAAAAAACAAGTCTATAACTTTCGTTTCGACACGCCCCCAGCCTTCCGGCTTCCAACAAGTGCAACCTATACCGGGACCAAGTTCGTCAATCTTCACGCGGCCGATCACGTGGATGGCAACTAGTCGGGTTCGTCAAACTATCGAATTGCAGCCGCTCCATTGTGGAACCGTCGTTGTCATAATGTAATCAGAAAGCAAATCCTCTCGAAAGATAGACTGGCGATGGAAGGTTCCCAAGTGCAGTCGGTGCACTATGGGTCCGGGCCGTCGAACTCGGGACTCCGGTCCCCGATTAGCGATAGTCGGCTAGTCGGCAATGGTTTAATAACTTTATTGGCGCTGCCGTTTTTGGTCTCGTGGTTCGGCCGCGGTCGCTCGTCGTCTTATTTGCCAATTGCAGCGACTCGGCTTTTTATTGTGATTTGCAAGCTGACACCAAACGACTAACAACCTAGAAATGAAACGAGTAATAACGGGCACACGGAGGCATGGATGGCGCACGCTTGGTCACGTACGCCACACCGTGGGACTCTCGCGAGAGCAACGTCAGAGAGCTAAAAAGGTCGAAAAAAGCAGCGTGCCTGGGTGGCGTGGCCACCAATTAAGAGAGCGCAAGAGAGCAACGAGGGTCCAGAAGAGCGCCGAGCGGCCCTATTTCACCGCCGCGCGATTTAAGGTTGTGTAGGAGCTAGGTAAAGGTGCCGGGGAAAAGTAATCTCTTATCAGCGGCCGCTGAGTCACAAATCCATGCGCATTGCAGATTTTTGCAATTAAGCAAACACGCCGGACCCCCCGAGCAGCTAGCGTCCAGTGTTTCCATATCGCAGGTCCGTATGCAAATAACTCTTGACCCTACATTTCTCAGACTGGACATATCCTTGGATGCACTTTTTCTCCTGCTCAAGAAATTGATATTTATGTTATTTGTAACTTATCCACTACTTTCATAATAAAACTAATTGAGGTTATCGCAATAGGTCGCCTCAAGGTTCCACATAGGTTTACAAACTTATCTATCCTATTCTCAGTTTTCAATTGGTTTCCCATTCAAAGAGCGAGACTTTAGATAACCAACAAATCTGTATGCTATTTTCTTTTCTGGGCTTTGGAAAGGACAATTCTAGTATTCACAGTTTTATTTCGAAATACTTTAAGATTCCAAGTCAAATGATACTATCAGATTTTCCTACAGTAGGAAATAAACAAGATCTAACCAGCCAAAATTATCTGGAAACTTAATCAGAAAACATTCTGGAGCTAGGAAGTAGTACATATCCAAATATATGTACATACATCACCACAAAACACAACATATAAGCCTTAGAAGGCAAAAAGTTCACTGACCTTTCGCCAAAACCCTACAATCTCTTATCATATAGTAATATGCTGTAATTTATACCTACATTTGTTTTTAGAAAGATTTTCTTAAAACGGTTTCATACATTGTCAAACATCTTTATAATACCATAAACACTTGATAAGTAGGAATCTTTTCTTTATTTTGAAATTACCTTTTCAGATTAGAGACATAGATAATTCGACAAGTTCTGTATGTTGATTTTTTGTAATTGTAAATTTCCCTCACTTTGTTCTCTCCTTCCATCAAACGAGCCATCTTATTTTTGTTGAGTTTGGAATGACTTCATTTTTCATGATTTTTCTTCATAATAGTACGAATTTGGAAATTCCATTTTAAGAAAATTCTGTGGCTATAAAGATGAAACATTTTCCGAGTTCGACTTCAGCATTTCTATTTCTCATATGACTATCAAGAAAAAGGTGATAATTGCTTAAGTTAACATCGAAAGACTACAAAAGTAAAGAACATTTTCCCGTTCAAAAGTACAACTTTTGTCTTGAAATTTAAGTCATGGTTCGTAGAAAAATTCGATATGAATGTTAACAAAAACGCATGAAATTTTGGTTAACCATTTAATATTTTATTTTAAAAAGAATTGCAGAACATATACACTATAACTTTCGTTTATTTTCTTTTTTTTAATTCATATATACGGGGTATTTTTTTCTTTTGCTAATATTAAAAAAGAAAATATAAAAACTTCTTAAGAACCAATTTCTTAAACTCATTCTAGGATTTTTACTTCTTAAGTGATTCTAAAAATGTTTATAGCTTTCGAAATAAAATTGTGAAACGTATAAACAAACCCTGACTTTGGTATTCACATATAAAAATCAACGATATACAGGAATGAACAAAGCTGAAACACTTTTAATTTTAGTGGGCATTAAGTTTTATTGGCGTCAAGTTCAGGAGGTGTGCGAGTTCTATTGTACAAAGGCTATGGAAACACTACTCTGATGCATTGCGCGGTTTTCCGCGTTATATGACGTAGAAAATTAATTCGTATAGCTTTTCCACAGGTACACCGTACCTATGCAAATACCGAAGGAAGTGAATTGCATGGTTAATTTCCGTTTCAGGTGCAGCCTGATTTTTTTTGGATTTATTGGTGAAATGACATCACCTTAATGCATACAGCTCGAGTTTTAAATGCGCTCGTAAGTCCCAGACCCACCTGCTACTTCCTCGAAAGCCTCGAGCTGCGCAGGAAAGACGAACGCCTCAAAATGCAGCACGGCACTAGGCCTGGAAATTTGCATATAAAGCAACCTCGACCTCATAAAAATGCCTTCTTGCTCTTCTACCGGAGCCCTGTTATGGGCCCGTGCGTCTATGCCACGTACATTCCCCACATTATGCGGCATGGAGGCTGGCGCCCTTTTGCAGGACCCCTTTTTCGAGCCCGAGAGAATATAAATCATGCACTCGCTTTTATAATGTCGTAAATAACAACCCCCGAAAGGATAAATGCGCCAAAATTGCACACGGCTGGCATCGTCGTCCATCAAACTTGTCTTTTATTCTGCTGTCGAATCCAGAAGGGGCAATAAAATCTAAATTTGATTTATCCCAATTAAACCACCAATAATAATCGGGAACGAAGGTACCTATACGTGCCGAGGACCCCAAGGCGGTCGTTCGAGGCCCGTGGAATTTCTTCTGGGGCGCTAGGAAGTTATTAAGACATTTTCGAAATTGTTCAGACATAGCGAATCGAGAGTCCAGCCATTCTTCAAAGCGGCACAAACGTCAATGAGCTATGCGCTAAGATTGCTTTCTTGAAATCGCTCGGGCTTCGGACAAAGTACGTGGTCACCAATGATCGAAAAAACGAAAAAAAGTGGATGCGGTTACAATCGCCGATCGATTTGTAATGGACATGGCTCTCGTTTGATTTCTTAAGCAGAATTGAGCTCTTTTTATTCCAAAGGTCTGTGGGTTTTATACCATGTGCATTATACAGAACTGCATTTGGAATTTATTGTTATAAAAAATATTTATGAATTATAGTCTCATAAATTTTTATTAATCCGAAATTTGATCTTGTCTGTCTTGTCTGTCGTTATGGTACATTCTGGATACGGACCAAACTTATTCATGCATTTCAGAAAAACTATGAAAGAAATAAAAATTGAATGCTTAATGCTCCATTGGATTGTATGTATGAGACAAAATAAGGTATAGGTTTTAAAATCTGGTTCCAAAAAGGTAAACAGATTTCACGTTATCGAATTTTATCAAATTATTGGACTATTTTAAATAATGGAATAAATAATAAATAAATTTTTCGAAAACAAAAGAAATTCTAAATTTAATTCGAAATTGAAATCTATTCTCTTAAAATCATCTATACAAATTGTCATAGTTATAGTTCCTCATAGTGGACTAAAATATTTGTTTTTTTTTTCTTTAGTTTTGGAACGTATGGACATACAAAAGTAATCTATGAAAACTTACGTGTAATTTTTTATTTATTTAATTTAATTACTTTGGAAAATTAACTAGCTTTTTAAATAAATAAATAAAACATTAAATGTTGTACGCAGATTCTAGGAAGTAGCAGAAATACAATCAGGAGGTCGCATGAAATAAAATACCATTTAGTATCTAAGATACGCTTCTTCTATATCTCAATAAGTACGTATTCCAAAAATCCAGGATCAGAAGTTTAAAAAATTAGCGGAATATTTAATATAACTACTAAGACAGTCAAGTCAGCTAAATGAGACTTCGTCCCCAGTTCTTGGGAATGCGGAAAATAACTTCAGCGCTAGGCATTGAAGCTCCTAGATGTTCGCTAGTTCGCGTCTATTTGAAATAGCCAATTATGTTGGGTCAAATTGCAGTTCAATTGTCTTGGAGACCACAGGGATGACTTTTCCTGGTTTCTACCACTTCCGGGATTGAGAAAAATAACGAACATAACATTTTATTTTTTTGAAAATACTCGTCGTTTCTTACATTTTTTTCTCGAAATTTTATTATTTTCTAATAATAGCTTAAAAGTTTGATAGTTATGTGGTCTTAAATTAAACCAATTTTACGTGTAATAAACTTCGCTACTTTTTTATAGATGCTAGAAAAAAATATTTATTTTTAAAGTGATGAAAATGTAAAGAAATTCGGCGAAAATTTTCAAAGAGTCACTTTTGTAAAAGTAATGATATTCCTTACAAAAATCACACATAAATCAACTTGTTATGGTTAAAGTTAGACCGCAATCCGAGATCAAGATGGTCTCTGAAAAGTTCTAGCACAACTCTCGATGTTCTTTATATTCCATCCCGTGCAGATGCAGAATTATAAATTTGTTCTATAGAAGAGATTGTGACTCGCATGTGTGAATATTCCCACACTTTAATCTTCATTTTTCGGTAACCTTTATCAACGGTGTAAAAATGCACAAGTTATGCTATAAGTTCTGAAAATTCTAAGTTATTGATCTTAAAAAGTTTTTATACTTCATGTGCTACTTTCTAAGAAATTCTATTTAAAGAAAATGTTCATTCCAGTTGAAGAAGAATATATCACTAAAAACAATCGAAATCGCTCTTTTGAATCGTTTTTAATTAAACTAGGAGGTCACAAGAGTACGCGTAGTGAAAAATAAGTAGAACAAGAATTTTTAAAAACTTGTTTTGTCTTTGCTAGTGGGAACGAAAATCTTTAAGTAAAAGGTGCAGAGCGGAATTTAATTGGGTAAGCAAACAATGAGACTAGATATTTATCAGTTGCTGCTAAGGGGCTAAGTAAATTGTAGAGCGTGTTTAGATCGGATTAATGCAATTCAACTGTGGTGGCAATTCACATAAGTGAACCCATTTCAGTGTCCTTTGCTATGATCGAAATACATTTCGATTATATTGAAAGTTGAAGTGAAGGCACCTCGATTTAAAAGTATGAATAAATATGAATACGATCGACACTTATCTACTGACACTTCGGATATACTACTAGAGTTTACTTAGTTAAGTTAGACAGGTTAATTACTCAAGTAATACCTGTTAATCACTTAACAAGAAGAAGATAAGGGAAAGGAACTGGATTTTAAAGTTACAAGAAACAAATCTAATGAAAGTGAAGGGAACAAAATTTAAAATATTCTTCTAAACTTTTTAAGCAACCTTCATGTTTGTCCTTTGTAGAAACTTTTGAGCATATCTAAAAATTCGATATCATCCAAATAAATGGAAGTCATTGACCTAAACTTCGGGTAACTTCATAACTCCCACACAAAACTAAAAAGGAAAACAATTTGAAGAATTTCCAACCGAATACCTTATCCAAAATGTAATATTAAATTGTTAAAGAGAACGGATAATCATTGGGAAGACCGGCACGCCATAGTAACGTGGGTGTGCTCGAGAAAAGGGTACGGCCAAAGAAAGACAACACAAGTAATTGTTCCCAATTGTAAATAGATAAATCTCGGCCAACCGATAATGGACGTTGGTGTTCCATTTTTTATTGGGCCGTATGTAGTAAAAAGAAAATTGGGGTAGTCTAGGATCCAACAACGTTATTAGAGGGGCATATAAGCCTATTCTCTAGACGGATATGATCTTCTATCGAGCTAATCCGTTCTTTACAGCAAATGTGAACGTGCTCAGTCCAAACCCAAAAATCTTCAGCTATTCCTACGACAATGAGCGTGGGTGACTATTTGGCTTTTTCTTGTAAGTATGTATACTCAAGAAACTAAGAAGGATTAGCTTTGCAGTAAATAAGCCTGGTCATCGATTTTGTTTGGCCAAGATGTGAGAAAACGCTTGACTTAGTCGGAATCTGTCTTGTGTTTATTTGCCTATTTTCTATTAAGTAAATTGTTCCCCGGAATAAATGGTGACACTTGAGGTAATTGGACCCTTTGGACATGACAGCATGTGTAAGCGCATCAGCTTACAACCACTTTTTATATGCTATCACAGGAGAAAGTGTCAAAGTAATATATTTTACTCAATTTCACGTCCGGTGAAATGACCAATTCACCACCATTTCTGTGTAATTGATGATGATTGAAGGGATTTTTTTCCTTAAGGTTTCTTGTGTGTAACAAATGGAAGGAAAATATTAGGTACACGTATATCTTTCGAAAACAGCGATAGGCATCTTCTAGAGAGCACCCTATCTTTTTAATTTGAATTGAATTTATTGTTAAGTGTTCGTATATATTTTTTTTAAATTATGGCAGAACAAAAAATATGAAATATGTGTGAACCTTTTCAAGATGATAAATAAATCTCTACGACTTTTAATTTAAAATGCTGAAAAGATTATGTAAATAAATATCATTCACATTTGTTATAAAAATAAAACAAAACCATTAACTTATATAGTACAATTAATTTTCAAAATTAAGTATTAAAATTAGGATTTTATAAAATTTTTATTTTTATATTTTTAAAATCCTCTAGTAAATCTTCGGACCAATATCAAAGATTATTTACGATCAATCATTTCAGATTTTGCTATTTACTTTTATTATATATTTAAACAAGTACAATCAATTTTCATCAAATTATATCCAAAAATAAAGTTTTACGCTATTCTAAATATAGCAACAATTACTAAAAATATTCATCAACTTTGCAAAAAACAATAATTTCGGGGAATATTTGAAGTGACGTTTTTAGAATTTTAAACAACAATATTAAAAGAAAAACACCGATTTTTAAACTGTAATAAACCCTGAAATTCATTTCTTATAATAGTGAGATGAGTTTTTGAGAATAATTAAAAAATTAGATTAGAAACTTAATAGAAGAATTATTACTTTAGTTTCTATTTTCAATGTTTAAGAGGTCTACTTTTTTTTCTAAGTCAAATATCTTTAAAAAACCTTTTCTTTTTCGAAACTAAAAACAGAATTCTTCTCATAAGTTATTAAACGTAACATATAATTCATTATCTGGTGTTAAGCAAGAATTTGTTTTGTTTTTTATATTTTTAGTCGAAAGTTATATAAAACCTAATTTTTAAAGTTTAATTAACCTTTATTTTCGCAACATGTACATTGTAAGTCTCGTAAAATGTAGGTTTTGGGTAAAGCTCAATAAAACATAATTTAGAGCATAAGTTTGGCATCCTAAACAAGAAAATACTCTTTTGACTATTAGAAAAGAGGTGTGCCCAAAATTAAAGCCATCTTTGGAAAGTTGTCCACCCATAACAGATACTGGAAACCATTTGCATTTGCTCTAGAAATTGTTATTGATAACAACTCCCCACAACTCCAAATTTGGAAGTACGATGTCAACATATCAAAGTGAGTAACAGGTACAGCAACAGGTAGTGACACAATAAGTTGTTCTCAATACTGAAAAGTCAATTAAACTCTGAAATGGACATGCAACCAGCTGCAGATTTGATGTGCAATAAATAATAACACAAGAAGGGAGCACGACAGACAGACAGAAATGAGACTAGAATGAATTAATAATAAAAAAGTTAATCAACGTAACAGGAAGCATCGACCTGAAATCTTATGTCTTACTTTTAACAGGGATTTTAAATAATTTAATTAATCGCGTGTGGTCAGAAATAGCTCACTAATTTCACTGTTTGGAATATTTCGCTAATAATAGATAAATAATTCGTAAATCAAAGATTGACGCAAACAATATGCAGTTAGTTGATTTTTCCCACCTGTCCCGAGGAAATATTTATTTCACGACTGAATCTGACCGCACGTGATGATTACTTAGCACCTTCAATTATGTCATCAGGTGTATAATCTTCTACCTCTCAAACGAGTTATTTTCTAAAATGCATTTGCATACTATCTGAAAGTAAAAGGAGAAGCTTTCCTCTTGATCTTAGCGATCATATCTTGGTCCAAACAAGATGTGTTCAAATAAACTCGCTCACCGTTTGATTAATTGCACAAATATTTATTCAATATCGCGCTGGTAGCGAACGGCTAACGATGACGCTAATGAAGACATCTTGATCAATATCTGTGATTTGAGAGCCCAACTAAAGATGCCCCAGAGGTCTTTGAACGCATTACGCGATAGAAGATCCGGCGCCTATAAATAGAACACTGAAGATGCAGACCAGAGAGACGACTTAGATCCATTCACCTTAGTCGGAGACCAGCAGGTAGTATCATCGTTGAACACAAGGCAGATATAAAAACCGCAGAAATAAATCAGTTGAACATGCTCAAGAATCTTCACGCACACGACTCACTGCAAATTTATTCATAATTGCCTGTAATCTTAGGCATTAACAACACTTTTGAATTTGCCGTGTCAATTTTAAAGCACGTTTCAATTCTAAACGAGATAAAAAAAAAAGAACCTTTAATGTTTTACGACAATGAAACATTTTTATATTTATATTTCTATTTAAATGTAAATTCTTTTATGACCAGAAGCGAAAAATATCCGGCTCATTTTTTGCACCTAGCGGAAGAAATACTCTTAAAAAATATATTGAATTTAATCCCCAGCACTTCTAATAAAAACGTAATCAATTAAAAGTGCTTGATTGAGCCAATCACTTCATTGTTGTGAACAAAGGTCCCTTCACAGGGAACGTAAACGAAATCATGAATTGCATTAAAGTTGGAACTTGACATAGGCGGTGACATTTTTTTCTCTATTAATTCCCGTCACATAAAAGGCAATAAATTTAATATCTTTATTACACTTGTAAGCAGTTAGAGGTCCGTCGTTTACAAGCAGTGCTAATTTCATTAATTGTAAAATGCTTGAGCTTTAGCTCACTATACGTAACTAAGTATGTCGATAGTAGCACCTGCAGGTACTTTTTATATCGCAAGCCGATTATTAGAATAATAAATTGGTGTATCATTGAAATAAATGCGACAAAGCTTACATTATTACTATATCAAATAAATGGATATGATGACATCAATAAAGTTTTATGTTCGTTGGAAGTATGGCAACTAAACGATTCTTCAATTATAAAACACATTTTTATAGCTTGTGGACGGACGGGTAGCTCAGGTTAAACCCTAGATTAGTTTTTTTTAACTATTTCAAATTCGTGTTATCTACGAGAGAGGATAATACCAAAAACGTCACAATACCTGATTTTTTAGTCCAGATTTATCATAATTTACAGATTACTAGCAATAATTTACTAAGTGGTTTGTGTTTAAACCAATAGTTGTTTTTAAACCAAAATAAAAATACGACACTTTAAAGCCATAAAATGTAAACACGAAACAAACAAATGTAAAATAAACTTAATATTACTTATGTTTTGAATTCATTTTATTAAATATAAAATAAAAATACGTTATATACCACAATTTAAACTATGCTATATTTCGATTTACCAAGATTTCTTTTAAAAACATTTTAATTATAAAGATATAATTTTAAAAATATAAACTACTTTTTGCCTATTGTTTTTTGCTTTAATTTATTAAAACACTTTGGCATCGAATAGATTCGAATTCGATTTCTTTTGAATTAATTGATTTAAAATAATCTGCGCAAAACCTTTCAAAAATGTTTATCTTCGAAATATCCAAGGTTTTTATGAAAAAAGAAAAAAATTGATTATATTTTAATTTATAAGAATTTCTGGTATATCAAATTCCCAATTTTCGGGGATTCACTAAAAGCATTAAATAACTTGTACCTTTACCTAATTCTAAATAAAAAAAATTTTATTTTATGATTCAAAAGATTTTTTTTTTTGGTCATTTAATTGCACAATTTTCCCTCATAATTTCCATTAAAAATGTGGTTCTTTTATTTTCATATTATGACACGTTCCTTTCCAGTTTATGACACATTTCTTTTAAACTCAAAATTGATAAAAAAGAAATAACCAAATAAATAAATATAGAACATCAAATAAGTCAGTAGCTATTTGCTCAAATTATTATCTATGTACTTTGTCTAGATGAATCAGCCTAGATAAGATAAACGAGGTAAACTATTCACCAAATATTAATAATACTTTTACTTTAATCAATATTTCTTGGGCATGAATTCGATATAACTTATAAACTAATTAGGTTTAGGGCTTTATATAAGAAATTCACCATTTAAACGGTACGATTTCCTAGAAAAGTGGTCTATAATATTTCCGACCCATTTAACTTTTGAAATTGCGACTGAATCAATTTCTAAAAACCTAAAATCATAAAAGATGTATTAACCTTGACATGAAGGTCGAAATCTCTAATCGCTTCCAATAAGACGTCAGCAGACGTCCTAATAGAAAGTGTTTTGCACCTCGAGAGCAGACCGTCGCAGTGATTCACCTCTTCCAAGAAAAGATCTCTACAAAATCCCGTCCATTATACCATCATCTGAAAGAAGCACGAGGGTTTTGGCACGTAACCCCTAATAGCCAAAAAAGTCAAATGAAAAAAAATGAGACCGGAGCTTTTCAATTTATATTCGAGACGATTGCTCTCCTTCAAAAGAAACCGAAATTACATCAGAGCCAGCCGAAAAGAAAAATTAGACCGCCTTCCGAGATGACAAGCCGGCACCCGTGTCTCAGGAGACGTGCAGGCCAAGTTTCTTATTTCTGCGATTGACTTGCAAAATTCCTCGGCGACGTCGTAGGCCTTGGCCAGGGGGTCAATCCAGGCACTGCTCCTACGTTAGACCTTCGAGCTGTCGTGTGCCATGAGTTGCAGTGCTCATACTAATGGACTACAGAGGACGGGTCTTCTTGCTCTTGCTTTCTATGTTCTTAAGATGCTGCTGTCAGCGATAGTGTCCAGAGTCGAATAGTACGAGGGCAAGACTCAATTGATGTCCGGATTATGCCTTAGTGGGTGCACTGGGTAAAGGGCAATGCGGAGTTGGCTCGGGACACAGGTCCTATTGGCAACAGCAGAGGAAAAAAAAGTAAAAGCCGCTGGTTATTAACCTTCAAGTTGGCTCCGGTTGATAAGCGCTCGACGTCTCAGCCGAAATTCGCGTATTTGAAAGAAGTAAAGAATTCAGCCCGCGGGTCTGGGAATAAAACTGTCGCTGGACAATGAAAAATGACCAGCCGGTTTTCGGCTGTGGACTCTTCTCGCTGTCCGGAATTCACCGGGCATGTGGAGTAAGAAAGGAAAATTGCGAAAGCCCAAAGATAATTCACGCCAAAAATTTCCAAACAAGTTGGAAGATTAGGGCTGCTGGATCTCGTGCCGAACTCGTGAAACCTGAAAAGGTAGGGCTGGATTAACCGAGGAAAAAGATCGATGTTCAAAAGTTGCACATCCGCGCAATGAAAACATCACTTTTGAACTGTTCGCGGATTCCATATTTGTACAATACAAAAACAATTTAACAATTTATGTTAGAAATTAAATTCTTTTATCGATTTTTTTGACTGAATGTATAAATTTTATAATTGATAAACAAAATTTTGTTTATATTGTGATCAAAAGATATAATCACCACTTCTCTACAATACAAAGTAACAAATAGAAGCCACAGATTGTTATAAAATTATAAATTTATTCATAATATAGGCTTCTTTTTAAAACAATAACATATCATTCATTTTAAAACCTAAGCCATAAATGTTAAGACGATTTCCAATATGCAAAATACTTTTTTAAAGAATTATATACATTTTTGATTGATCTAAATTTTTTATGTATTTATTTACAAATTTCAAACAAAATTGTAAATAAAAGTTTTAAACTTTGAAATGGGAGATAATAAATCAAAACCTCCAGTTTTAAATTAATTATTCGTTTTAAAATAAACCTAAAGATAAAATTTTCGATTATTTCTTTTATAGAAATAAAAACAAATATACAAATTTTTGACTCTACATCTTGGATGGTTTATATTTTTATCTTTTTTTATTTCGTTTTTTAATTTTACTTTTGTTTAAAATTTACTCATGTTTTTTTTAACATTACTTTTACTTTAACTTTATTTACTCCCTTCATATTCCTCTTCGATTAGTTTTGTTTTAAGTTCGATCATTTTTTACTCCAATTGCTTATCTTATATTACTTTTTTTTAAGTATTTAATTCTTTTTATAATTCTTAAAGAAAAAAGGAAGTTCTTTAAAAAATTACTTTTATCATATTTTCAATGATTCCGGGGTAAGTAGTTTAATTTACTTTCTTTAAACTTTTTCTTATTCTATTTTTATAAATTCGATTTGGGTCCACCTTCTTAAATTATATTTTTGTGTGTGTATATTTCAAAAAGTAAAGAATTTTCTTTAAAATATGAAAAAAGGTAAAGTCCCATTTTCAAAGAAGATGAAGTAAATGTTTGGAAAGAAATCAAAATCTACCTTTTAAAAGTGTTAGGAAAAGCTTATGTCTTATTTATCAATTTATTTTCTGTTTCCGATACGATTTTATAGTTCTAAGAACAATTTTTCATCTTTTTAAGTTAGCGGATACGTTATAGTCGTACGACGATTATCATTAATAAAAAGGCGGGATTTATGAACACGCCAAGCGTAGAAAAAAGATGCACCGTCACATCTTAAGCAAATATTAAAGAAGCAAAAACCAAAAGAATCATGAATCAAATATTTCGCATTCTCTGATTTAATTTTCACTACGCGACCGTCTTTGGTGTTGCGCTCTTATCAGTTGCACGGATCTTGGGCACGTACGCCACTCTGCTGTTAATTGACCCATGTTAAAACAATTTATTTTAATTGACTGATATTAAATCAATCGGAAATATGATTTG
Organism: Proctacanthus coquilletti; assembly: GCA_001932985.1. Lineage (NCBI taxonomy): Eukaryota > Metazoa > Arthropoda > Insecta > Diptera > Asilidae > Proctacanthus > Proctacanthus coquilletti. Next base: position 160,049 of record MNCL01000063.1, read on the forward strand.
AATGTTAAATCAGTCGCAAGGATTTTCCCATAAACACCAGTTCTAAGAAGCGCATCGTCTTACATATACTAAACAGCGGCTCCATGTTCGACCTGGAGCTTTCCTCAATGGGGGAATTGCCGGCTGACGACTGCATACGGTGCGCCTCGTCACCGTACTAATAGTCTTGAAAAAAGGGGAAGAATCTCGCGATTCCGCGGATCTCTCCCGCCATAAAACGATTCTCTGAAAGTCTGGATTTCCGCGCACACATGCAACCGTGACGCGGATTCGCGACTACCTCTGCGATCATCGGAGAGGTGAATTGGATCACTCACGAGGCCTCTCTCAATGATCGCGGTATATAACTGCATCAAGCTCTTGCACGGGAACACTTTGAACTAGATAGCGGTATTGTCGCGGACTGATAGTGTGACGATCGAATCGCGATCAAAATTTTAACCGTGTGGAATTTTAAGTGATTAATTTCATTCATGTGAAAATATAGATCGTATTAGTCGGTGTGGCCCAAAATTTTTTCTAATCATAGCTAAATTTGCATGTTTTGATATATATTTCTTTTTTTTTTTTTTTTGTGGTGAAAATATGTGCCAACAAAGTGAGATGGAGTTGCGTATAGAACAACTTTATCTTCAAGGAATGCCGCGTAAGATTGGAAAAAGTGTCGAATACACGCTCCTTAAGAAGCGAAGTTGCGTAATGTGTTCGCGCAATGGAAATTCATCCTGTACGTGTGATAAAAGGAATCCTGGAAAAAACGATTATAGAAATATTTTTATGGGTGATATTTTGGCAATTACGACACAATGGACAAGAAAATTTTTCGACAAAATTAACAAATTTGCCGACACCGTGCAGAAAACGAATACATACAAGTGAGTATTGGCCAAGTCCCTATGGTCTATTTTTAATAGTTGCCAGGAATCAGTTTTTGAAATTCGAATTTTGTAAAGCAGCCAGTTTTAATCTGAATATTTTGTGATCAAGTGGTCCATTTTGTGATCACCATTGATGTAAGAAACAAATAGCAATCCTTATACGATCGAAGGAATAATTAATGCAAAATATCGTGGAATATTTTTCTAGGCATCTCAATAATGAAAGTTTCATTTTATTGATTGAAGAATGATATAAAGAGAGTAAAGAGAAATAAATTCATGTTTTTGCACCTTTTTTCTGAATTGCTTCGAGTAAAACTAAAAGGGCGATGTAATGCTGTTCTTGTGCATTTTTCATTCAGTCTTCTTACGAACGTTTAATTGATTGCATTTTAAATTACTTAACAAGAAAGAAGGTAATAAATACCTACGCCTTAGGTATAAAACGAAATGATTAATAAAAGTAAAGTTAAGGCATTTACGGAATTTTCCTTTAAGGAAAAAATCGATACTCATTTATTTCATATAATAGAATAAGAAGATTGTATTTAATACAAATTCTATTCAATATAATTAACTAAATGTTAAAATTACGAAGTATATTAAGTCCATTATTGCAAACCAAATAAGAATTACACGTAAATTTCCGAGTTTCCGAGCTAGTCGTATTTTTAATACAATTTCTATTTCTGGCCAATTGGTTTGGGAATTCAATGATGAAAGTATATCCTATTTGTCTATTGTTTCTGTTTCTCCACTCGCTCGTTTGAATGTAGTTCTGCTCATATTCGCTGCATGTAAAAGATAAGCCAAGTTGCAAGAATTTCCGCTCAATTAAATCTTATACTTTTACAAATGAAAGAATTCTTGTTCAACTTCACGCTTGATCTCTTACTTCCATTTCCTTTATCAGTTCCTAATAGCGAATAATTCGTAGGGAGAATGAACACAGAATAATTGAAAATTAATAATTTAAACAATCAATTTTTAATTAAAATCTCATTCTTTAAAACAAGATCTGTTTGCAATTAAATCCTACATTCGAAAAGTTTCGAAATCCAAAAATAAAAAAATTCGCAACCTTTTAAAGTGAACGTGTTAAACAAGAAATTGCACTAATTTTAGTAAAACTCCTGCTCTAAAATTAGTAATTTTTATTATACCTATGCCTATTCATTAAGTTATTATCGTCAATAAATGGTGTATTAAATTGTCAAGGTTTCGGACCACGCGTATTGGCTTTACTTCATTTAAGTAAGCTTATTTAGAATGACTTGGTTGACTCTTGGCAGCAGGGATTTCTAATTCAAGTATCCGGAAAATGCTCGCTAATGGGCATTATGAGATATCAATTGAAAGGTGTGATTCAGTTCTGTCTATCTAAGTATAAATAGAAAAAAACACAATTGTTAAGTATGGACTTTGATTTAAAGGTGAATAATCTTAAAACAGAGTTTTACAACGCCATAAAAAAATGATAAAATTTGGCAAACACTTAAAAATGTTTTGCTTTTATTTAATAAGTTTCCCTCTTTCTAAAAATCACAGAGAGTTTTTATAAATTCTTTAAATATTTAAAATAGATATTTGTAATTTATTTATTCTAGTGGAAAATTAAACTTTTCAGAGTTACAGCATGAAATTTTATCGTAATGTAAAAACATATTTTATAATCCCAAAAAATATTAAATTTGTATATTTCCTCGAAATGCTGACAAAAAAAGAGAAAAGTTTTTATTTACTGCTCGAAATTTACAATTTATTTTATCAATGTTCAATTTACCGAATAATTGAATTTTATCCTTTCCAAATTTTTATTTGAGATTGCTGGCGCTAATCGATTATTTTATGAACTTTTAACACTATTTTCCATATAAATGCGTAAAAGTGCTTATTATATCATTGAACAACATTTGAATTTACGCAAAAAAGTTCTAGTTTGGCTTCCTGAATTAACAAATCCAAAGTATTCAAAGCATCTTGTTAAAGACTGCTTGTTTTAAATTCATGTTAATTTTGCATCAGACGCCTAGACCGTGGCAGGTCGAACGGGGACTCTCTTCTGCATGAATGCGTTCAACTTTTGACCCTCTTTCAATAGGACATCAAAATGCATTTGGCGTGAATTTTGGCGAAGCATCAAGAATTCATTCTTGTGGAACAAGCGAGGCACATTTTAAATTTTGTTCAAGGAAATTGATGAACTGATTTACATTTACATTTCTTTTCATTTTACGGATGTTCTTTCTAAGATAATTCTTAACCCAGAATATTGTTTGTTTGTTTTTTTTTTGTTTTTATAGAAGAGATAGTTTTCTAGTCCATACAACAAAATACTTTGCAGATGGCTAACTTTTTGTTTTTTTTAAAAAATTATATTTTACGTTTTAGTCTATGATAAACTAATATAAAATAAATAATTTGGAATCTTAAGTTGGCTTATGCATCATTTGAAAGTGAAAGTCTTTTAGAAATTGGTTCAATCGTTTTTTTTTTGATGAAGTAATAAAAGGACAAATGAACAAACAGGCAAAATTTATGGTCTGTATTCTTTTCCTTTAAGTAGCGAAGGTCCAGGCGAACTTTACATAAATTTTAAGTAAAACCACAGGCATTACAATCAATTATATTGTGTAATAGTCATTAATTTGCAGTCAAAACTTTTAAGCAATTTCCCATTAAATCATGAAAACCAGTTTAATTTTCAAAGGATATTTACTCAGAAATTTTTGAAAAAGATTTTATGTGCCATAATTTTGAAAGTAAGACATCATGAAAATACTTTTTGAAATTTTAAAGCTCACTGATGCAAAATTCGATGTTAAATAATTTAATACGCCAGAGATTTCACTTAATTCATTTAATATTTTCTCTTTTATAATATGTAATGGAATAAGTGATTATAACTTAGTAATTTAATTTATTTTATACAAAATCAATCGTCGCAGAAGTATGCCCGGCTTTCATATTTTTTATAAGGTTTGTTACATCAAAAATAACACGTTCAGTAAAAAACACTGAAAACTTGGTTGTCTTCATAATAATTCTTATTCTTTAGAATTTTCTCTTGGGTTATTCTTTAAAACGAAGTTTTATGCTAACGTGATCTCGATCTTGTCATCCGGATCTACGCGGTAATTTTTCAAAATCATAAGATCATTCCTCCCTACGGTGGGCGTAATCACATATGTACATATGTAAACACGGCTGCCAGACTTAAGGGTAGACAACGTGCTAAAAGTCAGGTCGTATTTTTCGCTAATTTCTTAGTCATCGCCACAGAAGTCGCAACAATGATGGGAGAAATAATAAACAGATTTATCGGAAGTGATAAGGGTCTCATCGGCAAAGGTATGCTACTGCAACGTAACCCAAGGTGCCCACGTTCAACAGCCATGACAAGTACACGTCGCATTGTTTTTTTCTTTTCATTCGTGTTTTTTTTCTAATTTCTGTAATTTGTTAAAGTGTAAAAATGGATTACATAAAAAACATTGTCAATGTCTTATCGCCGGTTACATCCGTTGGACCCAAAAATTAATAATTTATCACGGCAATCGATTAAAACCCACTTCGAGGCGCATTAAATGCAGGTCAACGTGGCTTTTCTTGTGATACGCCTTCCCTGAATTCCAGCCATAATTTATCATTTTTGCTTTTTAATACCTGCATCCTCTGCAAAAGTACAAATAAATAATATAGAAATTATTGCGGGCCATTAATTAACAGAAAAATTCGCAAACCCCCGAAAAGAGTAAATTTCAAGTGGTCCCGCGGGTTTTTTTTTTCTGCTGGCGTGTCCAATTCCCACCGGATGCATCGGGGAAAGGAACGAAAAGGCTTAATAATTGATGGTTCGAGTACCTTTTATGATTTACGGGGTACCTGAAGGTTCGGCTTTTGCTGAATTGCACCAATCAGCCGGATCCTTTCGAAGCGCCCGAAAACCCGTGCTGCCACCTCATTATTGCACTTGCACGCGTGTTATCACACGAAAATTATTGCACCCCGGTCAACTACCGCACGGAGGGGATCGCGGTGACGAGCCATTAAAATAACGCTTGCAGGGTATTACAAAACCTTCGGTTTTCCTGGTAAGAGTTTTTTCTGTCTTTCCCTTTATCTCTTAATTAACGAGACTCAATCGACTGCATTGAAATGTAATTAACAAAATGCAGAGCGGCGACCTTGTGCTCGATTCGAATTCGCGCGAACGGCGGCAGATTTTGTATGGCAATACCCGAAACCGTCGATTAATCGCCGCATTGCGCTAAAAATATCTCATGCGATTTATTTTCGACACAATTTTTTATTTCCTAATGAAACATTTAGAACATGACGACGCCATGACGTCTTAATTTTCCGAACAAAAGTCAAATAAAAGAATACAACAATTGTCGACTATTCCGTAAATTAACAACTTTAAAATCCGAAAATTCCTAACTTGATTCTGAAATTTTCAAAATATTTCGATATTTCAAAATTTGCAAAATCCTAATTAAAATGTTTTAATACTTTAGCAATTAAATAAAAACAAAGCAAAAAGGGAGAATGTTCAAAATACGGCATTCTTGGTACGAATAGTTTCTGAAAAGTTCTAATCCTAAGGTACTTATAGTTGCGTAAGACTCTCGGGTCACTGGTCACTAGTTCAGGAACACATGCCAAACATTTTTGTATTCATAGTCTGAAGACAGAAGACACTTAGTGCTACTAAAAGTGTCTCAGGATTACAATTTTTCACACCACCCTGCTTCATAATGAGTAACTCCTTTAGAAAAATATCACTGCATATAAAACTTACGTTGGCAAAAACTTAGTATTTTACTAAAACACTACTAAGAAAAAAACAAAGTCTCTAGAAATTTAGATTTTTCTGTTAAACAGGAACATTTAAGTATAAGATTTTGAACTTTCCGTGAAAAAACATGATTTTGTTCAGTCGATTTATTTTCAAAAATCCACTAGGGGTAAAAGTTTAGTATTCATAAGAAAATATCGTCGCACAATTGTGCGAAGAACGCATTAAAATTTCGCGTAACACACTTTAAAATGAATCTTAAAATATCTTCTAAATTCAAATCTCTAAAAATAGCCGTCACGGGGTTAGTACTCATACAACTTTCATTTTTCTAATTAATTCATCACGATGACGTCCACAACGTTTCTGACTCATTCCGACACGTGACTGGGGGTGTGAGAAGATTACACATGACTTTAAAAAGTGAAAGTAGCCCTGGGTTTCGAAATTTCTTCCATTTAACGAAATGTTAAATTAGAACATTTTGGCTTCGGGTCGAATTTTTATAAGCTAACGAAACATATAATAAAAGAAAAAAAAACATTTTCCGTGGTAAGAATAAATCTGTGTACAAGTTGCATATATTTCTTTTTTTTTGTTATTTCAATGAAAAACAACCCCCGGCAGGGATAAATGAGAGTTTTCATGAATCCAACCAGATCCCTGAAAGCAACTGAAAAGCTTCTTGTTCGCTGCCTTTTGCAGTTCTTTCTGTTCAAAGCCAACGAAATATTCGAACTGAGGCAACTGCTGCGAAGGAAGAGCTTGCTTTTAATTTAAAAAAATCCATAGGTTAAAATTTATTTTTATTTACTCTCTTTGTTTTTGGAGCAACTAATTAAAATTTAGATATTTTATAAATCTGAGCAGTCGTAGGAAGTTGTAATTGCATCCGTAGTACCATAGCAACTATTACTTCCAATTATGCTCCGTAATTGCTTCGATACAGTCGGATGAGCTATTACTGCTGCTGTAGAATCTACAGATGCATAGGGTAACCTTTGCGATTAAGCGGCATCCAGATCGACTCCTTCCTTAATCAACTGATTGATATTTCTTTAATTTGTTTTGATACGCTTGCAATGCGACAAATTATTTGTAACTCTGATAAGCCAATTATAAATCAACAAGCCAATAAATAATTATAGATGGATGTTTAACCTTTGTTACCAGGAAGAATCTATTGAATGATAATAAAATCCCTTTATATATAGACCAATAATTGAGATAAAAGGCTCCCGTTGTAGGATGATAATTTAGAGTCAATCAGAAAACAAAATAAAATAAACGATTTAAATGATTTCTTATGTTTAAGATTTTTCAAATTCTGCACTTCTTTTGTAAATTTTTCAAAAATGGTTTACTTTTAATTTTATTTTATAATTTTCTACACAATAGTTTTTTAGATTTAAGTGTAAAAATTTTCTAACTTAAAAGATAATTAAAAATTAATGATCTTGGTTTTAATAATCACAACGAAACGATAAAATAATTTATAACTTTGTAAATCAATTTTGTATTGTTTTTATTACTAAAATTTATAAAAATATATTGTTAATACACAAACAAATTAAAATGATAATTTGAAAAAGATCAAAGTGTTGAACTTTGCTGGAAATTTAATTGATTCCCGGTTTTATTAATTCGACCCATTTCTTTGAGTACTTTTCAATCAAGAGTAATTTAAGTACCAATTGCTAAAATAATACTTTTAAATTAAAAGACTTTAATAGCATTCCTTTCTTTTCAGAATTCTCAGTCGGACAACGCAGCCGGCCCATGTTATAGCACTCGGAATACTTTCGTTTGTCCTGATGGCTGTTTGGCCGAATATTCTCGAAAGCGACCTCGAAAAAGACGTCGAACTGTTGAAATCAAAGGAGAGAAAAAGCGGCCTGGCTCTGGTCACCTATCTGGGGGCCTTTGCGACCCATTTCGGTGCTCAAATTTGGATGACATTCGTGTCGGGTAAGATAACGTGTAACACATGTCGCACGTCAACTCACCCAATTGGATCAATTTTAGGTTTGTCGCTGTATTTTGCCCTGCCGCGGCACACGTTCGGCCTATGCCAGCAGATCCTCTTCCCGAAATATTTCGCGATGAACTCAATCCTGAGCATCTGTACGCTGATTATGTTCATAAAAGTGATCGGCGGCAAATGGGAGTTCTCCTCCTATGTCCAGGTGATAGCACTGACTACCTGTGCGGTTATCGAGGTGGCAGTTCGCCTGTACCTGGCCCCACCACTGCTCAGGCTAATGAGGGAGAAGCACAGGTTTGAGGTGAGCGTCGGCAGCGGTAACGAAGTGGGCACCTTGGAACAACGAGACCTTGTCAACTGTCCACACTATCAGAAGATTCACAAATCCTTTCGAAGGATACACATGACCGTGGCGATGGGCAACCTGACCGCCCTCGTTTGCACCTTCCTCCACCTGCACTACCTGGCCTCAAAGATAAGCGTGAGCTAAGCGGCCACACCGCCGCAACGACATTTAGACGGGCTACTGGCCAATTTCAAGGATGTATTATTCGCCTTCTTTTATTTTTTTTTGCTCAAGTCTGTGATATTTATGGAACGAATATCGTCTTCAAGTATTTACTTCACCCTCGCCTGAGCTTCTCCCATTTTCTTCAAGCATCGCTACACCTGCTCACTCCCATCGCTAATAGTATTTATTTAGGTTTTAGTACTGCCTTCCCCGAAGGGAATGGCTATACATACAACAATCATTTTAGCATAGAAAATAAGCATTAATCGCAAAATATATAGAAAAAAAACGAATAAAGATAATTTTATGACTGTACTGGCGCGCTTTGAAGAATTTCTTTAATTTTTCTATTGCTGTGAAAAAGACTGTTTCGAATTTTTAGCAAAAGACGACGACCTGATTGTTAGTACGTCGTATATTTTAATATTACGTAGCCTGACACCTGTGTTTACATGAATGTGTACATGATTAGGCTTGATGAAGAGATTTGATGTTATGATTTCAAGAAAAAAAATAAAAATAAAAAACAAGATACGACCGACATGATTAAGATCACGTAAGTGAATAATTACATGTGATAAATGTTTCAAAATAGACTTTTTCTTTGAATTTTTCACTAATAAAATGGAATATCAAATAAAATTCGAAATTAAAAAAACTTTACATTTCATCCAAAAATTATAACTTAAGTTACAAATTTTAATTACCACTTTATTGAAAGAAAATATTAAGATTCAATTTACCTAGTTTTCCAAAAAAAAACAAAAAACCGATAATTATTAGAGTAATCAATAGAAAGTAATAAATGTTATAAACCCATCTTCAGCATGAAGTAAATGAATATATTTATAAACGTTAAATATGTCTGTATAATGTAATTCGCGATTTTATTATAGAAATTTTTTAAAGTAAAAAAAAATAACTTTACAGACAATTCCTGATAGAGGCATTATTAAAGACCGATCAATAAATTTTTACAGTACTCTACAAAAAAATATCCAATGAGTTGTAACATTTAAGAACATACATTTATAATTTAATACATGAATAATATTCTAGTAATTTTAAATATTTAACCTATGAAAAATTTCATTGTATCTTTGAGAATTAAACGTAAACAAATAAGAAGTGAAGTTTAATTTTGCAAAAGTTAAAAAAATATTTTTCTTTTTAAGAGATCTTTAGCGTGTTTGTTTGACAAAGGAACTAGGTTAAAGTTTTAGTCCTGAAGATTTCTAACTTAAAGAATTTCTTTTAGTAAGTGTCTAAAAACGGCGATTTGTTTTAATGGAAATTTGAATTTTGTAATTTTTAGAACTAATTTTTCGAAAATATCTTTAATATAGAAACTTACTGGATTTTTTTTTTATCATATAGGTATAAATTTATGGATTAGAAAATAGAGGGCGAGAAATACTGAAATTAAGAGAGAAACAATCTCTAGTTTATTACATTGAAACTTTAAATTAGTACATTTTCAAAAGAAAGATCACGCAAATTTACTTAAAAATTTTTAGCATTTGACTAATCGTTAATTTCATCTTATGTCTAAAACTTTGCCTCTTAGCTAGATAAAACTTCTAGACTGTTCTAGAACTATTCCCTATGGGCAAAATACGCTAAACTGGAAGAAGTTTTATGACATCGCGTTTCACATAGAAACTAACCATCCACTCCAGCAGTCCATTAATTCGAGAAATTATCGCCCTGGCACTTACCTGTAATTAGACGTCAGACTAAGTAAATTATGTTGGCTGTAACAGGTGGTGGTCGACGAAAATAGACCAGCGTCGTCGGCGAATCGCGCTAAGACGTGTCACCACTCACTAAGCAGGTAAAGTGTGAGATTGCAATCGATGATCACCCAGAGGTGGTCCCCACGCGATTGTTGTGAATTAGATATCACCTGGGATTAGGGACGGGCGAAATTTTACTTTCTTAATATGCGGTCTTATTGAAATAGTCTATTTTGTGTTTTTATGGAAACAAATGGAAGTGACAAATGTTGCTCTTATTTATTTATTCGTTTTATTTATTACCGTTGACGCAATCAGCAGTAAAACCAAAAGTGTTTTGTATGGAAATGAAATTATCAAAAATATATTGTTTTTATTTATTGCTATTGCTTCATCCCTATCTGAGAGAACCGCATAAGGTGAATGACGAATTTGCGTGTTTTCCAACCTTTTCACTTTTGCAACATGCTCCTAAACCTGATAGCCCCAAAGGGCTGTCCTCGTACAATAAATGATGGCTTCTTTCCAGGTGAACAAGCGCCGTCAACCGTTCGGGCCTAGCTCAGGTGCTTTTCATGAAAGTATAAAGGGTGAATTTACAATTTCCGCTTGGTTTCGATCGCTCTGCCACATTTAATAAGCCCTTTCAGTTCGGCTCTTAACCCTGAAGCCGGGTTTACTTCCTGTCTCCCGTGTGTCAACAAGTCCTGTGCAAACGAGTCGAAATTGTATGCACATCCAGGGCTGCCTAGTCCCGAGATAGATTCGAGCACGTCTCATTCAATCTAGAGAAGTGTACTTTAGTCTAGCTCAGGTTCGGCGAAGTAAAATGGAAAACTTAATCAAATTTATTTCAACTTGAGGAAAATTGTTTTTAGGGGCTTTCTTATTTTGAAAATCTGAAGGATGTTTGTGAATTTCCGACTTTTAGAAAAATAAACATTTCAAGTGATGCTTTTGCTTTTAGAATTATCGTGTTTGAACCATTGGGAAATTCAGATATTTACATAATCAAGTAGGTCTCATCGCGTTGTTTCTTAAAATTGGAATCTGAAATTCTTAGACACAAACAAAAAATCATTTTAAATTTCGATTTTTTGCACCGAATTTATCATATTCTAATATTAATATAGCTAGTGCGATAATCTAAAGAAGGTAGAACTATTATGTCATTAGCAATTTAAAAATCTCTTAATGTGCTCGATTGCATAAGTCACTCATACCAACTGCCTTCCTAATTACTAACTTACTTAGTTCATCAATTAGTGATGCAATTTGATTCGTGATTCGTAACGTAACATGAACTTTAATGCGCGTGCTACAAAAAAGTAAGGAAAAAACAAAATACATTATTACCCATAAATCAAAATCTTGTAATAGGGTGTCAATTGGTGGTCATTATGGTTAATAAGAGTATTTATGTAAAATGATCTTTGATGATACCCTTCAGGCGCAAAAATTCGGGTGCTCTGGTAATTTCTGAAGATCGAAGTACGATCAATTTGCAGTCTTTATTATCGTTGTTTTCTTTTCTTCCCTCTTATTCCATAAGAGTCTTCATCTTTTGAGCGGGTCTTATTTTTTCTTGTTTTTAGTAAGAATTTCAAATTTCTACTTTTCAAGAAATAACCATTTTAGTAAACCCCAGAAATTGGTTTTCTAGTTTTAACTAAGAATCATTAGAGATTTGTATTAACAAAAAAAAATTGTTAATATTGAGAAAATTTCAACGACTTTTTAGATGTCTTAAGCCTATGATTATCAATCACTAGAACTCTACTTAAGGATAACATTTTAATGCTAATTGTGTGAATTATTCGTCTTATCTTTTTAATGGCTGTCATTAGAAAGTATCACAACAATTGCTCCCAAGACGTCCAAAAATTTTACCGGCCTCGAGCGTTATTTGCACAACAGGTGCGAAAAAAGCGTTTAATTTAAATATTAATGGGCTTAATTATGGTAAGTGTTCAAATGCTCAGCTGAATCCGAACATCATCGGTGCGAAACATTTCTAAACACTACAATTAAATATTCATGAGCCGCGAACAGTCGTCCCACTAACGAGTCTATACCGCAGTCTTTGAGCGGCTTGCGGTCCGCATATGATAATTGAAGGTACCGCGGACCCACGAACAAACGTAAAACTAATTCATATAAAAGTTTTAGAATTAACCAGCCTCCACAAAAACATGCAACGATTATTTTTATAGTGTATTTCACGCAATTTAGCCCGATTAAACTTCTTGAAAAGCACGATTCACGCACCGCGGCAGCACGCCAAGACTACGTTTCCCATGGGGACGGCGAGGTACTCCTGAAAATCCACGTGTGACGAAGATTAATTGGCCCCGGAACTGAATATTAAGGAGTTGCCAATATTTCTAGTACTTTCGTGTCCCCACTTAGCCAGGATAACCAGCTTAAACGACAGACAGAACAGTTCCGTCACGCACAGTGGGTCACAAAGGGCTCATTTCGATGTAGTAAGTCAATGCCATGTAAATAAATATGTTCCCGCGGTTTATATCTATTTGCGAAGACAGTTTTCTGAATAGGCGATTATTAGATCTATGTGGATTTGAGAAAGACATAAACGCAACGATAAAATCTTGACGTCGAAATAAGTGACAGAATTGAATCTAAAGGATCCATAAACTAACGCGTATATCTTTTTTATGTTCTTTGGCCAACATTTTCCGCAATAAAAAAAATGATTATGTAAAATGAGTGGAACTCGCGCACTCAAGGTTCCGTATAATTAGTGCCACTAAATATAGGCACTATGTCAAATAAAATTAAGGTAGAGGAATGGTTTCTTTTGGATTAAATAAGATATATTTCTTCCTATACAACTTGGAAATTTTCCAAATATGAAAATCTAACTGAAAAATATCCTTGGACCTTTTGAAATTAAGGACTCGGCTTCTATTCGAAGTGGCTACTTGGCCTTTTTGGAACCGTATTTTCCAAGTTCGACACGAATTATTATTAGAATTATTACATATTATACTTTATAAAGATATCTATCATTTTTTGTTATCATTCGAGGAAAACTTCGAAAACTTTCTGAGTTTTGGCAGAGCAGGAAGAGCTATGTTTGATCAACAAACGAGAACCTTTCTATACAAAACCTCAGTATCGTATTATATAATTTTGTATTTTGTACTTTTACTTAAATAAGAAGAAATAAAAAGTACGATGATGTATGTATTAATATTTTTAACTTTTTCAAAGTGCTACATAAGTAGTAAGAAGATCGCTGTTTTTTTTATATCTGAAATTTTTACAAAGCCTTTGAGTGATAGGAATCAACATTTTTGCTAATGTTTCAAAAGCTATACCACACAAAATAAAAAGAAATATTGAATTAGTCAAATAATAGCCCTTTCGTATGATACTTTGGACGGATTTTATCAGAAAATAATACTTGTTTTGGCGTTCTAAAATTTTTAAAAATCTATAGTTGCTTTGTAGTAAAGCCTTTTGCTCAAAGGTCGAATCGGTTTGCAAAATGCCCTCCAAAGTGTTAGATTAAACCAAAACGCAATCAATTTGTATTTTGTAGGAAATAAAAAGCAAAGAGAAAACAAAAAATTTTGATAATTCTTAGGCTATAAAATTTAGTATATTGTATGGAAATTTGTTTTGAACGTTATTAAAGAAAAAATTTATAAAAATGAACCTGTTATTTTAATTATGTGTAATATAATAAATGAGAAGATATTTTGAACGCTTGATAACAGCTTACCATAAGTTAACATGTTTGCACTTTGTTCAAATTGTAAATTAATTCTCAAATCAAGATTTCATAGCCGATTTTCGAAGTGACTTTTGTTAAACGAAAAGAGCAATTTTCTAATAAAACAAACAGTCGGCAGACAAGTGAAAGCCAACAAACCCAAAACATTAACAAAATTCTCGAGTGCCTCTTTTCCTATTTATTATTAATCAAAGACACGCTCTTGTTTACGCAAGGGATTACCGAAGTTTCCTAAAGTAATGGACAAATTGCCGACGACAAAGTTTTATTGAATTTCTTCAATTAAGTACCTGAAAGGAAAACTTTTCTCGCATTTAAGAAGAGAAGTCACAAATTCAGTGCGAACGTGCATGCAGGAGTATCGTTCCTGAACAAAATTTTTAATTAGAGAAAGCCCTCTGTCTTTGAAGACACTTAAAAGCCTCTAGTAGAGTCGCATTCATTTCGAAATCAAAAACTTTTCTACTTTCAGTCCTACACCAGCATCTTGGATCTTGTATAAAAAGATGGAGGACTTCCAGTGTGTGCCAATGTCGTCTTAGATCCAAAATAAATTGCTTCTTTTCTCCCACTCTAGATCCTAGTCAAGGTATCTCACGGTCACTTGACGCCTGAAGGAAGTACGACGATTATACCTGTCACTTTCCATTAAGTGACATACCTACCGAATTGCGATTTTAAGTCCATGCGGCGCTTAGGAAATTAAACACCCACCCATTCAGCATTCTTCCGCCGATCGGAAGATGACGACAATGGCCTTGAGATGCCTCTTGTTTGATGCTACTTCAGACGGGCACAAGGACTCCCCGAGTGTTGCCTATGGTGCCTATGGTGCCCATGGTGCCATACTAAGCATCAAATGCTTCTGATATAATTCAGCCGCAGTTGGTGGCAAATGGCAATTCAGACATTCGAGTCCCTGTCAGTATATTCCTTGGGCTTATAGTCCCAGAAATTCAAGGATGTTCCGAGACGGCGGCGGCAATGACGACGCCACGTCCCAAAGGCGAAAGACAGCCTGCTAGAATGTTAGCGCCACATGTGCATATTTTAAGGAAGTACATATGATCCATACGATTATACGGCTGGACGGGTGACTCATTGTTTGGCACCATAAGTTCCACGAAAGCCGTCTGGATTTCATGTGCAAATTAAGTTGGTCTGGATGACATAAGTCAGAATTGCTGACGCCATTGGTGGTAAAAATTCCATTAAAAACAGAAGGGTCTATAAAACAGCTGTAATTGTCATAGGGTTCATATCATCCACAAGTGGTTTAATTAATGCGAAACTGATGCGAGGGCCGTTCAAAAAGTATTGATAATAGCACTAGAATATTTGAATTAACCTTATCATTAAAATACGATCAAGATGGAGAAATGAAATTTATATAAGCATGATTATATATATATCGTGTAAAAGATCCTCGAGGTCATTTTTACGTGACGGTCGAAAGTACAACTAAATTTTAACAAGACTTTTTTTTAAATAAATTCAAAAGACAGATAAAGCATTCAAGTCTTCACTTATTAAGATCTAGCATTTAAGGCACTTAAGGTGTTTATTGATCTAATAAAGCTCCGCGCAGCAATAGTTTAGCGATCTACACCGCTTGAAATCAGAAACAACCGTGAGTTTCCGTAAGGGGACTGGGGTCTAACTAGCCGTTCGTTATCCCCACTAAGCTCCAGCAGTCTCGCGGGAGAATCTCACAACATGTCTGTCTATAAATAAAAAAAAAAAAATGCGGGATGGATCTCACTTATATGCAACTCGTGACAGCTGTTGGGAAAACATGGGCTTTGAAACTCGCAGCTACCGTGGCAATGCTACCGCCACTTCGTGAAACCTGTGGGATAATTCACATATGGATAGATAAAATTTAACATTAGTACCCTATGATACCAACTCGTGGGAGCTCAGTTCAGTCGGCACCGTCATCCACTCTGCCTCGCAGTGATCTTCTAACATAGGGAACAAGATGAGCTCAGAAAAAATGTTCTTGTTCGTGTCTGCATTTTACGGAAAGTAGTCTAGAAGTCAGAACTACGGCTTGTGGGTTCTACTTTGTTGAGCTTTATGGTCGCTAGCTTAAAAATTATGCTCTGAAATTTTTTGATAGTTAAAGCATTGACGACGTAAATGAATTTAGTTTATTTGTTGTCTATTTCGAAACTTCTCAAGTCAAAAAAGTGGAAAAAAAGACAAGTAGATAAACGGATTTTTAAAAAAATTATTTAATTGGTGGTAACACTAAATATTTATAGAAATTTTAAAACAGTTTTGTTCATTCTGGACCGCTGTTTGGAACTTTAATTGAGTACGACAAAATATCGTTAGGTTTTGCAATTATGCCAAATTTAATGCTTCTGTTTTTATATCCCACTTTTGAATAAATTGTTGAATTCTACTTTATGGAGCCTTCTGGTTTTGCTTAAACCCTTACTTACTAAATGAAAACTGGTGACGCCACTATGAAAGCAGCCCCCAATTCCATAGGATCTTAATGGGGCTCTTATCCCCCGGGATTGACAAAGTAACCTTGTAACCTGATTATGTCACGCTCCGGATGAATGCACAATTTAAATTTTAAATAAATCCCAACAGAGTTGGACCTGGGAGAGCGATATGTTCGCGCGGCCACTTTAGCGCCCTCAGCGATGTGGCCTTTTGCATTTTTCAGGACCTGCAGATACCCGGCTGCCTGTCGGCGTTTGATGGTCAGTTAAATTTAGATTTTTGGGTATGAACCAGTGAGGCCCGTGGAAAAATATCCTCCTTTTATGAAGTGGATAAATTGCAGATTTTATTAGCACGATCCTCTGGGTGCCAAAGCCGACCGTCGTGGAATTCCTAATGGAACTGTTAATAAATTTATAAGTGTTCCTCGTTATAAGGTACGCAATCTCACGTTCCTCTTATAGATTTTTAAATTATATAGACCACCTGGAATTACAATGAGGGCTACACAAACACGAAAATAAGGTTTTTTATCTCGTTATTGGAAACAATAGCTCCGATTGACCAAAATCTAAATAACATTGGATTTCTTTTACCTACGATGAAGAGAAAAGGTGCATGTATTACGAGTAAGTCCAGGTAACTTCGTTTGTTACAATTTTTCTTTAAAGTAAGCAATACAGTGCTAGTGCTATTGAGTGTATTTTGTAAAATTTTATGATGCATCAGACCAAATTTTAAAATAGATTTTATTACCCTAGATCACCAGGGAACAGTTTAAATTTTTGTTATAGAAACCCATTACAATTTTTCTTGCTTTGAGATTTTTTTAAAATGTTTAATTTTATATTTTACATTATTTCGTAAATTTTTACGCAAAAAATTCTAAAGTTTCGATTTAAAAAATTTTTAATTACATTTCACATTTAAACATTTTTATTTTATAAAATAAATTAATATTAAGGAAAAGTTTACAATTTATTTTAAAAAACAAAATTGTGAAAAGTAAGTAATTTTTTAATCTTAGCACTGATTTTTTTCAACTACAATTTCTTGTCGTATGCGACTGTTCAAAGTATTTTTTAATGACAAAAATAATTAAATCAAGCGTATTAATTCGATTAACCAGTTTTCTATTTTACATCTTTTTTTTTTTTAAATAAATAATTTAAACAAGTAAAAAGTAGTTTTTTTATAATTTTAATCTTTTAAAATTCTTTGGATATATCTAATTAACAACTTTTAAGACATTTTATTTTTTTAATGTAAAATAAAATATTTTTGATAACATTTAAGCCAATATTTTCTTAACGAGAAAATTCGATTGAATGGGAATTAATTTATAAGGTTAATGATTAATTTGTTTAGATAAAAATATTATTTCTTTCCAATTTTTTTTTAAATTAAAGTAAAAATATGGAGTATAAGCAGAATCGTAATGACTTGGAGTGTGAAACTTAAAGGGTTTCTTAGCGACATGATAATAAATTATTTTATTATTTATAATCTTTTTTTTGCAAATTAAGAAACTGAAACGTATTTTGTGAATGCAAACCGAAGGTATGAAATTCTTTAATTCTAAAAGCCCGGTGTGGGCGTTTTAGGTGAAAATGCGGATTATAGGAACGTTGAAATAAATTTCTCTTCTAAAATTTCAGTTGCCTGGATCAATAAATTGCACTTAATCCTGCACTAAGCAAAGCATCCCTCCCACTCCCGGCGGCAACACCCTAAAAAGCATTTAAAATTCCGCAAAGCACTCTAAGCCACTGGGGCCCGAAAAGAGTATTAGCGCCTAAGCTTATGCAACGCCCGTACAGAACGTACCGAAGCACAGTGGGTTGAGCAACGAAGGCCTTTTGAAGGCGGCCGCACGCGCAAGTTGCCAGATCGTTTGTGGTCCGGGGCGACTGCCCTATGATTGGCTTATGCCAATTAACCCTCCTCCTTCTCCCAGATCAGCCAGCACTGCTAATTTAATAACTAATCGAATAAATCCGAAAATGAAACGTCAACGGTCGCATTACAATCCGCAAAAGGCGATGGCCGCCTCCTGTATCGATTCACGACTTACGTAACAGATGGAGCTGCCATAGACCGAAATTCCGCATGTAATCAGGCACCCATTTGCCGCCGAGGTGGTATCATCTTAGTCCTTCCGCCCCAACCCCTATTTCTCCTGAGAGCCATTTCTTTGGGCCCAGCTAGGAAGTGCTTAGATTTGGCAGCATGCTCCTTGGCTAGATTTAAGACGCCATACAGTGGTCGAGGCCGTATTGAATGTAGCCGCCAAGTCAGCTTAAAAACACCATTAGCTAGAGATTCATCGTTGTCGGGATTACACCGCACTGTTTTTGAAGGGACTTCGGCGGGAACGGGGGAGGTGCTGGATGATAGTAAATTTATTACCAGTAGAGTAGGGAAGGGTATGAGGAGTGCCTAGGAGGTATCTGTAAATAAATAATAAATGGAAATTTGGAAAACAGGAAAATTGGGTGAATAAACTCAGTTAGGGCTCCGGGATAGAGACACCGCCCGCTCTGCGGTGGATACTTCCCTTGAAAAACAGGGAGGCTACC
This sequence comes from Proctacanthus coquilletti, assembly GCA_001932985.1. Classification (NCBI taxonomy): domain Eukaryota; kingdom Metazoa; phylum Arthropoda; class Insecta; order Diptera; family Asilidae; genus Proctacanthus; species Proctacanthus coquilletti. The sequence continues at coordinate 178,761 of MNCL01000063.1, forward strand.
TTCAATCTGCATTTAAAGGAGTTAGGGGTGATGTAATCAGTCGCTAGTGTTAGTTTTGAATATTTGGTTTATTGGTGGGAGCTTGTTCCGAAGAGCAGCGGGGTGAGCAGGAAGTCGCCCGATTCCCGAATAATTTATAATGCGTTCTACCAGTTCTACCTGAATTAAATCACTTTGTGTTAGCATTTAACATTTTACTAACGAATGATTTATGATGCATTCAAATTACGCCAATGTTTTACGCAATTCTGCAACAATTAAAAAAAAATATGAGGTTCAAAATATCGACATCTATTTTTTTGAAAATTTGTTTGCTGTCTATTGTTTTTTAGTTTGAGATAAATTTTGAAATTTACGAATTGATTGCCATGAAGTTTTCACTAATGTGGGTAAAATTCTAGACTAAATAGTATCATTGTGAAATTTAAAGGAAAGTTAGTCTAAACAAACGCACAATCATCTATTGGACCCTCCCTTGAAGGCTAAACAAAAATAGAATTTCTAGATAAAAAGAGAAGATAAACTCAAATCTGTTTCCTGGAATTGGACAAGAGCCCACAAAGTTCCAGTACCTATTTCTTTTTATACTTGCATCAACTTTATTTTACGCTTTTATGAAGTAATAAATGTTAAGACTTCGTAAAATATGATAATTTCTTTATCTTGAGTTTATTAAAGCATTTATCAAAGTATAAAGCAATTGTCTTACAACTTCTGTTAACTTGATATTTAATCTAAATTATACTAAAAAGGAACATTTGCTAAGATTACTGAACTGTCCTTTTAGAATCTCTTAATTTACCTTATCTTAAATATTACTTTTCGCCAGTCCTCTTCGACACCTTTATCAGCATTGAATTATGCAAATTGTCCTAACCTTTATAGCAAAATTTAGATCTGTGTCTATCGTCACGTACCTGGATCATTACTCTCCCATACATTTTCAAATTTGAGTACATTTCATCTCAAAACCGTCGCTGTGCCCATTCAGAAGGAACTCATTAATTATCGCTTCCTCCGTCGAAGGAGCGAAACACCCAGATGAGCGTTAAGACGTACAAAAGGTTCGAAGAATGTACCGGGTGGTACGGGGGTAAATGAGTTCAACTAGCTTTGTTTCTATCCTTAAAACGATTTCCGAGAGCCTCTAGAAGCACCGGGAGGAGGAGGAGGTACTACCCCCTACACCGCCGGTACGGCACGACACGGTGACGAACCTCTTTGAGTTAGAACAGGTCCCATTCAGTCGTAACTAGGGCACGATACATGCCCAGATCCTTATCAGCTCCTTCAAAGCACTCTGTTAAGATGAAGTGCTTTTATCTGTGATTATCCCGTGACGCGACCGATCGGAGAGCTTTCTTTTCTGAAGGGTCTTCTGGAGGACTTTCTCCTCCTAGCCTCACCCCTTCTTCCTCTGTCACAACAGCCTACTCACGGATAGAAAGAAAGTCATGTAAATGCATTAAGCACTTGAGCTCTTTGATTGGTTCCCGCTGTATTTGGTGGAACAAGAGAATAATTACGGAAATATGAAAATATGTAAATTGAAGAATATTTCATTTCTATTTCGCTGTAGAGATTAATGCCAAGTGCATTCAACGGATGGCCTGCGGTGGCGGCCTTCCGAACTCCAATCTCTAATTTGGAGCGTCACGGAAGTGTGACGAGCATAACCATTTTTGGCGATGACGGTAGAGGGGAGCGGTGGGGATTGACGGGATTTCCGCGACCCGTTAAAATTATAACTAATGGCAATAAGAACACAAAAGCATGGGTCAGTGCGGGCAGTCTTGTGCGGACAGGTATTCACTTCAGTTACAAGAAAAATTAGAAATCCTTGTGAAGTGAAATGTTCACTGGTAATGTTGCTATAAAATTAAAAAGTGAGGTATTCAAAATCATACGTGCATGTTTTATAAATTCTGTAAAAGTTCGAAATTTCGGAGAAAGTGTTAATACGATTCCATATCCAAAACTAGCACAAAAGATAAATATCTTCCTTTTCTATCCAACCGTGGCACTCTTAAGAGCTTATTGTTTGCCAGTCAGTACATCAGATGTTACGCTCTACAGACTAAATTAATTAAATCAATTTGATAAATGATGAATCGTTGCACTCATCTTGACCTTTGGAGTGTCACTAAGTATATAAACAGTCGAAAAATACAACGTAGTGAATTTGGAGCATCATTTTATAGGCATACATCAATTTCTAGAGTGATTAAAATCCAAATCATCAAGAATTAGTTGACCAAAAGTAGATCTAATAACTTTACAGTGAGTAGTTGGCTGGTTCCTAATGACGTCATTATAAGTCCATCTCCAAAATTGGGTCTCCGTATATAACTCGGTCGGGAAAGAAATTTGATTCTTATATTTTAAAATGTAAATTGCTCTTAAGGGAATAAGAACAAAGTAAAATGCGTTTTATTACAATTCTTTAAAAAAAAATCATTTAGGTAAAAAAACTAGAAAGTGTTTCTTAGAACTTATCTCTAATTTTTTCGGGAGATATTGGACTGGTGTGAATAAAACTTGTTGTACACAAATTGGGGATATCTGTTTTTTTGTTGTTAGATCTGTTTCGACATTATCCAATACGTATATATGCTTTTCATCTTTGTTTGTTTATATTTCCGTCTGTCTAAAGAAATGTTTAATTAAATACAAAGTCTCCTTCCTTCAGGGTTATTAAAAGGGTTTCAATAAGTTACTTCATGCCGTGTTGTCAAAGAAGTCACTGTGAAATTCACTGTGTCAATTTTAGAAAGGCGAAACAGACAAATATATCACTCTTGATAAAATACTATATCAAATTGGTAACCCTGACCAGAATATCCTTCCCGCCCTTTGCCTTGCGAGTATGCTAAGCATCCAGGAGCTCGGCCACGAATAGCTGAAGCGTTTGCTTCCCGACGCGATCTCCAGAATATGAAATGAACCAGACCCAGGAATCTTTTCTATTTATCAACATTTCACGAGCTCATACGTCTTCCAGAAAAGTGCGCCGGTTCTGATTGGCATTCTCCGACGGTTCGGAGCGCCAGTGAAAGTTGCGGAACCCCCGCCGGGGCAGGCATGGCTTCTTCGTCGTATTCTACGACTTCGTCTTCAACTCCGTGGTATTTATGAAATTTATTGATTTCCTGGAAACCGACGGCGAAGTTTAGGGACGGGAATCGATCGGGGAGCTGTAACATAATCCACAAGTTATGGGAAGAAGCCGCCTGTCGAGGTGAGGAACACTCAAGGAGTTTTCAACGCTCTCCTCAGCTCCTTCTTGAGCCGGGCCAGCGATTTTGATTTATAGCTTCGGTTGCTGTTAAACACCGGGCAGTGGTGTGCGGGTGTACCCATCGATTTTTAAGTTTAATACCTCCTTCTTCTTTCCTCGGGAAAACCCAACCAACCTCGCCCTCCATCGCCAGCATTGAATTTTTTCGAACTGGGGCAATTGATGAGTAACAAAGAGGGGGCTTTGTAGTGCCATAAAATGGCTTTAACCGGCGGATATAAGACGAGCTCCTCGAAGGTCGGCCCATTATGGGAAAAAGAGTTCTTCAGGATTTATTTTCTATTCAGGCAGTTAAATGAAGATAAACCGTGAGGGCTAATTAATCAATGTCGCCCTTTCTGCCCGAAGGCCGGGAGCACCTCGGCGCGTCATGTCAATGGGACACACTTAAGCCACACAAAATGAATTACCCTTTTTTTGAGGAATTCCCGTTGTTCATCGTATTTTGTGAGTCGGGAAAAATGTGAAAATAAAAATCCCTTTTATTTACTACTGATCGAGATTATTGTTTCTTTCGATAGCAGCTTTTATAGTTTTTCACAACACGGCGGATGAGATTTAAAATTTGTTTTCACTTTTCAATCAAATCAGTTTTTTAGAAAATAATCTTGTAAGTTTATACACATGCAAAAGTTAAAGATGCAAATAAATCCTTATTCCGCTAATTTTAGTTTTTAATCACGTTTTTACTTTACTATCATAAAACATGAAAACTTTATATGTAAAAATCTAAAACTATAAACAAATAAAATAAAAAAAAAAATCATTTTGATTAGAATTTCTATCGAAAATATTTAAACAAAGCAGACATTTAACCACTAAATGAAAAAAATAAATTTATAAATACGTCGTTCATTTTGTAGCTTTACTTTTCACACTTGCTTTGATGCTTCGGACTCATGAAAATGTTTGACCACAGTAGAACACAGAAGAGTTTACCTGTAGTACTTAAAAAATACAAAAATTTACGTTCGAAAAATAAATTGGAAAAAACAAACGATGGTTTGTTGTACAAAGAATCTCAGACAGAGGCTCCACCTGAACAAACAATTTCAGAAAAATAGAAAAATCGACATTCGGTATAGCTCATAAGTCAACTAGACAACTTGGGCATGGATAGGCAGGGTGTTTATCGTTTTACGGATCGAACTTTTTGTTAGCCAATTTACTACTGCATTTGCTAACAAGCCTTTTATTATACAACGTTTGCAATATTTGCTCAAACAAAAATGAAGCGTTGCTTACTTTCGATTGAGGTGTTGAAGATAGTCTAGAATAAATGAAGCAAGTGGATAAAACAGACTTTTACAGGACTATATTTGGACAAATCTTCTTCTTTGAGGGTTAATGAATCCATTTAGTTCAGAGGGCAGATACAGTTCAGAATGAAACAAAGACTTCCACTTCTTAATGAGGTTCGTATAGGATTCAGATGAATCATTTAATCCGAATTTATTGTTCCGCTTGTCTTGGATTCCCCAACTTTATTCATGGAGAGTATTTAAATCTTTTATGTTCTTTTCTTCATGAATTATATTGCAGGGCTTTTGGAACTCAACTTATAACTTACAAATATCTACTTCAAAAAAAAACTTATAACTACAAATCTTTGATATTGATTTTTGATTACAAATGACTTAAAAAACCATGACGAAAATACAATTTTCTTTTAAAATGTTATAAATTTGTTCCGTAGTAGCACAACATAATTCGAATATGTTTAGAACTGATAAATAGTCAATATCGACGTATTGATCACTTGTCATACTTCCAATCGTTCAGGTGGTCTATTGAAAAGCATTTACCATTAAGTAGACATCGTTCAGGTGGTCTATTGAAAAGCATTTACCATTAAGTAGACACTGCAGATTTTCTAATTCGCAACGAAAACATTCATTTTCCATTTACCCTTTATGAGAAACAATTCAATCCATTCATTTAAAACGGGCAGATTTCACGGCATCTTCTGCAAATAAAGCGTCCCTGACGTGAGCCTGGATACAAGTGCAGGTAAGTGCAATCAAAAAAGCATTAGATATAGTCCTCTGCATTAAGTTGCTAGCAGCGGTAGAGAAGAAGGGAGGGGTTTTCGCAACATGGCCGCCGCAAGTATCCTTCACCGGTCACGCAAATCACCTGAATGAATAATTTTCACCGGTCAGAGATCCAACCCATCATGCAGTCAATCGGGCACCCCTAACGATAACAGACTAAACTTGCCAGAGAGTGTTTGACGAATAAGGAAGAAAGGCCACATACCTGCACGATGATGACAACGACGACGGACGTCGTCGCTGCTGCAGCAGCTCCTTAAGCCGGGGTACGTGTGTCCTAGTTTCACGGCTTATTTATGCCCAAGTACTTTTGCATGCATCGATTTATGCGCATGGGATGATCCTTACGAACCTTACGAACCTTTTCAAGTACATTTGCTTGGCAGTGATTCCAGAGCGGATATACTTTACCGTCTAGAGGGGGGACGGGCACTTCTGCAAGCTCTGCATTGAAACATAACAGAGCGGATGGACAATGGTTCGGGTTTCCATTATTGAGGATTGCACAATGGTGAGAAAAAAGTTGAGGTCCTGTTGGAGAATTATGCAAAGTGAGTGCCAAGATGAATATTATTTAACTCGGGAAGGACTGGCCAAGGTGCTGCTGCTGCGATGGGATTGACTACAATGCCTGGGAAACTCACAGATTTCGTTAGATTGGTGCATTACAGCATTTCCCGGTGACAGGGGTCTCTGATGGAAACTGGCGGAACAGGAAGCACTAGCCTCTAGCTACCAGTCCGTATTCTATTAAAATAATTATGTTTCAGTGGGGTCGTTCTACGGTCATAACTGAGCCGCCCAAATATGCGCTCGTAAACATTTTTATTCGTATTCCCGGCGAAAGAGGGTCATCCGCCTATTCGGGTCTAGTGTGGAAGGCATCATAAAAATAATAAAAAGAGTCAGTCGCTGTGTGAATTGACACTGCCGCAAAAGACGCACATGAAACGAGAATAATGACTCTTGGCAGAACATTCACGCGAGTGTCTTCTTCATGGGAACTAAGTGCTCCGACCGATGCACGCCAAGAAGTGTTCTAGATCTACTGGCTCCAATTTGTGCCGTGAGCACGTGAGAATCGAATATAGAAAAAAAGTTAGAAGAAGTAAACTTGATTAGGTAGTTAATTAAAGTAATGTTGATGTCATTTTTTATTGAAATTAATTTTTCCTCCATCAATCACAAAAAAATAAAATAAATATGTTTTCATTATTATGGGCTACTCAAAAGTTCCATATAGTGATAAAAGTAAATACAACTCTTTAAGCTCAACACTTTTCCGTTTTATGTTTAGCCCTGTTTTCTTTACAAGAAGGCATATAATTCCTTTCATGTTTTCTATAAGTTCTATGAATAAAAAAATCTTACAAGGCGTCAAATCAAAATTGTCGGAATAGTTTTACAAAATTTTCCTCTAAAATTCGCGCAATTATCTTAAGATTTACTAAAATTAATCAAGTGGGATTTCGACTGGTGCATCGAAGGTTCCGTAAGGTTCATCAATTAGTTTTTTAATCACCAGAAATAAACTAAACACAAAATAAAATGTGATAATTTACAATTAATTCAAATCCATGTAAAAATGTCAGCAAATTGTAATAAATTATAAATCATTTAGAAACAATGCTCGTCAGCAGCGTAAAATAAACCTTACGAACAACGAAAGGTCTAGTTCTTTCCCGTAGTGTATGACAACTCTTTCAAAAGTAAATACAATAATTACGAGCGAAATAAATACAATCGTGGCAATTAATTTCAACTGTTTTTATCCCACGAAATAGAAGTAGTGGGAAGTGATCAATTATTTCTGATTTATTAATAAAGCGCCACCATTCCATAAAAAATGCACCAACAAATGTTGGGGTCACGAAAGCTTTAACTGGAAAAAGAACGATAAACCTTCGCTTACAGCACACACACACGCGCACCACGGCTGTCCATGAAATGCAAGTTTTAAAGCGAACAACCACACCCTCCATCATTTTCCCCAATTATCAGCCGCGCGCCCGATGTAATTGCCCATAAGCTATAAAATTTGTGGCCACTATTCGTACCAAGTTTTCAATATGAGCTTACCGAAGCCACCGTACCCGCCGCCGACCCAAGAACCTCACAAGGTTTTCCACGCCCGTATGTTTCGCGAGCCTTCAAACACTTTAATGGTTTTTCGGGAATGGGGGCAGGTTAAACGGTTTTCCAATTGACAAAAAAAACATGAGCGCAGGAATACGACCGTTTGAAGGTCAATAGAAACCCACCCGGTGGGTGCATAGCGAATAAACGACCAAAGGGTTTTCCACGACCCAGAAAACTTTCTTAACCACCTTGCCTATTTCTGCTGTTCTGTTGATGGTGCTGAAAAGGGGGTAAAAAGGGCAAAGCGAGCGGACAGGGTTTTAGGTGGTGGGTCCAGGCTTGGCTTGGCTGCCATTTAACCCCCGGGCGGTTGTTCCCTACAAAGAAACTCTTCTCGCTCCGCCGGAGGAACCGTGTGCAGTATTTACAGACGAGTCACCAACTGTTCCTGCATTTTATTTCGATTTGAAAGAGTTTTCCCCAACTCCATGAAAAGTTTTTCTCGCAAACAATTAAAAAAATGGCTTGTTGTGAAATTTCCTTTTTCACTTTCCATTAATAGAAGGAAATTTTTCGTTGTTTTCCAGAAAGCTATAACCAGGAAGGAGTAGGAGTAGCAACAACATGGTGGAACTGTTTGCAGATTCTGGAGGAGTTGGTGGAGTTCTGGGGTATGGTGCAAACGCGCCTGGTGGTGTAATTGGAACAGCCAAATTGCTGAGGAGAAACATGGGAAAATTCCTAGAAATATTTTCATAACTTTGACGCAAGTGAGAAAATTCTGCTCTTTTGTGTCTATCAAATTTGCCAGCAGAATTTTGAAGCCGCATCGTGCCATAGTCCATAGTCAAGGCCGACGGTAGAATTCCACTCTAGGGACGACCTATGTTGAGGCTCGAATCTAGGGGGTGGAAATAGTATGGCAAGGGAAAGGTGTGTGAGGGAGCATTTGAAAAATAATGAATTATCCAATTAGTGAGTCTATTCGCGACGTGCTCCCCTGAATGCTGCTATCGCTACACTATAGTCGCGCGAAAAAAAATCTAGAGGAAAAAAATCAATTTTTAAAGAAAGTTGCGAGATGCGCGGAGATCGGGGCGACTTACAGATTCACACGCGACATCATTGCGCACTCATGATGCATATAATTATGCATGGAAAATTTTTCGACTTTCTTGTCGGGGAGAAGCTCTGGAGGTCGCAGTTTCATTCATTCCCCCATTTCGCGCATCCATTCATGCAGCCTAACGAGCACCACTTTCTTGGGGCGCTTGATCTTCATTATATGTTGCGAATGTTTATTAAGCACATCAGGTCTCGATGCACACCTGGCAGGTGCTCTACTGCTGGGAGCTAGCCCCGTGCTCGGAAATTATCGGCCGAATGTGCTCTTCATTAAACCGACGGGTCTCTATTTGGGCTTTCGAGGCTTTTTAATTGGGTGGGTATTGAACACAGTTTTTGGTTGTCAATTACCACGTAACGATTTGACACCAATTGGAACTAATAGTTCCAGAAGGCCTTTGACCATACATCTGCTGATTCTTTTCTAAAAATCACACATTGTATCGCTTGTTCTTGATAATTGAGACCTGATTTGCACAGTTCACTAGTAGATAGTAGTATTTTCTTTTAACTCATTTTTCTTTTACATTTCGAGAACACAAATTTTCATGCTTATGAATTTATAATCGATTTCTACTAAAAAAAGTAAAACCAAATAAGTAATAGTTTCGCTTTTTCTAAAATCAAGATTTTTGATTTAATTACCATAAAATAATGACGTTGAAGTTCAATTACAAATTTATCGAATCAATCAAATATTAATTGACGTCTGCAGTTCTTTCAGTCTATGAACATCACAAGGAAATCACCAATTCCTAAGGGTATTGTAAACGAGAGTAATTGATTCTATTAACTTCCTTCGATAGCAATCCATTGTCCCATTTGCAAAAAGCCATCAACGCGCCTTTCTAGCAATAAGTTCCCAAGAAATTAGCATCCTTTGTTTATTGTGAAAGCCAACCTGATCTGAAAGGCGAGCACCTGACAAAACCAGCAAATGTGCATCAGGTAACAAAAAGGTGAAGGCGATGTAATCACCGTGCATATTTAATTCATAATGTTTGTAATGAAATAATGGCCACCAGACAAAGGGACCCGTGACAGACTTTTACCGTGGGGGAGTGGGCAACGGCGTTTGCATTTTCCTCTGGAAAATTTCCACCACAGTTTTTATTTTCAGCCCCGAGGAACTGCTAGGCAGTCTTTCGCAAACGCATCCATTGTAGAACCTGTCCACAAGTCAAGTTCAAATGAGCTGAAAAGATAAAAAGACAGTGGAAGAGCACAGAGGGATGCTGGCGACAAAAGTTGAGGCAGTTCATAGTTTCATATCATTTTTCTGATTTTTGTAAAGGCAGAGAGAATTTCGTTTTAACATCAACTTTAAAAGGTGGACATCATTCTATACAGCTTATTATATAACATTTTCTGCGAAATATAAGTATTTTAAGATAACAAGGGAGGATCAAGAAGTTCATATAATAGAGGTTTAATGGGAGAGATCCTTTGATTACTTACCGCTTCAATTTCCTTCTCGAAGCGCACGGGTCGTAGGCGGCATAGGAGTATTATGAGATAGACTACGTTTACACCTAAGAAGAGTCCGGACCAGAGGACCACGTCCGGCGTACACTCGATTAGCCATCCCCACATGGCCATTAGAACACAGCCGATAACCATGACGGAACGTAACCACAGCATCCCGTACGGACCGTGGGGAGCCATAAAGGCCAAGAAGAAGAATGCATTGCCAAGTTGAAAGTAGAGATGATGTGGCCGTTGCCAAATTAGGCACTGCTCAATGGACCAATCGCCAGGGCCGGCCGACTTAAAGGTTCCATTATTGTCCCAGGGCAGTGTACCGCTGCTGGCGCTACCACTGTGCGCCGTACCCCCGGACTGCCCTGGCGGGATCACGGCGATCACAGCATCCGTGTTGCTGGCCATATTATATCCCAAATTGACACCAACATTGGAACTCGTCGACTCGACCAGTCCGAGTGCCAGAGCGCCTATGAGCAGCATCTCGACGCCCGGTTTCGGATGATTCGACACTGTCCACAATTCGACGGATTTACTCACGTACAGATGTCTTTTGATGGATTTTTGACGATTTGGTTTGACGGATAGTTCAATCCGATGACTGTGTGCACTTTGTCCTCTTTGGACATAACTGGAAGTCTTCACGAACGGTGCAGTTTTAAAATCTACAGAAGTTCATGCACTCTTCCCTCCACGAAAGGGAGTTTGTAACCCAAGACAAGTTTTAAAAGTAGATCGAAGGTAGGTCGTTACAGTAGATACAGCTCGACTTTTAGGTGTAGGCCAAGTTCTGAAAATACAAAAGGAAAATAATCAATAAGTCGTCGATGAAAATTTTTATTTAACCAACATAATTTAAAGATTAACACGAATTTAATTTAATTAGCGTCAAACGTTTTTCCTAGCAGTACAGAGTTCAAAAACTAGAAGTCATTGAGAAATGGATAGACAAACGGATAGACTAACTACTGCATATATGTACAGCAGGTAGATGGTCAAATATACAAAAAAAACTATTAAGATAATAAAGAAAGTAGCATTTTAGACTTTCCGGGACCAAAAATCTCCAAAGTGGGTTAAATTTTTAACATGACCACTACGAAGTTGCAGGAAAGGCAAACAGCTAGGCTAGCCTAGCAGTTTCTTTAAAAAAAAAAACACGAGGATGTGACTTGACCACTGAAACATTCCCAAACTCCTTTTAATTTATTTGCTGATTTCCCTTTGTTTGTCCAAAGTTTCGGGAGCAGACTCATGTTTCGACTCCTTCGTCAGTCTGGTTCCTGGAATTTCTGTTTCTTTCGAAATGTCGATTCGAACGACTACATTGGACGGGAGCCAGATAAATCCCAAAGGTTAAACTCGTGGAATGAATTTTAAGTGATTTTTTCCAGGGATGTAGATCTCTCTCACGGCTATTAACAGGTGAAATGGAACCAGGATGGGCTAGAGGCTCCATTTGGGTTTTTCTTTTTTTTTTAAAGTTTCTTCTGGCAGGAGCATTTGTGGCTTAATGTGAAAAATATTAATTCTGTGAGAGGAATAGGAAATTGGGGCGATTCTATTCGGATGTCTGATATTTACATGTAATTAAGTTATCCCCAGAACAATGACATAAAAAATGATTCGGTTCCGGGAAACTCTAATGAGTGAATAACCAGAAAAAGGAAAAACAACGCAAATAGAAAGGTCGAATGGCAGAATTGTGGTAATTTTCCATGTAAAACAAATAACAATCCACAGTCTGTCTGGCAGGTCTCTGGCTTGACTGTCTGTTAGCACGCTAGGTGCAGCCTGGAGAAGCTCAAATAATATGTTTGTGCTAAAACTGGCACGATATTAATCTCAAACAGAAGGTGGTAAATATGCCTAAAAACTGTGCGAAGGAAAATTAAGCCAATAATGGTGAAAAGTTTGGCATTTTCCTGGTAATTACCAATATCTCTTCACTCTCCTCTAGACACGTGGATACCTTTTAAAGTTCAAAGGGCCCGACATTTAACGAACTGTCAATGTTGGTATGTATGTAGTTTTATTGGAACGATTTCAGAAACTCAAAACCTTCAAAAGGTATCACGTAATTTTAAAATTGAATTTATTTGTACCTGCTACCGGCGGTACATATTTTCAAAAATCGATTTTCTTGACCTTTGTGTAATGGATTACCCGAAATGTTCTATGTAAAGACTTTTTTTAAACACCATGGTTTCGAGGACATATATTTATAACTATTTTCAAATTGGGCAAAATGGCACCAGATCATTTGGAATCATTAATTAAATTTTTGAATATTTGGCGAATTGCTCGGTTTGGGGAAAGAAGGTAGAAATTGTTTATGAATTAAGGACAAACGATTCTTTTTCTTTTTTTGGATCGAGAGTATTTTAAAAACTAAATATTTACTTTGCACGGCCATGATTTTGTCATAAATTATTATTTTGTTTTTTTTTTTTATATCCGATGCATCTAATACCTATCATAAAACTACACAGCAACAAAAATGTACATCGTTTATTTTTAACATGTGACTTTTTTTTATAAATTTAAGGCCATTATTTCAATAAATTTGGACTATTTAAACGAATACAATTTACAAGTTCAGATCTAAGTTATTACATTGAAAACGTTCATGAAGCGGAAAGTAATTCACGGCCAGAAAGGGCTCATTACTCCAGAAATGTCAGAGATGACGGGAATTAGATAATAAAACCGACGTTCCGGGAAATTTAGCCCGCATTAAGTAAATCAAGCTAAGTTGTCTCCTGGAAAACATCGGGATCGCGGGGATTTAATCAAATACATTAGCCGATAAAAAGCATCAGGAATGGGAATTTATGCCTTTGTGCCCTAAAAGCTATCAGGAGAGCTTCTATTTTCAATGGACGAGAGTGGGAGTGAAATGGAATTACCCAGCAATGGTAAATCCTTTAGCAATGGGATCAGGGTCAAGGCACGTATGACTGATTCCATTCAAGGTAGGCACAAAAGTAAATTAGGAAATGCCGCTGTTCCAGGTAAGCTCGGAAAGTTTCATCTTGTAGGGTTTGTATAGTCACAATCCCGTTTCCCTTGATGGGTATGATGGTAACGATGTGGCCTGGCAAAATATCCGGGGACGACACATCCTATACTCTGCCTTACGAGGACGACGGCTTCTTGAACATATTTTGAAATTTATTAACAAGAAAGTCATGCAGATGATAAATCCAATCATATTTTCCTAGAATAGATGAAAGTAACCATTTGACCTTTAGAACTGAAGGATTCAAAGGAGAGATCATGCACACAAATAAATAGAGGTACGCATTTGGGTATGTGAACAAGATGTCTTCTTTCACGTAACTATTGTACGTTTTACGTAACTTTTACAGAAGTATGTGAATATGAGATTTTGAATTACCGAATGTTTTTCGAAAAAATTAAGTAAATAACATCAAATTTTTGAACCTCTATTTTGTCTCTGTTTTGCTGCTTTACGACACCAGAGCTTCTAATTGAGTCGTGCAAAAATATTATATGAATTCACTGAAGGCGTTACACTGGTTCCAATGCAAGATGATTTAAATACTTGTTTTAAGTGTACGTATATACTTTTTAATAAAACTATATTTTATGTTTGACTTTTATATCCAAATTGAACTTAATAAAATTTAGATTGTTTGTTTCTTCAACATTTCAAGTGTAAATTCTTTAAAATTGTTTTAAATTCAAAGTGTAAATTTTTGTGACATGAATCATGAGTAGTTACAAAGATGCGCTAATATTTACTTTTCCTCATGTAAGCAGGAGATACACTAAATAAATTATTTACAAAAGAACCGTTTACAATCGCTTAAGTAATTAAATTTCTCTTATCTATCGTTCCGGATCTGAGCAATTACAGTCCAATTTCGAGCTTATCAAGATGACGAAGAATTTCTTCGCTTATCAATTTTATTGTATTATCATTTATAAATCACAGGTCATGAAGGAGAAATAATTTTTTCTTTTAATTTCCCTCTAAAATTTTTGAAATTTTTTAAAAATTATCGTATTACCCTTATCTTTATTTTTATTTTCCTTTTACTTACACTTTTGAAAAATATTGGAACTGGTTATCTTTCCGTATCTACTTTTCTTTTTTAAATTATAAAAAATGTAATAGAACTTTTTATCTTTGATCACGTGCTTCATAACTTAGCCTTTTTATTGAACGTCTAACCTTTGTATACCTTACTAACTTATCTTATTTTCAATCACTTTCGCAACTTCTTTCACTATAACTTGCTCCTCCTAAGAACAGGTGCTTGCAGTGAGATTCTTTTTTCCGCAAGTTCTCATAAAAAATATCTTTAAGTCTCCTAGTACCGTGAATTACTTGTTGGCAAGAAAATCCTCGGTTGCTCGCAAAGTTGCCTTGTAGGTGTAGAAACCTGCAAAAAATCACCTGGTTGGGACGCGACCGAGCACCTTAAGAAAACTTACAAATTGCCTCCAAAAGACAAACAGAACCGCCACTTCCTTTAGCCGCAACGTGTCTTTTTCTGACTTTATTTTATTTAATCTTCTTTTTTAGCCGCTTTACCTGAGCAGTGTAAGCCGTGATTGACGCCGCGTAACTTGTTTACGCGAATTAATTAAACGCTCGGCAATTTTGTTTGATTTGATTAATTGATCCAAACGTGAACAGCAACTTTGCGAAGTTCTACATACTCGTAATTGAGCCGAAGGTGTGTGTTTGCGCGAGAGTTAATTCAATATCTGAAGTGGACTGGTAAACCCGTTTTGATCACGATAAATCATTAAGACTAAATTCTTAAACGAAAACACTATGAACCCTTCTATAGATTGAAGATTAATTACAGGATTACACCTCACATGTGCGAAACAACCTTTGGTAGGTATTCCATAAGTAAGAACATACAACTTTGAAATTGAGTTAAAAACTTTCTCTACTGTCTTTGGTCGGCTGTTGCATTCTCTTGTTAAAATACTATTGGAGTTCGTTATAATTAAAAATCCTCAAAATCTTGCGATTAAAGAAAACAATTATCATAAAAAAGTAGTTTTAAACTGTTTTTTTAATAGTTATATTGCGCAAAAATTGTATTATTATAGTATAGACCTTCGTAAAGAGCACACCACTCACACAGAATTAGAATTGTTTAGTTTTTGTTAAAGCTAATTTTAACTAAGCGAAAATATTAAATTTATAAGTGAATTGAATTTGGAGTTTGATTTTTCATCAGAATGTTTTATTTATATTTATGATCATAAAGGACACTCAAAAGCTGCATATAGGCCATAATACAAAAAGAAATCTTTCTAGATACGACGTTTTGATGAATTCAAATGTTTTATAATTTATTTGAAATTTTGTCATCAAAACATTCAAAATTTTATAATTTTTTATGATTCTATCACCCATCCGTGTAGTTTATGGTTAAAATCTCTCATGACTCATATGCAGGGTCATAAGTTGTAGGTCAAAATGTTAAATAAATGTTAAATAAATTACTCCATAAAATGTATATTTTTCATATGCAGTTCACACAAATTTAACGCTGTTTCATAGTCGCCTCCTCCTTCATGTTAATAAATACGGAAAATTGATGTGAAATTATGAACCTGAAGATTTCTACACAGCTAAAAACAATTAGAAACAAACAAATCGCAGAAAACGCCCACCAAGTCTTAGCCCGGCAAACCGGCTGGGAAATTCATTTGCGAGCGTCGAAAGAGGCTCAATTAAGTGAAACAATGGAAGGAGGCCTGAAAGGACCGCCGCTGAGCAAATATGAAAAACTGAAAAACGAAAATCGGAATGTACCCGAGTCACCGTACGTGAGGGCGCTGCGTTTCCCATTTCCATTCAATTTGCGGGGAAATAGCGAGCAGCGTCGCTGGGGAGGACCTGCAGATCATATTTAATTAAAAAATTTCTCTCGCGCGTCTGCAGTAATTTGGCCGCAGAATTTGCATAACCATCGTGTGCAAAACGCTCCATCTCGATGCAGAGTCGCTGGTTCTGTCGCCCACCAACGCCACCTCCGGGTGAGGCCCGGAGCGATCTTTCCGTGCCGACCGCTGATGCCAAGGCCCACGATACCGGCCAATAGAGGGCGATGCAAGAGCCGACAATCATAAATAATAATTTTGTTGGTGCAGTTGTCGATTGTGTACACAGCTCCGTGTCGTACACGTTTTTAACGGCGAAATTGATGACGGTTGCATATTAATAAGTACATGCCCCCAGCACCCACTCACTCCATGGTCGCTTCTCCGTTCTCACACCCGGGCACCGTCACCGACACGTGTGGCTCGCGGCCTGGCTTATTGGGGTTACCACTAATATTTTATATCTTTGTTTAAAAGTTAGGATTAGTATAGAAGATTGATCAAATGTTTGCTAATTATAGTTGAAAATATTTTCATTAATAAGAAAAACCCGTTACCTATAAAACATTCTACTTAAATTTTTGTAGGTAATGAGAAAAAAAAGCCTAATTTGAATGTTTCAGAATCCAAAGTTATCTCCTATAAATTGATAAGATCACAGATTTCCAATGATGTTTATTCTAAGGGTGAGAAGAGACGTTTTAATGGAACTTTTAAAACAAACATTTAAAAACACATCAAAAAAAAAATTTCTCTGAATATGCGTTTCAAATTTCGTTCTAAAGGTATTCAAATCTGTTCTACTGTTTTCAAAATCAAATTGCAAATTCTAAATTTTCGAACTATTAAATTAAGAATATAGAAATCAATCTTTTAACAATTTTGCAGTAGGATTTATCCTTTAAACACCCTATTTCTAGGTAAGTGCGGAAAATCTGTCGAATCATGACGTATTTTTCTAATAAAAAGTGACGACTGTTCTTCTATCGATTCTATCACTATAATTTCATTTTCACTTTTCGATTGCTTTAAGATTTAGCAAATTGTCAGTTCGTGACAATGACTCAGAAGCATCACACCTCGGAAATAATCCTCACTTAGCATTCGTGTGATGTTATCTGTAAGGTAATTTTACGTTATTATTTTGATATACCGCGAGGGACGCGTATGAATCTTTAAAGAGCTATTGAAGAAAAATATAAACTGAACCAAATCAGGCCTGTTTTGAATATCAGTCCGTGATGTAGGCAACTGAAATATAATTTTATATATGATGCAATTTGCAATGTTAGAAACGAATTCCGGATCAAGGTGGCAACCCGGAAAATCGAGACTTGAATTACCAAAGACGCCTACGAGTGACCGCCGTCGTGCCGTCAGAGGAGGAAGTACGGAATTCTCGCGCCTTTCCTTCCTGGTCTAATTAAATCGTTCAATTGCTTTTGAAAATAATTCATGAAGCCCCTGCAGGTGGGGCGCGGGCCAAGAGACTTCGCATGGCCATTTGCTTTCGATTTACGAGGAAAGTCCGCGCTCGGACTTCTCGCGAAAGGGCCCCCACTGCATAATAAGAACAGAGCCCCAAGAAGCCGCGAAAGACCCGTTCGTCATTCTATGGATGGCCTCACATGTAACCGCGTCTCGCTGATTCCCGGGATTTAGCACGGCTCGCCGCGGTACATGCAAATCGAGCACGGCACCGGCCGCGTGCACTTATGTCCTCCTTCTAGCTGTTTTCTTTGTGCAGTCCGATTACTTAAGGAGGCTACAAAGTAGCTAGCGCTAGCCGGCCGCCCCGCTAAATACCTCGCTCGGGTTACAAGAAACGATCCGGCACAGGCCACATATTGCGCACCATCTGGCGAGGTCTCACTTGCCAAACAGCGGGGAGGAGTAAAAACAACAAACCCAGGAGAAAAAAAAAAAGGAAAACGGGAAAGGGTCACACAATGAGTGGATCACACATGTTATCGCGAGCCGTTCTCCTATCCGGAAAATTGACGAGGAACGTGTCACGCGGGCGCTGGCACGTCATTTTCGCCGGCATCCAGATTTCACACTTGCAGTTCTTCTGTTGCTTGCGCTAAAAAGGCGGCATATTTTGCTATCATTTGGGAATCCCCAAAAATATCTAGAACCAATTGTCAGTTTTTATATTTACAGGAGGTGCAGATGTAGAACAATTTGAAATTTCATTTTTTCAGATAACAAACGTGCTGTAAATAAACCACAATAAAATGGGCATGCGATAAGAAGGGTGGCTAATTCCAGTTCACATAAGACACGTGCTACATACGTTTTCAAATATGTTTTCCTGAGTCCTAGAATTAGGAGGCAACCACACGATAGGCTTTAAAAAATGTTTAATTTTTAAGTTGGAAAAAATGCGATTGCACCATTTTAGATTTTTGTAATTCTCATGCGTACAGTGACAGTCGGAAAATCAAAAAAAATCTAAGAACACCTGATTTATTAAAAATGTATAGTGTAATTATGCAGACAATAAGTTAAAATAAAAACAATAGAATAAAGAAACGTTTGAGTTCAACTAAAGATACTTTCTGAGATCTTCTTTTGATACTTTTCACAACTTTAGTGTGCTTCGAAAACGTCTATAACTTAGTAATGGATAGAATAACGCTTAGTACACTATACTATAATTTTATTGATATTACATAGACTTCGATGTGTATTGATATAGACAAAAATCAACATCTAGAATCAATTTCTTTTTGGAAAATGACTACAAAGTCCCACGAACAAAATCTAATGTTTGTTTTTTTTTTATCTATTTATCTGAAGTACAAAGAATTCTCATATCTTAGAAAAATTTCATGATTTAGAAAACAATCAATTCTTTTTTAGATAAATTTTAAATGATCACTAATTTACTTTTAGGATTCCGTAACTCAGCAGGAAAAATATAAACGGAGCTCTTATAAGATCACTCATGCGCCTGTAGGTCTGTCCGTCTGTCACAGCCGATTTTCTCAAAAACCATGCGACGTAGAAACTTGGGATTTGGCATAGTAATGCGTCTTATTAACCCACATATTTCACACTAGGGAGAAATTAAGTATTTCACAAGAAGGGAGAAATTAAGTATTCGAAAGAATTTTTTGTTTGAAGTTTTTATATCATAAGAAGTATCATTCATTTGAAAAGGTATTCTGACAAATATGCGAAAATAGAGCATTCCCTTATTTCCGAAACTACTGGAACTAAAATAAAAACAAATCAGGGAATCAATATTATGTAAAATAATTTTCCCAAACGCATCATAAGTTTGTATTTTCACAAATCACAGGCTATCGTAAAATTTTTTTTGCGAAGTAATGCGAAAAAACTATGGTACGCAACCTTCTGCGCGCAAGTCGAACTCGCACTTAGCCGGTTTTTTTGTTTTTAAATAAGTGTTCGACTTCTCCTTTATTAAAATATAATGCGTTTTGGTTGTTAACACAGTATTTGATATTTGAAACTTGATGTTTGCTATTATCGTTACGAAAGCCACAAGCAGCTCTGATATTTTCTAGCATATGCATATAAATTTGATGTTTTCTAAACAAGGTAAAACTAAAAAAGGAGCTTCTATAAACAATACTCATTTTTTAATATGTTGTTTTATATTTTGATTTGTACTTTCTACTAATATATCGTGCTTAACAAAGACGTAATACTATATTTAGTAGGGTGTAGGGATATTAAGGCATTTTCTGGAGTTGTTTGCTCTGTTATGACTCGAAATTGGTTGAAAAATTGGTTGGTTGGGGAAATGAAACAAACACAATGGATATAATCATATGAAATATTATAGTATAAATTAAATTGACCGTATTGCAAATTATTTTCAAAGTATTCATTCAATATTTAAGCAAGTAAAGAAGCATGCAAAACGACGCCACTAGATTACGACGTGAAAGCAATTGATAATAAATTGATGCTTTAACCTTAGAAGGCAGAATGGGTCTTCTAAATCTGGACGACGAGTTAAGAGATTTGCAATTTTGTTGAATATTTCACGTCTAGCATTTTCGTATTCCAATCATGTTTCCTAGAACTTTCAAAATCTTACCTCGCTGCTAGAATGAAAAAGTGTCTCAGTCATCAGAAAAAATCCGCGATAAGCGGTCGCGTTTGTTGATATCGCGAAGATTTCCGCGTCTGACTCACAATCAAAATAATGGTCACTTCGGATGCGCTATAAATAAACGAAATGGAAATGGGCTCCAGATAAACGACGCCTGCACAAAGCGCCCCATTGTTAGCCGCCCCCGCTCCAGAAGGGGTCCGGCAAGTTTCCGCAAAAGGAGATCTTTAAGACGTCGTCGGCGCAGTTCGCGGCAGTTGGCGCGACTAATTCCGCGCAACGGTGTGTGCGTCAGGTAATTGCTCCTCCTCGTAATTGCTCATTACGAAATAATTTCCTACGCTTCGCGAGACTTCGGACAAGCCCCGTACTCTCACAGAACGCGAATCGCGACCACCCACGCGGACCGCGAACTCCTCTGCGGAAGGTGAGCGGCACAGTTGCGGCGATATCGATTTCGGTTTTCTTATTCTTCTCGCGGGCTACCGGTGGAATCTTGAGATATCGGAAATAGCTGCAAGATTCGCAATCTCGCTTTCCCTCTCGAGCTCCGCCGGCAGTGGCAGCCTCCCGGCTCCAGCGGTGACGCATCTCGCGAAGACCCTGTTGCGACCGCAGAAAGTTTAAGGTCAAAGAAAACATTGCGCAGAACCGATTTGCATTTCTTTTGTGGTCTTCGGACCGTCTTCGAGACGCCGTGAAAGTAATTTTTATTAGTGACACGCAGAGGCAGCTCTTCTGCATCGCCGCGGTTCAGGTACGATGACGGTGTTGTTATTTTTTTAATAATTGTACTTCTTACAACACTGCGAACAATTTTTCCATAAAAGTTATTAAAGCGCAAACGAAACGCTTCTTTGTCGTTTCGAAGACTTTCGACACGTTTTTACGTAAGGCGGTCAGAGGCAATTCACACCTCCGGGAGACCATAATTAAGTCACCTTGAGGTGAGCGGGAGGAGAGCCGGGGAAAATCGTTTTGGAGTTTTCAAACATTTTCGACCATTTTTGGGAAGCATATTTAAGAATTATGCAAATGGTCACATTCAGGCGACACGAGGGCGTGAAACTGAATCCAAATGGTCAAAAGTAATCAAAAATAACAATCAAAAATTTTGAGTAAAATTGTAAATCTTCTTTAGGATTGTTTTTTCTTTTTTAGGAATTTTTAATTAACTTGGTATTTTATAAAAGGGTTTCTACAAATTTTCTTGGTAGACTAGGGCTCGTCAAGGTGGGAATCGCACCCTCAACCTTTGGAATAGTAAACAAATTGTATCACAACTGATCTATTGAAGCTGATATCGATGTATTTTTGCCTTAAATTCATTTTAGAAAATCTCTATTAGTTTCAATTTCCTGCCGTAATTTATTCCAAGTTTCATTAGAAACAAAATATCTTCTTGCACTTGTTTTTTTTTTGAGAATATAAAGACGTTTTTTTTAAAGAATTACATGCATATTAATCCAAAAATTTTAACGTGACGACAAAACACTGATTATTCGAATTTGTTTCCATTCAATGAATTAAAAATTTTACTAATGAAAAATTCAGAAAGATTTAAATTAACCTGAAGATTTCGTGCTGCTGGATCGACTCTGAAAGTATTTAAAATATATCTTACAGATTCATCGATAAATTTTTGAATTACAAATTGATCGAACAGCTTTCGATTGATTACTGATGATTCATTTTACTTTTCTTAACGAGTTTATTTTTCTTAAGTTAAACATTTTCACAATTAACAGGTCTGTGCTTACATCCGACGGTATCCAAACAATAAATAATATAATCAAACTTCTGCGCGTGATTTGCAAATGACCTACAGAATAATGATCGGTATTTTCATGTTTAATTATCTTTTTATAATAGCTCAGAATTGGCATAATTGCAAAAAGTAATCTACGAGATTTCTTATTTAAACTTTTTTTATTTGGGTTATAGCAGTGATTCTTGAATTACGTAGTAGCGTTCACTTACTATTAGAGATACAATGCAGATTTTAAGTGGATTTTCTAATAAAAAACAAAACCAAACACTGTAAGAAAAAAATTTGCTACGAAAAGGATCTCTGTTTAAAATGACACAGAATGAAATTAACAAAAATCGGTTGATGCAACTCGTGCACTGATCGTTCCGTACTTCTAAAAAGATCTACAATTTTTTGAGGTTTTCAAGGAAATCGAAAAAGATACTAAAGAAACAAATAAACTTTCTCTTTTTGGATTTTTTTGCATTCGATTGAATTCAGGAAGCCCTAAATATTCGAATTTCAATTTTTAATTTTTATATTATTTTTAGCTTATACGTAATTTATTCTCATTCATTAATTGAAAAAATAAACATTTTTTTTTTCAAAAACTTTTCAACAATTCGTTCGCTCTGAAATTGGCATGAATTTTGACACGGGATGCAAAAAAAATGTGAGAATTTAAAATAGAAATTACAAAAAACTACGTTAGAGCCTAAAAAAGCATATTTCAAGAAGAGCCAACGGGGGATACATCCCCTCCATTGGAGCGAACTAAGGGCATTTTCCATTCGGGGCAATTTCCTCCTCCATTATTTTCATTTTACTCAGTGGCAAATAAAACTGAAACCGGGCGGGACCCGTCGGACGGCGCGCGGGCAGCCGCCACAGTCGATCGGATACGCCATCAGCTGACCATTGACCCCTCGTGGAAAATAACGCGCCCGGCCGCGGCGGCGAATAACTGAAACTGGCCGCGTGTGAGCGAGCACTTGCATAACGCACTTTGCACCTTTCCGCAATCTCGGTCGGCCTGGACCGTTCGCCTGGCCCCGATTGCCCCCGGAAGTGGCCAGCTTAAAAAGCGAGCGCGAAGGTGCAATGCAATAAAAAGCCCTGACAGCCCCCCTCGCGACGACAAACCAGGCTCCACTTTGCAACCGTGGGTAATTGATAGCACAGATTTTCCACTGTGCTTTCAGATGAAAACTGAAAACTGCAAGGGCCCGGTGGCAAGTAATTACCACCGCGGCGGGCGTTTGAACCGTTGGCACCCGTCCAGGTGAGCCAGGAAACTGGCGGTTGCCATTCGTGGCCGGCCAGGTGCATCATTATCTTAGATCTCATTCGAATCGCCATAAAACACGGGAAATCAGAAAAAGGGTCTCTGCCGGGATCGAGAGGTTTGCTTGAAGCGCCCCGGGTCCGGGCCGAGGTCGCCCGGAAGGTTCCCGCGAGGGAGCCGGGGTGGCGGGCCCGCAGCCGGCCTTTGTCCCGGTCCAGGCGAATTCGTTGCAATGTAAATTTTGAAAGATCGATAAAAAGAAATAAAAACAAAAGTGGAGAGACGGAGGAGACCTCCAGCGTTTACCGCATTTGGGGCCAGGCGCGCGTGTCCTACATCCACAGAAGCAGCCCTCAAAACGTCGGCGGGCGGGGCGAGGGGGCGCTGTGCCGTGGATCGCCCTTGTCCTTGTGCGCACCTCCGATTCCCAGCGATTTCTTCCTTCGGGCGCTTCTCTCCTTCCGTGTGTGCACTTCTTCGGCAATCCTCACTTGGACGACCTTACCCCCGATGGTGAAGGGAGATTTTCTCACCTTTTGCTCTTCTTTATTTACTTTTATTTCTTTTTCTTCGCAGAACTTTAGACACTACTTCGCGGATTTTTTAACGGTGCACTCACCACTTCCGCCATCGAACGGATTCGAAAACTCCCTTCGACGGAAACACTTTCCTTTGAATTTTTCGCTTTGCCAAAAAAACAGAAAAAATGCGGACTCGAAGCAGAGGAGCAAATTCGTAACTGCTCACTGAACACTGGGGAAATCAAATCCGGACCGGAACTAGAGGAGCACTTTTGTACAATTTTCCAAAATTCGAAATAGCAGCGAGAAACAAGAACCAGTTGCCCCTCCGGGACACTCCAGCGGCGGCCTGAGCTCGACTAGCGAAAGCTTCAGCGGGCACTTCCTCCCGCGGCTAAAGATGACAACGCGACTGACACAACCTCGCAGTAACTGCAACCAGCTGCCGCCAGGGCTGCCACCTTCGCATAATTATGTTGCAAAACATAATGAAATCACTAAACTCCATATACCACCTGAAAATAAAATTATAAGCAAAATCCCCTGTTTACAATTCTAAATTATTAGCCTTTTAACGATGAAAAAATCATAAGTTTCTAATTTTCATTAGATCATACGTTTTAAATAGTTAGAGGCGGGTAGTTAACGGGCAACACTGGCTGCGGTCTGGAGTTGGAGAGCGCACGTGTTCTCTTCTCCCAATGGAAATGGGCTTCGAGTGTGCGGGAGTGTGTGGCTGAAAATTTTCCGGGAGAGGAACGCACACTCGACCTCGTGTGGAGCGGTCTGCACATTTTGATGGGGTCGACCGCCTTCTGAAAAACTCGGTCTGCGCAGGCGCGGGAGCCTACAATTCGTGAGAATGCAAACAAACCCGACTGGAATGGAAGTTCCAGGCCTTGGATGCAAACCACACAAATTCCACCTTTCCGGCTATGCTGCCACTTTTCTTCGGTCGTAACGAAATTCAGGATAACGCTAGTACAGACTGACACTTGCATACTCTTAGGCGCTAACGTTAACTGTACTACAGATCTGTAAACGTCTCTGGTTTTCTTGTTACACAAGATTTTCGAATGGTTTGATTGAGTGGTTTTCTTCATAACAATAAATAAATAATTCAAGAAATTCGAAGAAAACGTAGATTATTCGCTAGATAAAACTTTTAAAGTAAAAAAAGAATCAGAATTATGAAAATTTTATTTCTCTTTATATTTCCTAAACAAAGAATTTAAAACAAAGGAATTTCTTGTAAAATTTTAAATATTTTACAAACTGCAGCATTAAAAATAATATCATTTCAATTTTTTCTACAGATTACGATTTTCGAGTTAAAAATTCGCAAACAGCCAGCTTTTGAGCTGAAAACTATTTAAAAAAAAAAAACAAAAAAATCGCAACTTTTTAACTGACTCCAGTGGAAACAGAAGTTGAATATTTTTACGTTAAAGAATAAACTAATGAAAGAAAGGAATTTATGTTCTAAATTTAAGATTTAATTCAAAGTCTGCAATTTGAGACTGTTGAAAAATTCGCCTAGAAAAGCCTATTAAATCCCGTTCTCAACGCTATCTCATTTTCTTATAAATTGGTCTATTCGTTTTCTCGGAATCGCGCTTCAAGCTGAAGAATTAGAGGCTTTAATAAGCGAAATAAACTCATAAAATTCATTTGCCAAATGGAAAACTGACTAAGCGAAAAAGTACTAATAAACTATAATAATTCATAATTTTTATTTATAATAATAACGCTAAGACAAAGCGTGTGAAAATATAAAAAGAATTTTATATTACATGAGTCTTTAAGAAGATTTAGCGACACTTAACAGAATTTGTCCACAGCAATCAAGAGCTGTCCAAAACCAACATACCTGTTTTATGCTGGGAATAGGCGTGGACCTTAATTTAGCAAATGAAAAATTAATCCCGGGTCAAATGCTGAGAAGGAGCGAAGGGCGCAAAACAGAAGAACCCGGACCGCGTCGAAGTGTCACAGGCATCAAGCCCAATTAAGCGGTAGTTTTTTTGGAGCGCCAGAGGAGGCCCAGGAATGTTTTCTGAGACATCTGGGCAAGGCGGCAGCCTTTGCTTCCCATCCTCGCTGCCAGCCCTTTCACTGGTCCTTTCATTCCCGCTCGTGGAGCATCAACCAAAACAAGAGACCTGTCCCTAAGACAGGAAACACCGCCAAGACGATGGCACCATTCTATTTCTTTCTTTCAGTTTTTTTTTTTTTGTTTTCTTGCGGTTTATTTGTAGGCCGAAAATTAGCGTGCTCATTGCTCCGAATTGGCTCTAGACAAAAGATTCCCGGGAGGGGTTGAAGCCACTTGGACCTGTTAGTTCTTTGGCGGCTTTTCTTTGGACTTCCCTATCTAGATCTTCAGATCTATTTTTCAAGATAGGAAGTCGTTGTCCTTCCGGTTCTCCTCGAGCGATCGACACTTCAGATTTTCGTCCAGCTGCAGAAAACTTTCACTTCCTCATTAGGAAGGATCATCCGGGGCTCTGGAGGTCCGGACTGGACCTTGTGTTTCCCAGAACCCGTGAAAAGCGTCGCGAATGGCTAAGCAGCTAAAAATAGCAGGACGGACCGCGAGTCGCGATCTGAGTTAATAACTGAAAGGCAGCGTCTGGTGGTGCATTTAATTTACATCAATTAAAAAGCGGAGCTAATTGGCCGCTTTCATTCTGATTCCTCGGGAGCAGTTGCGCGGCCTGGCCTCGTTTGCAATTTCAAGTGGCCACTGCCCTGTTTTCGCTTTTTGCGCCCTCATGCTCCTCTAGCCTGTCTAGCACTCTGTGGCTTATGCACATGGAACTAAACGAGGAGCCAAAAGCCACCTAAAAAGCGAAATATTTTCATTTTCCGTTGAATTCATTCAGAGAATTTGCAACGAGACCGCTTCTTTGCATCATTTTTAATGGATTTTTGTAGGCCAAATTTTTAATAATAAAAAAAATTCGCGAAAAGAAAATTTCCGTGAAAGGTAATACAATGCAATATTTTGTTGGAATTATTTTTTTTATAAAGCATTTTGCATTCAAAACCAGAAAATTATTTAAAAAATGTAATAAAAGTTTTACTAACAAATTTTATTAAGATCAATTTTACGAAAACAGTTTTAACAAAATATTTTAAAAATTTTTTCACAAAACAAAAAAAAATTCTTAAAAAAAATTCCCGAAATTGTTTTTAGAAAATATTTTACTAAAATCAAAATCTGAAAGAAAATTGTAACAAAATGTTACAAATATTCTGAAAGCAAATTATGCTAAAATTTTTTTAAGAAAAACATTTTTATCCACCAAAACTCTCGAACTACTTGTTTTCTTAAAATAAAGTTTTAGAAAAATATCTTTTTGAAAAAAAATTTTAAATTTAAAATTTTTACAAACAATTCTTTTAAAAATTTTTAATTTCAAAGAACTGTTCAGAAAATAAAACAAAAACGTTAAAAACGCTTTTTAAACACAATAGTTTTAATTTTTCACAACAGTTATTACTAAATATAAAGACAATGAGGGGTGAATCCGAATTAAACGTAAGCGATCTTTACAAAAAAATCACTTTTGGCACAATTCCCGCATCAATGCAATCCTGAAAAATTTCAGCATCACTTTAACGTCAGACCACGTGTATTTTTCTTACTTCTTTATCGTTTTTGAAAGCAAAATTAGAAAAAAGATGCGTTAAATAAGTAAATCTAAACAGGAATAATAACAAAAAATTTCTCACATTTTCCCGCCAAAATCCATCGATAACCCACAAAAAAGAGAAGACCTCAACCGCAACCCGCACCCCGAAGGGGGTGGTAAACAAACAGCGGTTCGAATGTATGTAAATAGTGGGTGAATCCATCAAGACGCAATTCGCGATCTGGACCGGGTAGCAAGTCTGGTCCGTCCACCGACCGCGTAGAACGACACAAAAGGGAAGCGATCAATGATCGAGTACATACGCGAGAGAGCCGTTAAACTTTGACTTGCGCGCACATTCGACGCGCCGGAGAGGCGGTTACAAGGCGCTGCGATCGTCTCGGAACCCCGCAAACCGCCGGGAACCTCCTGCTATGCGTAGCTTGTGCATGAACCAATGATTGGCCGCTCCAGACTCGTCGAGTGACGATGACGGACTCGCTAGAACGAAACAGACTAGACTTTAGTTGAGTACTAACCACTAGCGCGGCTGGTTCGGCGCGACAACATCTCTTACTAACTTAGGTCTCGATTTCAAGTAGTATCAGAAATTTTTTCTTCCACATAGAAAACTTAAAAGGAATTGGAAGGAAAGAAGAAACTAAAGTTGATCTTAAAGAATCTAGATCAGTCTTAAGACGTGTAACGGTGATCTTGAAAGAATTCCGACACATTTTCGGCAATGAGATGACCACAACCGTTGGTCACCGACGACAACAACGTTAATCAAAATCGTGGACAGGATGTGCGCGAAATTGGCAAACATGCTTCCGGTGATGCCGTGACCGAGCTCGCGCGACGAGTGATCTTGCTAAATTTCAATTAATAACAATGCGAGTGATCATCATCAGTGGATTGGCGATCGCGAGTGATCAGAGGTGTCGACTAGTCCTTTAGTCTAGTGCAGGAGTGTCAACTTTCACGGGGAGTGATTTAGTGTGGTAACAGGTGCTTGTTTCTAGAGGGTTGTTGCCTTCAGACCCGAGACGCCATGATCAGTGCGGGGCGCTCCCAAAGGGGTGAATGCATTTCATCCTTCAGTTACTATCGACTGAGTTTTATTGTTGTGCTGCTGTTCGCGTGTGGCCCGTCCCACTCCCTGGGCCATGAAAGCAACGAAGGTGCCAGGGGCGAGGATCACCCAGTGGAAATGGTATCAACGAACCATATCACGGCGGCATGCATCAACAAGTGTCCTGAGGAGGTAATTCGCCGGTTTTGCTCTTAGTTTTGGTGCCGTTGCTCTTCCGCCCCTCGCCCCCTTCCTTTTCTGTCCATTATTCCGGGCTAAGAAGAGTATTGCACGACTGAGTACTTCCATTTCCGAATTAATTAGACCTGAAGGGAAAGGGTCCGTGGATTTCGGAAGGCAGTCGTGGAACCGACAACGACAGAATTCATGTGAAACTACGTTCTGGTGATAAATTCTGGTACAACAGGTACTCCAATTTAGGGCCCTCACAGGTCAACGAATGTTGCCTCATTTTTTATAAGGGAAAAATTGTTAACAAAGCAATAAAAGGGGTAAATAAAATGAAGGGTCTTTCGAATTTTGGTGTAATAAATTACTATTCCTTAGATCAGTTAGTCCCACCTTTTGAACATTTTTAAATTTTGTACAGAGGCTTAGAAAAATCCAAAAATTTTAAATTTTACTTACTTTTTATTTTTTATAAATCTTTATGGAAATTAAAAAATATAATTTTTTATTTTGTAAATAATTGGTAAATTGAAAATTGGAATGTTTTGTGGAAATCCATTAAAAAAGAGTACATTTACCCTTTTTCGAAATTTGTAAGTAATTCACGTAAAACGTAACAAAACATTTTAATAAATAATATCGGTTAAAATGCTACCAATTAAAAATTCAGTAAACCTAATTTGGTTTTTTTTATTGCTGTAATTTTTTTCTTTTAAATTAATTAATAAATTTAGTTTGCATTAATTCATTTGTTAATGGTTGAAAGTTGATCATCAACTTGATTTGTATATTTTTTGGATAATGAGAAAGACTTTACTTAAAGAGTGTACAAGATTATAGAAAAATTAGAAGGACACTGATGAATTTGGGAATCTTTGTACTTTGGATATAAGTTCGTTTGTTCCACTGTAGATTCTAAACCAGTCAGTCCATTTCGATATATCGGCTATCATTAAATTTGTCTTAATCCTGTGCGTATCGTATCCGTTTAACATTTTTAAAAAAATGAAAATTTTAGCAATTTTTTTGAATATTAACTTGAATGTTGTACGAATTTGAAAGCCAAACTTATTTAAAAAAATTTTTTATTATTGCAAAAATGCACCTACATTTGAGTAACACACTTTAAAATAATTCTTTCTTTATTTGACTGACACGCTTACTGCTGTTGTAAATTGTTTTTGTTGTCATCTAAGAACTTTCTACAGTCATTTTCGACATTACGCCGAGCTGTGTGAACTCCTTTGAGACTTTTCGTTTTTTATCAATTTTCGATTGCTACGCTCACTTTCGATGATAACCTTTTTGAAAAATGCTGTCCCGTCGAAATGACGACATGATATAACATTGTCTCATCTTTGAGGCTCATTCTTGTTATTTTTTTTCTTTTGAGTCATTAGGCAATCGTTTTTTTAAACTTTCGTAGTCATCCACGGGAAAACGCATTAAGCTGATAAGGGCGTTCTGATTCGCCTTTACAGCGAATTATGGGATTCTTGTCTAGGACTTGCTGTGCATAAACACTGAATTGTATAAGCAGACACTCAGGCCCCAAGAATCTTTTATCGCCTTAAAAAAAAATATATATATAATTTTATTACTCATTCCTGCATGCCTCATTTGCATCTCTTCTTTTGAAAATTTCTTGAGACCTTCACATATGGAACTGATCAGATTGAAATGACCTATATCTGAAAATTTTAATTAATATTCCTATCTGAGGACTGA
Source organism: Proctacanthus coquilletti (assembly GCA_001932985.1). Lineage (NCBI taxonomy): Eukaryota > Metazoa > Arthropoda > Insecta > Diptera > Asilidae > Proctacanthus > Proctacanthus coquilletti. Next base: position 208,949 of record MNCL01000063.1, read on the forward strand.
TTTATTTGTTTTTCAATTAATTCTATTTAACACGTAAGCCAAGTTAATAGAATTTATTTAATTACATGAGTTCCGAAAAAATTGTTGGACCATTAGAAAAGATTTTACATAACAGTGGCTAAGTCGAAAAATTTATAGTACATATTACAATCTTAATGTGGACATATCAGTCCCGATTTCGCCCACCTGCCAATTTAACCAGAACGCACATTCAAATTCTCGAAAATCTCTGAAAACCCCTCGAAGACAAAAACTCATCCTCTTCATCGTAATCTTAAATCCGGAAGATAAGTTCAAGAAGGTTTCTAAGAGGTTCGCGACGCCCTCCCGGTCCCGTCTCAGCTTCTGTGGTTGCGGGGAATTTTTGTCTGGACTAATTGGATAAATTGATTCAAAGGGCAGAGGCATGCGGTCCAGCTCCAGATGCTCCAAAGATGCTTTCCATAATGAATGAAGTGAACTTTCTTAGTCGAGGCACTATTGCTGGGGGGGCACTGAGGGCTGCCGGGAGGATGACTTCTTTAAGGGGTCGGGGACCAGTAGATGTGCTCCTCGTTGAAATGTGCAATTAATACTGAATCAATACAAATCGGCATCTCAAGGACTTAGTTTTGATGGGAAGTGACTGGCAGGGATTTGGTTGAGCAGAACTTAATTAAAGGCATGGGTATGGGGTCCAGTGAAACAAGACCACCATTAACTATAATTAAACATTCAGTGCGTGATCTTTTATATAACAGAAAAGGTCTTTTCTTTAAAATAAACCAACTCGCTGGGTAATTAAAACTCAAATTTAAATTATTATTATAAAATATAATTCAATAAATCAAATTTAAAAATCCTTGTTGAAATGTAACAAATTTTTTCAAAGAAGAAATTAAAAAAAAACATTTACTCGATTTGGTTGTAAAAATTTTAATAATATTAAATTAATTTTTTAATAATTTTACTTATTTCAATTTATTTCATAACCAAAAAATTTAGAATTGTATACAAGGAGAGTATTTTTATGTGAAATTGAATAGTTTTTCGAATTTCCGATTTAAAAATTATTTGTAAAATTAAAAATTTCAATGAAAAATAAATAACGAAATTAACGTAAAAAATTTAACTTTTATGTAACATTAATAAACAAATTTAATGCAGTCCTTTATAAATCTATGAATGTTTTGGTGAACCTCGTTACAGACGATTTTCAATTCATAACCATTTCTTTCCAAGTCAATGTCCCGCCACGAATTTTAGTTAAAAATATTAACTTTAATAAAATCAATAGATTTTAATACACACTCATAATTTAAGGTTTATATAAGTGAAATGAATGAAAATAAAATTAAAGCTGGTATTTTAAAAATTGGTACCGACCTAGAATTAAAGAAATAGAAAGCATTAAATGTAGTAAAGAACACTGATAGAGATTTAAGATACTGTAATTAATTAATTGCCATTTATTTACAGGTTATTGATCCACTTAATGAGTCCTTATCATAGAATTAGAATATAATGTTATCTGTGTAAGCGAAATTAATAAATGCGCGTCTCGAAAGTACAAAATCCACCTCTTTACAAGATTACAATATTCGTGAAGTATCCGAAAATCTCTTTTGGAAATTTATACGGCAACAAAACGCCGACAAAGGTCGCAACCTTTGCGTTATTTTTAAGAATTTTGAGCTTTCTTAACGGGCTCAACTTGAGACTTACTTATCTGAAGAGACGACGCAACGATAGCTCCACGAGATAATGACGATTTATGTCGTTTTTAATGCTTCAATTGATGGACCCCTTTGTAATTTCATGTTTTGATACGGATTGTAACAAAATCACAAGAGAACTGGAAAAAATAAGCTTCGAAATCTAAAAAAAAACCATTAAAATTGAATTCTCTCGTGATGAGCTCGTGGCATTGATTGAAGCTCCTTTGATTGCCATGTCATTAGAAACTCTGATATGGACAGAATCGTTATTTTATGTAAAAAAAAAATTTTTTTGTCACTTTTTGTATAATGTAATTTTTTTGATAACAAAATTAATAGGCATATTACGAGTAAAATACTTTAGAAGTAGAAGTAGACATGGCAAAGTCTTTTTTATATTAGATTAAAAAAATTTAGACATCTTTTAAACAAATCTTTCACGTTTGCATTTTTTTGTATTTATGAAGTTGCTATGCCTTTGGAAAATGGAAATCTTCAACTTTTGAGAGAAAATAAAATTTGGAATCAAATCTTTCATATAGAAAGTTATCGTTATTTTTTTTTTTAAGTGGCTAACTTGATATCAACTTTTAGACGATCACTAGAGGAGTTCTCTTCTAATTCTTCTAGGCTTGAGACTTTTATGATTTTCTCAGGACTTTGAAAAATCACATTCTAAAATTAAAATATTTCAAATTCTAGGAAGTATTAAAAACCTCCTGAAAAATAGATTCTCTCACAAAAATTGAAATCAACGTGAATTTAAGAACAAACAACTGGAGCTCTGATGAAGCCCTTAACCAACAAGTGTGTTCCACATCAAATATATCCAAGATTACTCATTAGGATCGTCACATAAATCAAAATATCAACAACCACTATGCATATTTTCACCCGAAAAAACTTTTTTATTATACATAGGAGTCTTCAGAATCACCCTTTTTGGTGGCCCTCCTTTTTCTCTGACTCCAACATGCTGACTTCAAAACTCCCAGCAAAAACTTATGTTTTCTTAAATGTTATTATTGTGGAAAAAAATATGACCACTTGTTGTGGGAGCGAGAACATTTTGATGATTTCAGTTGAATAAACGCTCGTTGCATAAATACCCGAAAGTGACGCATCTTGATCATGTGGCGATCATGTGGCAGTTGATTAACATTTCGATTACGGCGATGGGGAGATCACTGATCAAGTGTACGTACACAGCACGACTGGGTTAAAAAAAGTAGTTTTTGATATGAAATTTGATATTGGAATTTATTTTTAAACTGATCATGAAGGCAGTAACACTCTTGCAAGTTGTACAACTTGTTTAAGTTTATTTTTCTTATAATTTGGATTAGTCCTTGTATTTTGACCTATATTCACTTTAGAAGGTAATATCATTTTTAAAGGCTTAAAATATCTTTAGCACCTTATAAAAGCGTATATCTTCAAGAGTAGAGCTCTTAAAAAAATGCTAAATGTTATTACTTTGGAATGAAACCCAGAACTGCGTGATAGTGAAATTTTAATAACATTCATTTCATTTTTCAAATTCTTGCTTTTCACAGTTTGATAATTTGCAGAGAAGTATTTTTACCACAAAACTACTTTAAAAAAATAACCAAAATAATTTTTTATTTATAATTTACTTTGTATTTTTATGTAATAATAAATTTTTTGGGCAAAAGTTTTTTTTATTTTTGCTTGAAATTTTCGGCTTTAATTGACCAATCAGATTCAGTACAAATTTATTATCATCAGAATTTTGATAAAAATTTTCTAAATTGTTTGTGTTATAGATGTTGAAGAAATGTTGTTTTGTGGGAGATAATAAAGAAATAATAAGAAATTGTTGCAGTTTTACGATGAAAAAGTAAAAATTTTAATAAAGAGTAATAAATCTCAAAAAATATGTTTCCTTATTTTTTGAAAATCTTACGACTATTGTGAAGTTCTGTCTTTTTAAATTTGTTTATTAATTTTCCTTATTGAAAACTCAAACGTATTTTTTTTCAAAAGGGGAAAAATAATTTTCAGAATAAAAATACTTTTTCTACGTAAACAGACTTGAATGTATTTATAAAATTTATGCAATGTTAAAACTAATATTGAAAACATTTTTTTTTTCAGATAACAAGTGCGTGGCAAAGTTCTGCTATATTTTTGAAAAAATCCTATAGTCTAAATTTGATAAGATGTCACAAAAGTCACGAGTAAATAGTAAAAATGAAAATGAAGCGCCATTAGCCGGTTGCCACTAGGCAACAGTTCTATTACAAATAATTTGTTTTCAAAGTAAAACTAAACACTTCATTAAAAATGCAAAATATCACATCAGCCAGTGTTTGCAATTTGCAATTATAAATTGATGCATGAGCGAGATAAGAGGCAAAAACTAAAACCCCTCCGACCACGTGAAATAATGTAATTTCTTTTTTTTCTCGTTCGTGGAACTCAAATAAGAGTACTTTAAGAAATCCAATTCGTTTTTATACAAACAGAAATTATTATTGTGATTTTTTTTTTTTACAAAACTTTTTACCACTCGGTTCGGAGAAAAATGTCGCATGTACCTAAATTCATGCGATCATACGTGAAAGCTTGTGCTCGTGCCTTTGTGTTGCAAAGTCGCGGTATTTCACGCCTCCGAAGATTCCATATAGTCGCGAGGTGGTGGCCGTGCCGACGTGAACAGTACGCGGCCTGGTGTATCTTTGCAATAATGCGACATTTATTCAAGTCGAGACCAACCAGCAGCGCACTCAAATTGTGCTACTTCCGCATTAAAAGTGCTGCGAACTATAAATGAGATGATGTGGCACGAAACCATTAAATAATTACACCACAGAGGCTTTTTATATACGAAAAACTCCATGACACAAATGTAACAATTGTTTTTTAATATACAGCAAACTAGTTTTTATATTTATGCTGCTTTTACTCGATTCTGGATAAACTTTTGGCCCAACTTGAATATGGATCAATTATACTATGGATTTAGTGAATTTAACTACGTCATATAATTGGAGTATTACATACAAGGATTTTAAAAAATACAAAAAAACTGCTATGAAAATTATATAAAATTTTTTAAGTCAAACCTTTTGGAGATCATTATTATGTCAATAATACTTTTTTTTGATGAAACTATAAATTAAAATTCATCCAATAAAAAAGAAACGTGTTTCTTATACAAAATTTCGAAAATCGTTTAGCAAAAAAAAAACATACCGTTGAAGAAATACTTATACATTCTGACTAAAATTTTGGACATAAGTTCTAATATAAATTAAAGTAGATGTGGAAAAAATCACTCACCCTCTCTGACACTGAACTGATTTTTAATTCGCCATTGGTTGCGTTAGTTCTAAATGTAACATCGGCGATCCCGTCAGATCTTTCAAAGTTCTCACAAATAAATTAAAACAATTAAATTACAATTAAAAAAAAACCGTTTGTACAAAACTATTCTATAAACTAATAACATTATGCTTATTACTCGTTATAAATTGTGTAATTTATTTATTTATTTCCTTCGTTTAATACAAGCGAATGCAATGCTAACATTTTATAACATCATATAAAAATTTTTAACATTTTTCATTTATGTAAATTTGTCCGTCTGCAGTGATCGGGAAATAAAAAAGACAAAAGGATTTCATTATGTTTAGGTTTAGGTATTTTTTAATATGTAATTGTTTTTTACACTAAAATTACCTTTTCTTTATAAACTCTATAATATTTTTTAAATTATCATGATCACTGATCAGAAGTGATTGAATCGCAGTTTCTGGAAAAGGTGAGCTCCGCTGTACCGTAAATCACTTTTATTTCTTAGCATCTCTAGAATAACATGTCTCGCAAGATCAACGTCAGAAGCAATCACATGATAAATGTTTCCCCAGAACCTCGGACAAAGTGCATAGCTATTTAATTTGCATAAGACACTCTTACAGCGAGTGTGTACTTAAGTTTTGTTGCTGTTGCAGTCAATCTTGCAATTATTTTCCAATTTTCCGATTAAAATCCACAGAAATTTCCCTACCTGCTCCATAATTCATTTCTTTGACATTTTCCCGCATCGCTATTACGCAACGCTTAATTAAAAGAAAACATAGAGGGGTATAGTGCTGGTAATTACTCAGCACCTACCGTCATCTCGTGTCTAGAGGCGATGCACACGCCCCTCTGATCTTCGTTGATCTTCACAGGGCTTTTTTTGGAGCGGCTTGGAGATGACGGCGTTTTTTAAGAATTCTCATATGCGGGGGATCGCTCATACCCGGTTTATTTGCATAAAGAGGCCATTAAATGCCATTAACTTATCGCTCTTCTATTACTGGTGTTTTCTAAAAATTCGTGGACAAAAATAAAAGGGGAAACGGAATAGCTGAAGGTATCAATAACGTGCCGTTCAACGAGGGTCACCGATTTGAATCAGTCGGGATCGGGTAACCCACAGAGGTTGCTCCCGCGTTTTATCCATCGATATACCTGTTACCGATCCCTTGTTGTAGTTGCGATCGGAACAGGTATCGAAATCCCAATCGGTTCAACCTGGCCAGTTACTGCCCAGCCGCTAACGTTCCAATTGGACCGCTGAGCTGCAGTTGCGGCCAGAGGGAGCGCAATCGCGCGTTTTCTGCGGCAATTCAGCGCTGCAAACAGGAAGGATGTATCCGGTCATTTTCATGAGCCACAAATGTGCGTTTGAATCAGGCGAGTCGTGTCCCCTTATGGTCAGTTGCAAAACCAGCTAAAGTGTAATTTGTTTTGTTTTGATGCGCTCGTAACCACTTTCAATGGGCGATTTTCATTCTAATCATCCGCGAAGATCCAGCGATCCGATTAGAGTCGCCAACAGCGACAACCTACTGCAAAAGTGCGACTGGCTACTGCGGCATTGTGCTACAGGTTAACGTTCTAACGTTGCTAGCTCCAGGTCTAATTTTAAATTGTCACAAACAACAATTACAACAGGCTTAGAAAAGTAAAAAGTAAAAAAGAAAGAAAGGGTAGAATGAAATCAATCTAAGTACTATTTTTATTGATAATAATATTACTTAATAAATCCAAAAAAAGTCGAGAAATAAAGACGTAATAGAAATATAATTAATTTGTTTATGTTTCCAGTAAAATACTTTACTACGTTAAGTCATAAAATTTAAATCCCATAGTATTTTGTCGTTACATATGTTACAAAACTTTAGCTGATTTCGTCTAGAGTGGTAATAAAATATTTAAGATTTGTTGTGGTCGGTTTGTCTCGTAAAAATTTTATTTTTATGCCGCTAAGCTTCTTGAAAAAGGTCTTTAAAATGTTAAGTTAAAGTGGAATATATTCGGCTTTGTATTCCGCCAGCTGATTTTGTTACATCTAAAGGATGTTAGATAAAAAAAAAATGAGTCTAAAAGGTCCATTACCAAAACCATCTAAAATTGTCGCTATATATTTTAATAATTTGTTGATTGATGGGGAATTCTTCAACATAGGACTACAGTGTTTATTATAATAATTTTTTGGTTTTCAAAGTTCCTCTACCTGTAGGTTAATAATGCGTGAACTTATAATTTTTATATAATTTAATATAAGGTTTTTAAAATCGTAACCATATTTAGAATAAGAAGCAACATGGATAAATGGTTTTTGGATTCCTCAGGTGGAAACAGCGATTTCAAAATTTAGATGCCGATGATCTACGGTGCATCGCGCAAATAGGGCGTTTAATTAAGGAGTTTCAAAACTAATTTCCCTTTTAGAAAGATTAAAGCAAACTACTGCATTTTGCCCCTAAACCGAGTGTTCTTAGAATTACAGAACTTGTTTCAAGGAGGCACCCTGCATTGCTCGTAGTCATTAAGGTGCAGTTTAATAATAGGTCACCGGATTTTACTTAAAGCTAACTTCGCGCAAGGAGCTGGAGGAAGCAATTATACCGCACCAGTGAGCACGCATCGTTCCCAAGGACTGGTTCCGATCCGAACAAACGCACTGTTGTCTTGCCCGGTGCTGTCCTTCAGAAAACTTTCGTTCACTTGCACTCGAGTTCCAGTCGGATGAGTTTTTATAAAATGAAAACTGTTCAATGCACATCCGCACCCATGGCCGGACTTCCTTTCATCCTCCAGGGAGCCGAGTTCTAGGCCTGGCGGCGTCAATCATCTTTTCCCCGAAAATGAGCACCGCGAAAGGATTACAAGAGGGAAAGTTAAGACGCCAGACCAAAGGGGTCATTGTTTTTCCTTATCACAGCTATACGAGAAATTCTTGACCCTTTCGTTAACCCTTTCAGCTATCCAAACAAGCAAATGAGAAAATCTGATAGGAAGGACGCAATAAATACTCCCGGGTCAGGGCAGTAGTTTCCGATAAGGAGTTGTAGCTAGTACCGCCAAAGAAATTCGCATCTCCTCAAGGAGGACTGGAAGTAATCAGCACACAACTCGCCGATTGTCTTTTTCCAGTCATCGAGTGACACTCTTATCGCCACTTACTTCGATAGCTTCTTCAGCATCTCAGAGTTCCTCTCGAGATTCCCTCCTGAGCCTCCTCCTCCTCCTCCTAGTTCGACTCGAAGAAAAGACCTCGAGGGGAATTTTCTTTCAGTTCAGCTGATGATGATCGGTGATGCTGGTACCAGTCGTCGTTCCATCGTCTTAAGAACGTTTTCAATTGCTATGAAACCGCAATTATCCCTCGGTCATGTCTCCTTGATGCGCCACTCGTGCAGCCGGGCCTTAAGGCCCGGCCGACTTGCGGGCATTTGCATACGAATCCCGTGGATGATTCGTTGTTAGCATGAAGCTAGAAATTATTAGACAACAATAGAGGCCGCGGCTGATTTGTGCGAAGGTCGATTCAATGTTTATGGACCTGTTGGGGCTATCATTCAGCGAAATTTCGCTCTGGTGGGTGGTAGGTGCTCCACTGATTCCATCAACTCATCGCTCACGTGACAAGATTTTATAGACCCACTGATGAGTGGTTTTTGTCGTCGTATCTATTTCAGTTTTATTGTCATCTCAAAACTTGTTCTAGAAGTTCTAGACTTTATCGTAGGAATGCAATTGTTGGCTTGAAATTACTGTAGACGATCTTCTTAAGTATTTTTCATCTTTAAAGTTAGTGGGTTCATTGGTTTGTTATCGAAGGTCTTCCATAACTTAAATCGTAAAATTTTAATATCCATTCAAAAATATAAAAATAAACTATAAAATGTACATTTTAAAATGTGGTTTATAAATTTTACGTTCATTTATAGAAGCGAGCTGAAGTTCTAATTTAAAAATTACAAAAACTTTGTTGTTTTTAAATTTTAGGCTACAGTTTTTTTTGTACCATATAAAATTCGAAATTTGAGAGTTAATTAAAATTAATTCATAATAAAAATTGCAAACAGAGAAAAAAAACAATTCGTAAAAATATAAAAGTTTAAGAAGGATATGTTTTTGCAAATGATTTTAATTATGCAGTAATAATTATCAGACCTGGAAAAGAGCTAGAAAATCCGATAAAATTAAAAATAGTATCTTACTTTAAAAAACCAATCTATAAAGTTATTTAAAGATTTAATTTTGCAGTAATTTGTAGTTTGTTGTGCTGCATCAAATCATTTTCATTTTGATAGCGAAACTTCAAGTAAGAATATAATTTTTCAGTCATTTAACTATAAGGGCAAATTCGGAACATATACCTTAGGTGACCATCGAAAATTTAGGATTTCAATTTTAAAAGAAAAGTGCAGTATGCGGCAACATAAAGCGGCAACTGTGTTTAAATAAGCTCAATTTGAAGCTGTCCAGTGTCCATAATGTCCCATTGTTTCATTTAAGTGAAATATTGAGTTCAATTCAAGGAAAAGTGGCTCGAAAAGAGTAAATGTCCTCTGTTTGTAAATATGTCTATTATTAGCCGTGCAAGTGCTTGACATGGTAAAATAAATTCATAAAATTATGAAGCCCCCGTCATAACTCTTCGTTGGCGACCGCTGCTTCCCTCCGTGGCTTCCACTGTCCACTGAAAGAGCAACTCGCCGCAGCACCCTTTTCGTCTAATTGACCCTTCCGGTCTGGTCGTGTCCAATGTCCATTGGTTTTTTTATTTTTTTTTTACAGCCTGCCTCTAACTCTTTTTTATATTATTCTCGATTAATTTTTTTTTTCTCTTCATATCATTTTGAAGCCACAAGTGTTTACAATACCATGAAGTGCACTATGGCGGCAAAAATGAAATCGTGAACATAATAAAGTTCAACGATGTGTTCTTATGATGCAAACGAACGCCACGGTCCCGCCACGGCACGCTGTAAAGCCCTTTTTCTATAAAATCATAATTCCTTGACAGAGAAGTCTTCATCTTAATCTTTAATAATAGTGGTCGCGGCCGGTGTCCATGTCTCAGGAAGTCTAGGAGGCGACGTCAGACGTGGACGCTTTCGTGATCTATTAGTTCCAAGCGAATGAAATTTGCAGCACGCGGCACGGGGCATAGAATTAAAAAATTTAATTAAGGCTAGTTTTAGCCGGCTGAACAGAGACACAGGCCGAGAACAATTAGCGTTGAGGCGCTGAGGGGCCATCGGGGTTATTAACTGATTACGGAAACATTAATTAAACCATGGTAAACCTGGTTAGACTTTAGCCAGCTGGCAGTTCTTCTATACTCTAGAAGAGGCCAGATTATGCAACGATGATGAGTGGTACTTCTGTAAAATGAATATTTCATCTTGGGACAATGGTTGCTAGAACACCATCCTTGGAAAAGCAGACCTAGAGATTTGCTGCGCGCAAATATCGATTTTTCTTGCAGATTTTATTCCTTCTGTCGGGTACCTGAAAGGATGCTGTGCAAGGACCGTGTGGCCTAATGGATAAGGCGTCGGACTTCGAATCCGAAGATTGCAGGTTCGAGTCCTGTCACGGTCGAAGAATCACGAGATTTTTGGGTGATTTCTCCAGGAAAGTAAATTACGTTTTTTGTTAATTAAAATTGTAAATATATTTCTTTTTATGCCAGAGAAAAAAAATCTACATTATAATTCTATTTAAAAATAATGGATTTCAGGATCCCTAAAACTTCAAAGTAAATTTGAAAGTAAGAAAATAGCTCAAATTTTTGCGAGTTAAAAACCACTTTTTCGAGTTAAAGTCAGTAAGTCTGAATTCTCATCGGATCTATAAGACAATAAGAAACCTAACCTGACGTTTGATAGGGTAATTAGTTACTTAACATAAATGTTAGTTCTTATCTAAAAAACTTCATTTGGCTGTCGATGACGTCATTCCCTGAAAATTAACAACCCAAGTCAGATCGAAAGCTTCAGTGTTAAGCTAAGATGGCTATCTTAGAGATTTAATTAAGCTTCGAGGTCGATTTTGTGTAGAAGAAAGAATAGCAAGCTAGACCTAGTTTCCTAGTTAGCTAGTTTTTCTGGGTTGAGTAGGAGTAAGAGTTTAATTTCCTTAATTGTTATTGGATACTTATTTGCTGTAAAATATTAATCCACTACTTAAGAAAATAAAAAATTTATTTTTGCAGTATTTCAATATTTCTTTTAATTAATTAAAAAATTTATTTATTTTTTCTTTTCAGAATAGAACAAATTTAGAGCATCTGAATGTGGATTGTGGAAAAGATTGCTACATGAAACAGGTGAGAGATGTTTATTCATTATTTCGCGTAAAATTCAATCAAAGCCAGTCCCAAATGTTTTGGTTTTGATTTTGATGAATCAATGGCCCTCATATGGTGCTCGTCGTGCCGTTTTCTGTCAATGGACGACCAGTGAACAAGAAACGTAATCTGATTACAAAGTGGTTTAAGGCGAGTTGTTTTTTCGATACTCTGCGGCACAGGTACCCAGCGAACCGTGTGTCCGGCCCGGAAGAAGAAAAACTGATATACACATGGGCTCTATCCTATGGAATTTGTTTTTTAGTGCAAAACCTCAGTTGGTATTGTTCTTTCAGGAAAATATTTAGAATACCTTCTACCTTGGTTCTTTTTTTTCTAGATAAATTCTTTTAATGCTCTTCCCTTGTCCTTAGATAAGTGCGTGCACGGTAGCGAAGGGACGAGCATTTCAAAGTATATAAAATTTATCAAGGGTTCTTGTGGCCACTTTAAAGAAATTCTAGCTAATGGCTTAACTAAAACAAAAAAATTCACTGCTCCGTTCGCTAGTCATCATCGGTGGCTTGATGTGTCCAAATTGACACTCGTTAGCCCATGATCAACTTCCTTCCTTGAACAGCAAAGTTTAAATTTGAAACCACTGTCTGGGCACATCGCTGGTTGTTTTGTTTCAACAGAGGTCAACGATTTTCGAAAAATTACGACTTACCCCGAAAGTCGTTTTCATTTAGTCCCATCTGCTGCTGCTGCACATTTTCCTCGATATTTTAGCTCCGGTTTTACAGATAATTTTGATTTATTACCTTAACCCTTGAGGATGGGTACGAGAGCTCAAATAGGAAGACATAATGCATTTTTAAATTTTAAATTCACTTACTGAAACTTTTAGGAATGAATTATTAAGAAGTGAGTGTCGTTGGGAGTTTGGCTACTTAAAAAAGTTTAGTTTGAAAGGCACTTAACCTTTAATTGGGTATTTTTGAAATACTCATTTGAATTTTGAATTTTTTATGCATACATACATATCGTAGCATCAATCGTATTTATTTTCCACGTTCGTTTTATTGTTGTATTATTAATTTGATTCTAATCTTAATTTAAGATTGTGGGTCTATACAATTTTTTTTGTTTTGGATTTTATAAATTGCCGATTTTTCAATCATGGCTAATTTCATTAACTGCAACGAAATTGATAACATTTTTATCGTCATACACATTTTCAAACATATTTTATATAATTTTTAAACCCTTTGGAATGATATTGTTTACGTGCTTTAATACCTTCATTTTAGAAAGTAGGCTACCCTTTCAAAACATAAGCATTTTTTTCGAAATATTTAAAAATATGAAAAGTTCTCTGTTTATTAAGAGACAAAATAAAATTAATTCGCCAAAATTATGAAAACTTTATGCGTAGAATATTCCTGTAATTTCACAAAAGTTAAATAAATAAAAGTAAATGTTTTTCGATATAGATCTAAAAAAATCATTTAAAAAATTTATTCAACGACTAAGGCCTTTTTATAAAGAAATCTTTTTTTTATCAATCAGTATCATAATTCAAATTTAATTTGAAAATCCATAATCAACATAATTTTAACACTTGCAATCTTTATCAACTGTTTTAGTTTAAAATTAGATTAAATTTTATTTATTCTTTAAAAGAGTATGAGTAAACAAAATATTAACTATTTTTAAACATATCAAATATAATTAAATTTTACTTCTTGGTCTTTCCAAGTAATATCACATAAAATATGTTTGGGCGCTTTGTTTTTTTGTTTTTTTCAATGTCAAATAAAAAATAATCTCCGAAATAAAGTGTACTAGTTTAAAGGCCAATGTTAATTTCTTGATATATCTTGTATATTTACATACACTCCGTTTTGTTTATTTCAATGCTTCAGAGCCGATAAATATTTTGTTTTATTTTCAAAGAAAATTGAAAATATATTAGTGATTTTCTTACTCTTATCCTCGCAATAAATTCCAAAAAAAAAAAAATTGTACATTTTCAAACGAACGATCATCAAGTTACATAATCAAAATTAATTGAAAATGACATGTTCCCAAAAACTGCCGCCAATTTTTCTATATATCATTTTTGCACTCTAATGATCAATTCAAATCTTATATTTATGTCCATGTGGGATGAAAGAAAACTGGCAACAAGTATAGAAAGGCACTTGGATTCGGAATGAACGGATTAATGAGGAAGTGGACATTACCACTGAGCCATGCTACAAAAAATATCTTTATATGGTATTATGCGGCACTTTAACTCTGACACTTTGCATGTGAATGAATGCACTGGACACTGGACACTATACGGATGATATGCAGCCCAGACACTGGGCATGAATGCTGCTAAATGGACCAAAGCCGCCTTAACGAGCTATTCGTTAAGCGCCCGAAGGAAGGAGCGCACACCAAGAGATGGTCGCGATTAAATGTCCAAATAGTACAGAAACTGCAAAAAAAGGCTACACGATAAATAAAGAAATTCATGAGAATTATAATAGGGATATCCAAATTAAGATAGAAGCGCCACTTGTTACGAATTAATTAGCCGAAGTCTTTTGTCGCCACTATTTCTAATTGTTATAGAACCATGACTTAAATCTAGACTAGTGAATCATTCGCGTATTATTTCATTTTCAGTTATAACTTCCAAGTAAATCAATTGTCTCGAAATGAGCTTTATTTGTGTTGTTGTTCTTAAGCTTTGGCTAAGATTCTGGGTTTGTCCGGGAAAAATCTTGGCGCCAAGTAGCCATGTCATAACAGTCAATCAACTCTGTCGAGCAGACCGGGCGATAAAATATGTCTCGTATTATGGACGTCAAATGATCATTAAAATCACAACTATAAAGCCACTGGTGGCGTACTTTTTCGCAATTATTGTGTCTTATCTGTTCATTTGTTTACTGAAGTCTCGCAATTAATATTCTCTGATTAATTGACCCTAGGGCTAGATTGCTATTGGTTACACCAACTGGCGTTTTACGAGAAGCGTTTTGAAAATATCTGTCGATTTTTTCCAAAATTTTGAAAACTTCCGTGGTTTCTTTTTTTTTATATAATTTTGAAAAAATTTTCTTGAGAAATATTTCAGTCAAATGAATGTTCTTTTCTAACTGCAACGTTGTCTTTTTATATTTCTCTTAATTTTTCTTATATTAAAAAGTTTTTGCGAAATTTTCTTTTCAAAATTTCTTTGAGTTTTTTTATTTTAAAATTTCATAAACTTAAGTTATATTTTGAAAATGTTCACTAAGTTCCTAATTACTTTACTTATTTTCGGCAAATGCATGTATTTACTTTAACTTTGAATTTTTCTTATTACCGAAAATAAGACAAAAGTGTACGTCCCATATGATCCCATGTCTAAATTTAGTAGACTCATCTATCATCATAGTAAACAAATTCTGTCCGCAAGTCATGTACTCTGTCCAATGCCCTGTCCACTAGAGGCAAATCCCTTAGCTGCAGGGATTGATTGATGTCTATCTAGTGCTGTAGTTGTGGTCCGACAATGGATGTCACTTGAACTGATTTTGCCATCAAAGAGGCCTATTCTAATCCGCCCTTTTCAAAACATGCACCCCAAAATGCATCGCATGATACGTTTTTCGCTGATTTTTTTTCTGTTTTCATCTAGTTTTTGGTTTCTCGCAACAATGCCGGCATTTTCCGAGCCGAAGGTTTCAATCACTTCAAAGAGTTCCAATTCGAGTGGCCACTGGAGTCCTCCTAATTGAGACATTCCCTGTTCGTATCAATTACTACTTGTCGGTTGTTGTCTGTTTGTTGGTTTCATTGGCGGTCAGAGAAAGATGAGACGGTCTGGGTTCAAGTGGCCAACTTAGGGGCGGAATACGATCATTCGAAATGAAAACTGACATGGATGTCTAGTATAAGGCATAGTTTGTCAGCGAGAGATAATTCCCTTTTTATAAGTTATACTATCTTAAGAAAATCACTTGAAGCTATTCTAGGACAAAGAAGTGTATGTGTAATGCTTAATGTTGTTACGTTAAATCCTTTTAAGGTTTATACAAAAAGAAAAGAAGTAACTGGTCACGACCTCCTAGAAAACGCTATTTTAAGTGTTTCACATCAAAATAACGACGACTTCGTTGTCTATCCAAAGATCAGTGCCTACTAGTATTTTTTTTATTGTACCTTGCTTCTTTCTAGAGGTATGTCGGGAGTTTCTGGGTTATTGTAATACCAAATAATTTTTACATTTATTCCTTAGTACTTACTAAAGGTACGGAATCCTCCGCAGGCGAGTTGCACACTCATCTGACTTCTTATTTAAAAGAATGGATATTGCACGAAATTCGAATTTCTAAAAAACTGAAATAAGCATAATGCCTGATAAAATACAACACAATTTTCAGAATTAAGAAAAGTTATATCATATCCATAATTTACAGAAAAAGAAAGAAATCCCTCATATCCGTATCTATTTTAAAACGAAACATCTCCATGAAGGTATGTGGTTCAAAGTTATGTGACGCAGCCAATAAAATAAGCAATTAACATTGACCGATAAATTTTTCTTAATGCAGTCAGAGTGGCTTAATTAACTAATCGAAGCCGATATACACTACTCAAAAAAAAAAAAGACTAAAGCGTGATGTGGCGACACAGAAGCTGTAACATCTTTAAGGTTTCATGGTGGCACTTTAAGAAGTTTCCCACAGGCATCCAAAATTCTTTCCTTTACACAGCACAGATTCCGACCTGGATAAGAACATTAACCAGGTGCCTGGAGAAGGGCATCAATAAAAAGTTGAAAAATCGTCCCTGGATGTGGTCTCGGTTTGTGGCCTCAGTTGTTCTCGCCTTTTCAGTTTTTTTTTTCTTCTGTTTTCTTTTAATCAATTGAACGGCAAAGATGCTCCACGAAAGTTTTTGATCTCCTTCCGGGGGCTGCTGTGTGGCCTGGATCAACTGGTGGCTGTACCGTTTCTTATCTTTTACGGTTGCAGTCACATAAACAACAAGAGGAGCAACTTGAGAAGTTGATTGGACCACATTAAAGAGTCTTTTTGAATTTATCTAGCCCTTAAGAGTCCGAGAAGCGTATGCTCTATCAAAACAGCTCGAGCCGCGATAGTCTAGAAGATCTCTAGAGGTTAGCGAGCGCGTGTTTACTTTGATTATATCAATTCGATGGAATTGCTGAAAGTAATGCACGAACTTAAACGTGTACGTTAGCTCGGCGGTTTCCATTCTTGTTTGAGTTAATTTTGTAAGCCGCCCCCGTTTTCCGGAATTATCTTCTTGCCTGTACCATAAATTGACCGAAAAACAAAAGAAATATGTCTTGAGTGCAATGCTAGCGGCTTGCTCTCTTCGCTGAATGAATATTTATGCAGGACCAGATGGAGTCTTCATATCATTTGAGCTATTAGAGAAAGATATTGATGGTTTTAAGTACGTTATATAAAAGATAATAATGATTAGAGTTCTGTAACATTGTCTATTTGATTTGTTTTACAATTTGTTTTCTTTTAGGATAGAATTGTTTAAGAGGTTTAAAAAAATTGTGAACAAATCCAATTAGTAACAAAATATATTTTCAGTAATAACTAAGAAGTGTGATATTATTATTTTACCCACGATAACTTTTGAACAAGATTAAAGGTAGCCTGTATTATGAGTTGTACTTTATTCTAGTGAAAGTTTCATCTAAATTCGCCGAATGGTTTTGGGAAGAAACAAACAGACATGAAATAATGACCCAAACACTTCCTTTGACCCATTTTCAATAAAGGGTTTATTTGTTATTAATTTTATTTTAGTTTAAAATAACTGCTCGTAGATTTGTTAGTTGGTTTGATCTAATTAATTTAAACAGAATTCTAACTGGAAAAATTACCACATGGTTACTTTCTTAGAGTTTATAATAATCTAATCTATCTAAAACTATCATCTTATGTTGCTATAAAAATTCGAATTATATTTAGCAAGACTGCATTCCTTGAAAAAAAAGAGGGTTTTGAAAGAAAAATTAAGGCGTGTAGCTCCTTATAACCGATTGCATCAGGGTAAAAAATTTATGATTCGAGCGCAACAAGACGACCATAGTAATTAAACTGATAAATAGTTCAAGAGAGTATCACTAGCATAAATGCGGACGGGATCTAGGAGCCAAACTGAGTGCTACGCATCTGCTTGTTATCACTCTGGCAGTATTTGATGCGTGTGAGGTCTTTCAAAATTTTTTCAAAAAATTCTTAACTTATGCACTACTTCCCGAAGAAGGAGGGAGCACAGTTGTAAGCTTCTTTGTTCGCTTACTCGGTCAACTTAATTCCTTTAATTCCACGATGAAGATGTTCTTATTGCACCTCTTAAAATGCGCTAAGACGCGGCAATATTTGTTTATAAGCAATTGCCGCGGTGATAGCTTATCGAGGAGCATTCAATTTCAGAGTACATTGTGCTGGCAAAGCGAAAGTTCATCAATTCGCTGCGTCAAAACCGCAGCCAGGAGCAGATTAATGTGCTAACTTAGCCAGATTACGCTATTATTATTTCGGTGGCCTTAATTTAATTGCCCATTTATCATCCTTCACACTTTGCTAATCGTTGGCGGTAACCGCAGCAAAATATTAAAATTTTCATAAGAGGCACATCTGGACGATGTTTTTGACGGATGATTGGATTAAGGATGAGATTTGGAGGTTTTGCTACTTCCAAAGAAATGAAAAAATAATTTATAAAAACCTTTTCTCGAAAATCCTTGAAATTGTACCTAATTGTTTCTTACAGCAGCTTTGTTCGAAAGGCTCCGGAATTGTTATGAAAAATTTCAATTAATTTAATATGTGTTAAAATCAAAAAGAAAATGGTAAGACAAATTAGAGGATGAAAGTAAACGAAGCTCATTTTTAAGAAAATATAAAGCTTTCAAACTGGTGTACATATTTGGACCACATCTTTGTATGAATGGAACATTTCTGACCCGTTCTCAAAATATAATAAAGCTATAATGATAGAAAGTTATAAACAAGAATAATTTTAATGTGAAAATGTAGCTATAGTATTAATCAGGGCTTAAAAGAAATAGTATTCTTAGAAAAACAAGTATATTTTTATATAAAGAAGTAACGCAAAAATGATTAAAATTACAATAAAATAACTGTGTAAAAAATAAAAAAATAAAAGCTGAGTGAAAAATTAACGCAGTCAACACTTTCTTTGTAATTTGTTTTGTCTAAATTCGAATAATTTACAAAAAAAATTCGCTTGGCCTTCTTATTCTACAAAAAAAGGATAAATAAATTTTTGTTAACAAATATGTGAATTTATAAGTAATTTATAAGTTAATTTTTAAAAATTACGAAATCTGTTTAAATTAATGGAATAAATTTTTAGCTTTGAGTTGTACACGAATTTCGTAGAATAATTTAATTAATTTATTCAGAAGAAATTCTTACCGATTACCAAGGAAAGATTGCATTTGCACGGTGTTTATTTTGTAAAGAGCTAAACATTTTAAATTATATAAAGAAGTCGGTTAAAATCAGCCTACACTTATTATTTTAATACAAATTAGCATCATTAATTCTCAAAATTGCGTATATACGCAACTCGTTCAAGAAACAACTCATATATCTTGTCTTCCCTGAAAAGTGCGTTTTATTTACGATCTTTAAATGCTGCCTACCAGGGATCATAAACAAAACTAACGAATTTCTGTAAAAATTACCATAAAAGAGGTAAACCAGACGTGGTCAAAACACTTGACAAAATATAAACAGAAGAAACGATTTTACGCCGCGGTGGATGCATTTTTTAAGAAAAACTGTCTACCTCTTCCTTCTGGAATTCTTCTATTGAATGGACGGACTATTTAAAGTGAAAGAAAAGGTGTTGTCGTCGCTGTGGCTACTTGAAATCAATCATCCACGTTTGTAGTGATGTAAACATAAGTTCTTAAAAGAAAATTTCAAGAAATTAACTTTCTTATTGGTAGACGCGCACTTTTTGTTTGCTGTTTTCAAAATGGGTAAACAAAATAATGATGTAATAAATTTGAGGAATTCATACGACGCGACGTGACGCATTTTAGTGGTGCACGTCTGAATAGTCTTGTGAATTTATTTTGAAATGTACCGTCATGAAGAAGTAGCGACTTTTTCAAGAGGTGTCGTCCCAGTGAAATTGAATATTTATGGACGTGTTCTAATTGAAACAAGCAGTTTAATTTCACTATTTAAACAAACATTTCAAGTGGATGAAAAATAATTGTAATTTTCTATTTAAATTACAACTGGACAATTGAGAGTTTGACTAGTGTGTTGAAAGTTGCGTATTATCAACAATTTGTCTTTAAGATAACAACTTATGCCATGGTAATTACTCAATTATACTATTTAAATGTCAAATTAAATTTGACCATTTCCTAGAAATGGAAAAAGGAAATTTCAATTTTCAAAGCTAATTCTTTTATTCTTTCAAATTCGGACGAATTATCCTTCAAAATATTAGAAATTCCTCGAATATATCTAAAATTTTGAACAAAAAGTTGTTTCACAGAAAAAATTTGTCTATATCTAAAGATTAGTAAACTAATGCTACTATATTAAATTTTAGTTTGTCTAGGCCAGGGAAATTCGCTTGTGGAACAGACGAACGAATGAACGATCGCACCGACAAGTTCTATAAAGGTTCTATTTTTCTTGTCCTGAATTTTAAAAATAAAAATAAATTAGATATTATGCTAAATTTTTAAGCTCCAAAGCTACAAAGAAAAACAATTTCTGTTTTAAGAACGGTTGAATTGGGTTATATCCTACATCCCAACAAATGGCATAGTTTTAGTAAATTTAAGTTATAGCCTACGATGTACATTGACTTTATTTACTCCGTATTATTTATTTAATTGCAACTTTATTGTTTGTGTATTAATCATAAAATCTTATAAAAAATTACAAGACATAACCGAATATAAATCTACAAAACAGACCATGTTTAACAACCACTTAATCCCGACAGTAGACAGGCTCCCTACATTAGGTCTGTACCTCGGAAACAAACGCAATCAACTTTATACTTAAGAGAAACATCTTTCCGAGGGGTGTCATTAATTACAAACCCTCGTCGCCGTCTAAATTGACGGATTCATTAGCAACTGCCTTAAGAAGGATAGTGGGGCTGGCAGACAGTAATAAAGCCCACGACGAGCCTTTGGACTTGAGATGATCTACTCTGGCCGCCAGTCCAATTAGTCCTTAATTCGTTGCGACCACAAAGGTCCGCTTTGTTTTGGTACGCAAACAGGAAAACCGCGGAATGCGGGCCTCGGAAAACGCGGGACACCATTCGCGTTTTGATTTTTTATCCCTCAACACACATATAATGAATATTTTCGAACAATTGACCAATTGATTGTCGTCTCTATTCCAGTGCACCCTGGGCTGCGAGTTGTGGGAATTAGCTCTGAACTCATCGTGCCAGATTGTCTGCGTAAGTAGAAAACGAGACTGTAACAATGATGCAAACAGAATTATATAATGTAGTTTTGTTAAAAATATATTCCCTATTCTGTTACTACGCTTTAATAGCATAAGAATATTTTTTAATATCATTTATTATTTAAGTAGTTTTTTGTGATTTTGATACGTAGAAAAATGCAGGAACCACTGACACAAATCCAAACTACGAAAACAAATTAATTCAATTACTCAACTTTTATGAAATTCTAAAAAAAGCTATAATAACGTAAATAGTAAATTAAATCACAATAAACAGGAACTTTGAAAATAATTTAAAATTTAGATAATTTCTGTGGACTATCCAAGATCTAATTAAATAAATTTTATCTATCAAAATGATCTGATTGTTTTCAATTTTTAAAATTCTAAGAATTTTTCAAGGTAAAATTTTAACTTTTTAGATTTTTATTCTAAACTAACTGCAAATTAGAAAACTCATTTTTATTGAATGTTTAGTTGCTACTAGTTCTTAGTTTCATTTGAATTGAACTAAGAGATGATTAGACCCCTTAAACGTCAGTCATTAATTTGTTAAGTAGACGCTTTAATTATATTGACAACTATAGTAGAAAAACATCTTTAAATAATTCCTTAAAACAGTGCAAACTACGTAAATTAAGGTGTGGAAGAAAAATATAAAATAGAATTGCAAGTAGAGAAAGTGCAATTCAATTTAAGTAAGTAGATAAGTAAGTTGAGGCTTTAAATAAGTAGTCCTACTTAAAAACTAAGGAATTTGCATCATTGCACGTCGGAGCCTGATGGAAATGTAAAGGCGATGCAGGTAACTGAGATTCCCTTGCAGAACAAGACTGAAGAGGAGCTTCTCGAACCGAAGGAGCTTTATTGTGTGATGGGGTGCAACGATGCCCTCAATCGATACTTCAAGTGGTTGCGTGCTGAGGTTGGTTCACCAGCAGCTCCTGCCCTGGTAGCCGATTCCCTAACAGCTACTGCACTTTCCCTCGAGTGGGAGATCCCATCGAAACTACTGGAGCTGACGAAAGGGAAGCCTTACGTCCCGAAGAGCTATTTGGTCCAGTGGCGGTACGAGGAGGTCGTAGGGGACTGGAAGTTCTGCCGGAATCAGAGCATGGGCGACAACTCGACGGTGAAAGTGGATAATCTGCAGCCGTACACAAAATATCGGGTAAGTAGACACTTTCGTTTGTCTATCTGTCTGTCTGCCTATCCCGAGGATGTGTCGGGTATTCATAATGGATTTTACTTTGCTTTTACAGTTTCGAGTCGCCCTACCCCTGTCGCCGAACTACGACGAGGTCTTGGTGTCGGAGCAGAGCGTCATCATAAGTACGTTAGCCATGGGAGTCCCATTATCAGCACCAGCAATTGTAAGAGCTGTAGCTGTTGATCATACAAGGATATCTGTATCATGGGAACCAGGTCCATTCCCGAATGGACCTATATTGTCATATGTGCTGCAGATCAAGGCTTTGTCATCTGAGGGTTATTCAGCCATAAAGGTTTTTTCATATCAATTTATTAACACGCTTGCTTTCATCTTGCCTGCCTTCTCTGTCTTGCTTTACTATACTTTTATCAATTTTTTTCTTATTTAGAATATAAAATATATATAACAATAAAAATAAAACAAAACCCGAAATATCTTCTTTCCGAAAAATGCAATTTCGAAATTGTGCCATTTACTTATTTTAAGATTCTAAATACTAAGATTTTTACAAGGCGTCAAAATAAGAATTCTAGCCTCACTTTTGAAAAATCATCACCTTTTTTGTATTTAAAGTCTTAAAAATTGTACCCGATTTTTGCGAAATTTTAGTATAACAAGTTCTAACACTGTTCTTAGGATTCATCTCAATAGGTGTTTATTTGAAGTGATGAGCTTGAATTCCAAATAATTCCTACAGCGTAATTAATTACATAATTTCTTTTTTTCGAAATCCAGTACCAAGGAATCTCCTCACATAGACTGTGTTCAAATTAAAGAGGAATTCCATCTGAAAATTCTCCGCCTTATGATAAAAAATGCAGTGACCACAAGTTGTCCGTAAATAATCAAGCAATTTACAACTTCGTGCGAATATTTTTAGAAGAGCGGTCATAGCCTTTCCCACGTTAATTGTCGGGTTGTTTTAGAGTTGACGTTAAACGCGATCTGTTTTAAATAGCGATTCGCCATCGACAATTGTTCACCTTGAACGAAACTTTAATTGATCATGAAATTCCAATCAATTTTATGATCAGTTTGTATGCGCACAAAACACGGGGTCAATTGCAGGGGGAGAACAATTTGCATGTCTTTACACTAAAGCTAATCAAATCAAGTGATCTGCACAGCACTGGAAGTATCGTTCATGCATGGGATCAGTACTAGATCGGTATCGGGTTGATCGTGTGTTCTTTTGGGATATGATCTTAAGCATGTCCGGGTGATATAATAATTGCATGATCGAATTAAGTGAGCGGAATATCTACAAAAAATACGCAAAAACTGAGTGACCGGAATGAAGCCTTACACTCGGATCAAGTTCGAAATTATAAATATAATAAACAAATCAAAGTTTTGATGAAATTCTAGCCTTCGCTGTGGAAACGGGCGACTCGACGGTGGCAGGTTATCATCACCGGCTATTTCTGAATAGCGCCAAATCGAGTCTTGTTCGATTTATAGCTTGGGTGATGGGCGATAAGCTTCTGATGTGTCGGCTCTATTCGGGAAGATAACGATGAGCCCGATAGTAAACGGGTTAATTTATTTACATCTCGGTTTCAGAATCGGAGTAGGGGAAATTTTGCCTTCCTTCAGAAATAGGTAGTTTTATTTTACCTCTACACACCAATTTGCAGATAAAACCAGTTGTAAACATAATCTAATTGCTTTTTTCTTTTAAATTCCACTCTTATATAACACAATATTGTTTTGACTCGATTAACAATATTCTACTACTGAGTTTTGTTAGTAAGGCGCCTTTTTGATTTCCGTTTTATGTGGAAGTGTTTACAAAAATCACAAATGTTTTTCCACAACAGGTCGTTATCAATATCCGTAGGTATCTTTGGAATAATTGTATTTTAATCGGTTGGGAAGCTTTTCATATTTCCAGCAGTATGAACATTTAAAACAGTTATGAATTCTTGATAATGATTTAGGAACTCGATTTATTCTGTAAATATTTTCTTTGACTCTCCGATGCTCGTGCTACGTTCTCCTTTACGTCTACGAACTATTAAAAACCAAATGACCACATGTAAATAATGAATTTAGATTCAAAGTAATTCGAAATTTATAGCTAGAAAGATAAATATAAGCAAGTTAAGCAAATCTGACAAAGATAGTAATGCACAAGTACACAAAATCTTCGGATTAAAAATGAGATATTCTGCAAAATTTACACTATAACAAAAATTTGATATATACTTCAAATGAGCATGTATTCAATTAAAAAAATAGACCTAGATGGTGAATGCAATAAGTGAATCGTGTATTCTCGTCTGCTGGATCATTTCCGGTAATCATTTATAAAGTTAAGTTTTGGAAACAGCCATACTTTCACATCCGCGTTTTTTAATTACTTTCCATCCTCTCGGTATCCCGAAACACAAGCTAAGTTTCCCATTAACATGGACCCTCCCGTTTTCACTAACTTTCCCCGCCTAATCTGTTTAATCGCACTAATTAGCTCAATCGAATTAAACATTAATAAGTGGTCATCAAAAACCATCTCAGGACATTTCGGCAACAGAAAACAATTTCTACATGTTCGACAAGTTGCCGCCCTCCCGGAACTACTCGATTATGGTGTCGATGAGAAATTCCGAGGGCGAGGGACCGCCGGCCGAGACGATTGTGTCGACACCACCCCCGCCACCGGTCAAAGACGATGAACCGGAACCCCGATTGATCTTGGGCGCCGAGTACTCCGTACTTTCACAAGGGTCCGATATATTGTCCGAGCCGCCGGAGGTTTTCTATCGGAGCGACCACAAAATCCTAGGGATGGCTATTCATGTCGCGAAGCAATTGATCTTCGTTTCTGATCAAGCCGGCTACATCTATAAGTAAGATCGGATTTTAGGATAGTTTTTGGATTTTTTAATTTTGAGAATATTTAGGGCACCATTAGAACGAAATGGGACTAAGGAGGCGATTATTGCGCCCAACACAGGATTAAACTTCTTTCCAACTTCTTTGTCGATGGACTGGTTAAATGATCATCTGTACATTTTAGGAGAAGTGCAACATCCGGTAAGTAATTGAAATTAACGCATGTTGAACAAATATTTTATAATTTAGTAAGATTATACCAATTCTGAGACCCGAAATATAAGTTTATCCGTAGATTTTAATTTGAAAAAGTAATCTTTAGCAATCGATTTTAACGTTTTTAATTTCATACTAGTAAATGTTGCTAATTTTATTTGATGGACGTGAAAACTGATCTATTAAAATCAATAAAAACGAAGTACTAATAATACTAATAAAAAGCTTTACATTTTTCTGCAATAATTTCAAAAACTGTTTACAGAACTCACAACAAGTGTGGCAAATTTCTCGGTGTGATCTCAACGGACAGGGGCTTACTATCGCCATTGCAGGTCTCCACAAGAAACCCAACCACATTCAAGTAGATCCCTTCAATGGATATCTTTTCTGGGTAATCACAGGATCTTCCCCAGACACTGGGCTTTTCCGTCTTGACCTTGGCAATGTATCCAATGGCGTTAAGCATGAAGTGAAACCTCTACATATGATCCAGGGTGAAAATCTGGGTGCTTTTGTGGTTGATTATACAAAATTTAGATTGTTAGTACCACCCCAAGACATGAATACTGTAATCTCAGTGACTTTGGATGGAAAGGATCGTGAAGATATTCGAAAAAATACCCAAAGTCCAAAATTGAATTTAGTTAAATCGTTGGCTATGGCGAATGGGATATTTTATTGGACAAATGGTAGTGATCTTTTCATGGAAGATCATCACAAAGAAGAAGATAACTACTATCATAATGCATATCCTGGACTGTCGAATGGAACATTTGTAGCAGTTTGCGTAAATATACCATCAGCTCAACCAATCCCAGTACCTGTAAATCCTCCGCGTTATGTTCAAGCTCTGTTGAGTTCTAGAAAAGCGAATATTTCTTGGAAAATACCCCATTTACTGGGTAACCAGGGGAAAGGAGCTTGGCAGGAATGGAGTTATGAACTGGAGATAATCAATGGAAACGGAAGTGTTAGCAACGTATTTAAGAATATCAAGGGAACCTACTTTACAGTCTCCCAGTTGGAACCTAATACAAACTACACCTTCAGGGCTGCTGCCTACACTTCGGCGGGGAAGGGTCCCTGGAGTACAGAGTTTCGAGCTAAGACCTTAAAGTCTAATCATGATCGTTACCTAATTTGGTCGTCCAGTGATGGACTGTTGATTAGTGATGTTATAGGTGAACATATTCACACTTTGATTCCAAAAGCTGATCTAGGCGAGCATGATATTTCTGATATATCCTGGTTTGAGGATGTCTTGTTCTTTGTCAGCAATTCAACATTGAAATTGTATAATCGAACAAGTGGAACATTGTCTCGATTTGGAGATATAGATTCAGTTGGAAGTATTGGAATTGATTGGATTGGAAAACGGATTTATTGGTCGAATCCTAATCAACCATTGGTAAGTTAAAAAAATAAAAGTCTGAAATATTCCCCTACTTACGAAATGTCTATTTACTTTTTAATTTTTATAGATAACAAGATCCAGCTTAAATGGACAAGAAAAAGAACCACTTCCCATTCTAACAGATGTAAAAGAATTGAAAATAGATTCCCTTCGAGGACATATCTATTATTCTACCGGTCATACTGTCGAAGTTTGTCGCCTGAATGGCAAAAATCGTATGACCTATTTCAGTGTCCCTCTCTATTCAGGGAAGCAAGTGATGGGCCTAACATTGGACATGGAAAACGAAAGAATCTTTTGGATAGTTCAGAGTCATGAAGGATCAAGTTTATTTAGTGCACCAATGGCGCAGAACTGGAGTAAAGACATTATACCAAATGAGACAACATTAGAAGAGAGATCACTGAATGGACCCCTAACACATTTTAGTGATCGCCTACTGTGGTTACAAGATGATCATACTGTTATTGTTGGAGATATGTCTGGGAAAAATTTAGCTCATATAATAAACTCGAAATTGAATGGGTTAAAATCTGTGTCTGTGATTGATCCAACGCACCATGTTTACCCAAATTTAACAAATAAACTTAATGTTATACCGGAACAAATAAATAATTCATCAGTAAGGATTATCGGACACTGGAAAGCTTTTAACATATCTTGGAATCCAGTCAGAACGGTTACATACGGTGAAGTATTCTATGAACTTCGGATACAGAGCAAAATAAGCAATGATGTGATCAAAGAAACTACAGTTCCTTATTTCAATTATTCTTCACACAATCTTCCGCCGTACACATCACTAGACATAACTCTAAGAGCATTTACCTACTGGGGATCTTCAAAACCATCATACACTCGAATACATTCTCCAGCATCGGCTCCTTCTGTTCCGACCAAACCTCGAATTTTCATTACGCATCACCACGATCCTTTTAGAAAAGGGTTAAACATTACAGCCACATTCCGTTGGGGTCCGCCATCAAAACCAAATGGTCCTATTATTGGATATAAAATTTTCTGCTGGTATGAAGAGTATGGTAATAGACGACAAGTGTGTAACAATTTTCAGGAAGTCAATGAACAGGTTATAGTGCCAAACCTTGTTCAAAATGTAACGTACTATTTCCAAGTACAAGCTTTCACTTCTGTTGAAGGTGGTCCAAAAACGCAGGAGCTTAAGGTACATTCGAATCACGAAAATCCTGTCCCTACAGTGCTGGTAGCCACTCATGACCACATTCTAGATATTGATCTGGATTTGAATGAAACGAAAACTGTTGTACACACAGGAAGTCCTGTGACCCATCTCGCGTATATTAAGCAAGAGAACAGACTTATTTGGGTAAATGAGAACAGGGAGTTGATGTCGTTCAGTGGTTCTAAGATGAAAATAGCTTCAATACAAAATGAAGTGCTATCGTTAACCCTCGACTGGGTTGAGAGAATTGTCTATTGGTCTCAAGTTGAGCAAGACGATACGAGTTCTATCTATCGTCTTGACTTAAATCGAATCGATGGAAAGTCAGTTATTGGCGAAAAAATCTTTTCAAGACCCTACATGATCAAAGATCTCATTATTTCCCCATTCAATCAATCGTTCTATTGGCTTGAATTTGAAAATAAGACGTCCACCGATGGGTACTTGGTTAGATCCAGTTTGGACTTTAAAAACGATTTAGTATCCCCCTTTAATGTAAAATATATCAATGAGAGCCTTAAACGAATTATTTTGGATACATCCAGCATTGGTGAAAATAAACTTCTACTAATAGACAATAGCGGAAATATGTATCAGTATGGCCTGCGAAGTAAATTTACCACTTTAGTAAAGGTAAAATACGACAATGAGACACAAAAAGTGGCCAAAGACAGTGGTCATATTTACCTGATGAAAAATCAAACTATTTTTACTTTCAACCACAAGCACTACTTACAGCATATAATACACGTGCCAGAAGCCACAGATTTACTGGCTTACTATCATCAAAACTATCCACCGAAACGGTGCCTCCTACCAAAACAGAAACTATCGGAAGCCGAATATATACCAGAACTAGTCAAAAAGACTGAAAATTCCCTCCTACTTCAACTGCCACAATTAGAATCTCATCCGAATTGCACAATAAAATTAGCTGGCGTTAAGTACTTGATAACTTACTCAGAAATAAGTACTGTGAATTTATTCAACTGCAAGCCACCGTATTGTAAAACCGTGGTGTCGTATGATCCACTAACCGAGATAGACGGGTTGAAAGCCTTTACCAAATATCAGATTCTTGTGGGTGTTAGTAATTTCTATGGTGAACAAATGGGTATGAAGATGATGTATGGACCCGTTGTTATATTTTCAACAGCCCCTGGAGCCCCATCACCGCCAAGAAATCTAACAGCTGAAACCATAAGTCCTACAGAGGCTGTTGTACGATGGTTTAGGCCGTCGAAATTGAACAGTGACTCACTTTGGTATGAAGTACACTGGCAAACTGAAAATCCTGTTAGTGGAGTGGTTAATAGACAACAACGACATGTTCCATTCCAAGAGAATCAAGTGGAATCTACAGTCAATCTATCGAAACTTTTACCCAATCAAAAATATACTGTTTGGGTTCAGGCTTATTCCACTGAGAACACCTTCAATAGTAGCCCAATAGTTGAAATTAAAACATTCCCAGAGCCTGATAATATAACAGTTGTAAAAACTGAAGCATACAGTTTAAGTCTACAGTGGAAAAATTATATGAACATATCGAGATATGTTCTTAAGTACGTCCAAAGTGGCAGCGACAATTGGCAAACAGCTCTAGATTCTGAAAATGATAGCCGTCCAGAGAATGAGCGTGAATTTTTCACCATAAATGATTTACAGCCAAAGACGAACTATAAATTTTCTCTTGAATTGTATTATCCAAAGAGACATACACCTTATAGATGGCCACCTGATCATAGATTCTTTTTTGAGACCCGTGGTGATCGACCAGGATCCCCTGGTAAACCAATAGTTCTTCACGTGAGTGGAGAAGTTTACAAAGCTTCATGGGAACCAGCTAAAGAGAATGGAGCTCCAATTGAAGAATATAGTCTTGAATCTCTGTTGTCTAGGGTATCGAACAGACTTATTCGTTCAACACGAGATGTCGATCAACAACCTGCACCTAGAATTTACATGCCTGACCCACCTAGTAACTACACCGTACTTACCCATGAGCCGCCATGGGTAGAAGATCCTGATGCAATTGATGAACAATGGACAGTACAGTACAATGGAACAGATGCATACTGGATTATTAAAGATCTAAATCCAATTAACAAGTATTCGTTTCGGGTTAGAGCACGCAACTCTTATGGTTGGGGACCGTACAGTTCGACAAGTGAACCCATCAGTGAACCATACCTTTCTCCTGAAAGACGTGAATCGTTGCTGATTGCAATTTTTGTACCCGTCATGGTAGTAGCTGTGTGTCTCGTGTTCGCGGGAGGCATGACTTTTGGTACTGTTGAACTTTTTGGAAAGTGTATTTCATTTTTATAATATTGGTTTTTTTAGTTGTTCAAAAAAGATCCACAGCGAAAAAGCTTCTACATGAGACTACAACTCGATTGCCTGATGTTGAACTTGCTAATCTACGCGAATTGCCAAGAGGAGCGAATTTTATTCACACGTCGAATATTTTGTACTGTCCTGGTCCATTAACAGATACTGATGTTGCACTACTGCCGCAGATCAGGAGGGAACAGGTAAATTACAAAAACTATTAAAAAAAATATTGGTTTATTAAAATTTATTCATGTGTTTTTTTAGATAACTATGTCCAACTTTTTGGGAAGTGGCGCCTTCGGTGAGGTCTATGAAGGTGTGGTACGAAATGTTGGCGATGTTCCTGAGACACGTGTTGCTATCAAGGTAAGTTCACGAGTTCTATAGTTTACTTGAACGCATGAATTAAACTAACAATTTGATCAAGAAAAAGTAAACTGGAAAATACATTAATGCGTATTTAAAAATATTATATAATAAGTGTAATTTTAATTTTCGACTTTAGACCTTACGAAAAGGGGCCAATGAACAGGAGAAAGGCGAATTCCTACAAGAAGCCCAACTGATGAGCAATTTTAAACATGAACACATTCTCAAACTGATTGGTGTATGTTTCGAGACCGACACACTATACATTATAATGGAACTGATGCAAGGTGGGGATCTTCTCAGCTACTTACGACAATCCAGACCAACAATGGTAACTAAAATTACTCCAAAATATACTTCTTCAAATTTTATTAATTGGATAAAAAAAAAACTTTAGGGTACACCATCCTCACTAACTCTGCTTGACTTAATATCGATGTGTGTCGATGTTGCATCAGGGTGTCGGTATCTTGAAGAAATGCACTTCGTTCATCGCGACTTGGCGTGTCGAAATTGTCTGGTGTCATCAGTTGATCCCGAGTATCGTGTAGTAAAGATTGGTGATTTTGGTCTGGCGCGAGATATATACAAAAACGACTACTATCGAAAGGAGGGCGAAGGACTCCTACCTGTACGATGGATGTCTCCTGAAAGTCTTGTAGACGGAGTTTTCACATCACAGTCTGATATATGGGCTTTCGGTGTTCTCTGCTGGGAAATAATGACACTGGGTCAGCAGCCGTACCCAGCTAGAAATAATGTCGAAGTTCTGCAATATGTTCGGGACGGTGGTCGTCTTGGAAGACCTGCAGATTGCCCAGAAGAATTGTAAGTAATCTTTCTTTAATTTATATCACCAAAATTGATAGATTCATATTTTTAAATGCAATATTTATCAGATAAGCTCAATTCTGATGCTTTTCAAATAAAATGTTGCTTTAAAGGCAATATCATTAAATAAAAATACTTAGAAGTAATTGTATTTCTTTTCAATAATTTTCATTTAATTTTTTTCACTAATTTTAATAATTTTATTTAGATATCAACTAATGCTTGAATGTTGGAGTTACTGTCCAGAAGAACGACCAACGTTTAGATACTGCCTTGAAAACCTTCAATTTCTTAAAGACAATACAAGTGATAGGATTCACATCACAGCGAGTAATAACAGAATCGGAAATGGTAAGTTTTATACATAATTTTCGAACGTTGCACGATACAACAAAAAAACAATACAATTTTTGGTTTAGCACAGTCTCTTCATTCATTGCATCGAATCTGCCTGAATTACTTTTGATAAACTTAAAATGAGTGCTCAAGTTAATACTCCAAAATAAGTAGAATTTAAAAATTTTTAGCTTTCTAAAAAGTGAAAATTGCATTTAAAAATATGGTAAAACTCGAGCACTTTGTAAAATCAGCACAAAAGCCCCTCCTCTCACTCTTTTACCAGTAAAAAACGCCCTTAACTTTTCCAGTTTCAATTCATCAAGCGAATTTCATCGTATGCTTGTTTCGTATTTTCTTGTAATTTTCAGGTGGTATTTTTAATCCATCTTACCTGGGCTCCGACGTTAATCACAATCAGCCGAAAGGTAGGTGTGCCCGTTTCTCTCTGTATTTACACAGTAGCTGTGCTAACTAAGTTAGGACCGAGTCAGCGATAGATCCACATCTAAGGAATTTTATTCTCTCTCCACATTACAGGTACTCTTAAGTTTAGCAGTGATGGTGATCCCAGGGAAAATCTGGAGCCTCCAGTAATTGTAACACCAACATCATCAACAACCAGCACAATCATACCAAAGTATTTAGAATTGCTCTATGACGAGAATGAAGATCAGCCCCCAAGTATGGTCGGCGACGGTTATGAGATTCCGATTCAGACGACTATAAATCAAGAAGTAGTCACCTGTACTATTGGCGCCGGTTGCCCAGCGAGTAGGACTGACAAGGAGAGGAGAGTATCCAATTGTTCTACGATCAGTAGATCGAATTCACCGAACCTAGCTGGTAGTTTAGGACACAATAATCAAATAGGTGCTGTATTGACAGTCGCCTTGCCTCCTAGCAATAGCCAGGAGGAGACTAGATGTAAGGATAAGGACGTTTTACAAAAGCCTGTGTATTCTAACACACAGGCCGACCACAGACGGGATGAAGATTCTAAGGGGAATATATAGCCCAAAATGATAGGAAAATAAATACTGGGTTAAGACTCAAATTGAGCAGCCAAAGACTTGAGAACGATTTAAAAAGTGAAATGTGTTCGAGACGCAAGATCGTGCAACGATCGATCAATACCCAAATAGTGGGTTATCCTCTCATTCGACGTAAGACAGCTGTTACCT
Organism: Proctacanthus coquilletti; assembly: GCA_001932985.1. Taxonomy (NCBI): domain Eukaryota; kingdom Metazoa; phylum Arthropoda; class Insecta; order Diptera; family Asilidae; genus Proctacanthus; species Proctacanthus coquilletti. The sequence continues at coordinate 241,704 of MNCL01000063.1, forward strand.
GTACAAAGGATCACTGCAATTTGAACAAAAAAAAAAAAGACAAAGGGACAAATTATTTAAACGTTAATTGTACACAAGAGATCATAGGCGTTTCTCTACTTAGTAAGCCGCTGTTATTGTTGAACTGATATCCATGTAAATACTAATTTTAAGCTGTTTCCGATACTCCGCAAATGAAAATATGAAATTCTAGGTGGAGTGGTGACTGTTTGATTATACCGCATCTTTTGCCACATCTTTAGTTACCAAAAAGAAGTGAAATAAAAACTTTTAAGGAGCAAAATGAAAAATCCATAAGAAGTTATTTTAGCAGCTAAATTATTAAGAGAAAAAGACAGTGTTGTTCATACGCCCTTATATTAAAGGTGTTCGCTAGTTTGTAAGATTTAATTTGCTATCTGTGTGTAAATATACATAGACTCGAAATAAATTTATCGAAAATATTGAAAATGGTTGTTTGATTGTAGCAAACGGTACTTCTCAAAATAAAAACTAGTATTTAATGAATTGGCTTAGAATTTTTGTTTAAACAAAGGCAGGGCACGCCATCCAATTTTGAAAATAACAAAGGAGACTAAGCAATTAGCTGAAAGAACATTTCCGTCTTTGGTCTTGAAAAAATCGTTTGTAAATTCAAAAGAAAATAGGTGCGGAAGTAATAATAATAAAGTTCCGTAGCTTCCGTAATATCATAAAAAGTCGTAAATCCTAACTACAAACAAATAAAATTGAGTTTATTAGTTTGAAATCTTCTTCTTTTGCTAAGATTAATTTTTGAATTCCTTATTTGTTCTTTTAAGCAATTTAGAAGTTAGATGCAAATGGCAAATACAAAAAGACAAATATTGATTTTATGTGTTCCGCTTAATTTTAATTATATTCGGAACGTTAAAAATATTAATCAAATATGGGAGTTATTCTCGACAAGTTTTCAACACCAAAATACTTGCCTTTGGAGAGTATCAAAGGTTTTTCAAAAGGAAGATGCATAGTTGCCCCTCTCTACTTGAAATTCTCACATCGAACTTCTTCACCTGGAAAATACTAAACTAGAGCCAAGGTTCGAAAGAGCAGCAATTAAAATTCTACAATTACTTTTTATTAAAAGGATAGAGAAAGTGAAACAAAACTAGAACAATATCAGTAGCCACGGGAACCGTTCACTCTAATCCGCTGGTTCTTCCTTAACCTGGACTTCTTCCGCGATATCGTCGTCCTGTTGATCCTCTTTGCTATTTTCGTGCAGTAGGACATACTCGCGTGAACTGAATCCGAATTTTATAACGTCTTTTTCCAGTAGTTCAATGTATTTCTTTGAGTCGATTTTTTTGTTGTTGATGAAGGTCCCATTAGCTGATTCCAGGTCGATTATGTATGGCCTAACTCGCTTTCCTACACTCCCATCCTCTCTTTCAAATGGTACCAACCTGTACTGAAGTGCAGCGTGCTGCTTCGAGCAGGATGGGTGGTCCACAGGTAGGTCGCATACCTTTCGATCCCGTCCGATTAAGTAGCAGCTTTGGCGGTGAATGTATAGAGTGGGCAGGGCCTTTTCGCCCTTGAAGGGATACAGGCGCCATCGTCTTTTTGGCTTGCGAGCTTCTAGAGGTTCCGCATATTTTATAACTATACCATTTACCTGAAAAATGAATGGCATGCTAAAAATGATTTATCCAAGAAAATTAGTAACTATGAACCTTGTTTGTATCTTCTGTTAATTTGCCAGTAAGTCCAAAATTTGGCTTTTCCTTTTCTTCAGGTGGTTTGGATTCATTGTCGTTGTTTTCTCGTTTTCCCCATTCATAGTTTCTGTCATCGTCGCCCGACCGTCTCCGGGGAAAATTCCTAGGACGACGTGGGCTTCTGCTTCGTCTGGAAACAAACTTAGATTAGTTCCACGAATTTAACCTTTTCGAAGATATTTGAGACCTGTTTTCCCGGTCACCTCTACGGTCCCTGTCCTCTCGGCTGTTATATCGCCTATCGTTGTAGTTGTTATCCCTAGCCCGGTAGGGCTTTTGGTGTCTTTCACGATTCCTGTCGTTATCTGTATCACGCTCGCGATCACGGTCACGCTCCTGCCGTCTGTCGCGATCTCCGCGGTCCCTGTAGCTCCTATCCCTGTGCTCGTTCCTCCGGTCGTTCTCTTCATACCGTCGGCTGCGTCTTTCACCATTGTCCCTGCCATGACCGTCATGGTAATTCCTATCCCGTTCCCGATACCTATCATGCCTGCTCTCGTCGACTTCATTGCTAGGACTATCCCACTTGGAGCGATTTTGCAAATCTGCCGCTTCACGGCGAGGCCTCTCCTCCTCAGGGCGGGAGCTGTGCACAGGACGACGTTCCTTAGAAGGTCCAGTCGTGTGCTTAACGGGCTCTGCAGTTACTTCTTTTTTATCTTTAGTCTTCTTGTCTTTTTCCTTCTTTTTCCTGACCTTCTCGTCCTCACTAGAGCTACTGCTTTCTGCGTCTGATCCCTCTGAAGAACTACTCGAGCTAGACGACTTGTCCTTCCTCCGTTTCTTGGATTTTATCTTCTTGGGCTTTCTAGATTTGCGTTTCTTTCTAGCTTCCTCTCCAGAGGTAGAAGATTCCGAGGAACTCGACTCGGAGCTGCTGCTACTGCTGCTGGCGGTAGACTCCTCAGATTCCGAGGACTCTTCACGGGCCTTTTTAGATTTCGCCATTTCTGTGCAGTACCGAATTAAATATAAGAATTGAGATTGATTTTATTTCTGATGCACTCAACTCCTACGCTCAGTAGTTTAACATTCGTGTGTAAAAGAAACGTTTTTGATCAAATAGCCCGACAAGAAGTGCGCGTGATGTGTCAAAACAAACCTGACATGAGGTAAAATGGCGTTGAAATGTTGCCAGCTTCAGAGGTATTGCAAAAATGTATTTTGTATTATTAATTTTTATATTGCAATACTTAAAATCAGTTGCGCAAATATTGAATTAACACCATTTTGTAATTTCAGACAAATCACGAAAAATTCTATATAATTATATTTAAATAAAGAAGTATGAACAGCGCCATCTACTAGTAGCGGGTATCGTAATGAGTAGTCATTTCTGGTTTACTTATTTAAGAGCGATCTCAACGGCAATGAAAAATAAGTTTAATTTTATTACTGCACAGAAAAAAGAAAATGATGAAAGGTTTTATAAGAACTTAAAGATTTTAAAATATTCAAATCAAATTCTCTTCAATTTTATGCTGCTTTCCAAAATATTTGGATTAACTGAGTCTTTATACTAAATTTTACATACTGGCGTTATTACAAGAAATTACTGCTAAATCGAAAAACGTTTGGTATGTGCTAAAAAAATTGGTAATTCTACGTGATTTCTCTACAAAGTAACAAGCAAGTAGCATATTTTTATACTTAAAACGCTTCGAAGTAAATCCCCACGAAGGATTTAAATACCAAATTAAATGAACCAAAATGTGAAGGAAATCTCTAGGATTTGTATTTTAATAAAAATTGCAAGTAATATCTTTTAAAAGAATAATAATAATTGAAATCACATAATTTTCGTGACTTTAAAATGTAATCTCGTACAAATTAATGCACAAATTAAATAAAATTTTTAAACCCATAAAAATGATAATCTTCGTAATCTGCATTAAAATTTTTACGAATGAAACATTTCATGACCACTAAACTAAATTTAAACGATTTTTATTATTTATAGGCACTAGTACATCGTTTCCAGCAGCCCCTTATTCGATCTGGGATGAATTTTAAAGGTAGCAATATTGTGAGTCATGTATTTATAATTTTGTGGTCAGTAAGGTCGCTTTGTCTAGCTGGGATTCCTCCTTTGGATGGTAATCTTAAAGTAATTGAATGTAGTCATTGAATACAGGATAATTTAAGTTTTTTTTTTTTTTATCGAAAGTGGCCCAATTTAGGGGATAGAAAGTTTTAAAATATGTAAATGTTTTATTATTACGGAGATACAGATGAAATTATATTTCACAAAATTGCTTTGAAATAACTTTTGTATTATCACATTTTACATTTTTGCGGCACATGTGATTAATAATCGGATAAATAGAGAGATAAGCAAATGACCGCTGTTGCGACGATTATTTGGAATCAGTGAACAGGAGCAGTCGTCATTTATGGGATTACCCAATATCAATGCAGTATCAATGGGTTAAGGATGAAAAATGGAAATCCGTTCATTTCAGTCATTTCTGGAACGAAATTCATTATCCCAATTAAATACCAGTTGTGACCAGAGCACTGATACGATACTGTGATATGTTAATTTATTTGTAAAAGTAGCATAATACTTTAAAAGAGTGACAACAAAATTTAACATTGCTGGAAGCCACGAATTTCCCTTTCGGCACGCGTAATTGATTACAGGCTTAATTGCATCTTTTAATGAGTGGTTGTCCAAAAAGGGCATTCATAAACAATTTACATTTTCAACTAACTTTTCTGCAAAAGCTGGCAATTAAATGAAATTTACTCGTCTGCCCCTTTTTCCCAGTAAATACCCCTCGCGGTCCCGTATTTTGTTCGGTGCCCCTTTCTCTCAAGGCATTACAGACTTTGTTTATTTGAATAAAGTTTAATTTGAAATTCATGTTCGAATTCCGCAGCAACTCTTTCCTCTTCGTTGTCGGGATTAATTCATCAAACTTCTCGCTAAGTTTATTACGGCAATGTGAACAGGGAAGAAGTTTTGTCCCCAAACTTTCTCATTTTATAAAGTAAAAGTAGAAATTTTTAAATATTACTTCCGAAGATTTTCTATAGAAGCGAGAAAAAGATCTTTGGCCTTTTACGTTGAAGTGGTCAAAAGTGGACTACTTTTATAATCGATTGATTTTGCAATATTGGAGAACTTTCATTAAATTGGGCAAGTTACTAATTGATTTTTGAACACCTTTGATAAAGGAGAAGAGACCTTAGGAGAATTAATTCCAAAGAAAATTAGATTTCAGGTTACTTAGCTATTTGATTTTTTTAATGCTATAACTTGTTTTGGACTAAAAATCAACTGAAAGGAAAATGCAAAATTTGCTACAGTGCAGAATAAAATCTACCAATTTTGTCAGTCACAACAGAAAAACCCAGGCTTGTAAAAATACTAAAATTTATAAATTTATAAGATTGAAAACCTTAGACATCCCGTGCACGAGCCCACGCCAATAATAGCATGAAATTATACCATGGGTTTGCCTGCCATATTCATGAATCTATAATAAATCCCATATGATGTCCTCCTTTCCTATGTTCTTAAGGGTATCCTTCTTGGTTCCAAAAGAATATTTCAATAATCTCGGGAGAACTAAGCTAAAAGTGAGCCAAACAGAGCATACACAATTTCCTCGAGATAATTAAGCCATTAATCACTGTGCTATCTGAAACTCCAAAATATTACAAAATTAACTAAGCTCTCGTAGTGAATTTATCAACGATAAAGCGTGCGTGCCAAGGAGCGAAAATTTATACCTGAGATATTTTACTCATCCTGCCCTAAAATTAATGGGATTTTTAAAGAGCCAAATATTTTCCCTTATTATCAGCAAAAATTCGGCTGGGCCTATTCTAGAATTTTATCGTTCTAGATAAACCATTTCCTAGTCCGAATAATGACGTAATTACCTTTTTGCGAGTGGTTTTATTTTAATTTTTCTACTTAAGTGAATTATTGTTTCATCTACATGCGCTCCATTTGTCAAAAAAATTAGTTTATTCTAGGCTTATTCGTTTTCCTTTTCATGGCAGCATCTATTTTTTGATGTGGATAGAATAAAATTTATTAGAGGTACGAATTTTACGGTGCTAATAAAAATTTTAAACATTTAAAACAACCAACCATTTATCGTTCATTTTACTGATTATGTACAACCAATAAAGTCATAAAATTAGTTATAAAAAATGTGTTCAATAGCAAACATTGTTTTCACACAGACGCATCATAAACTGAATTTAGTAGTTGGGCAATATCCCACTAGACCGGAATAAAAACATTGATAATAAAATATTATATGCATTTTATTTTTGGACAATTAGTAAGTGCATAAAGTGCAAATGGTATTCTCCTTTGTTATAGGCATGGTGAAATGTAAGACAAGGTTTTAATTAAATGGAAGCATTTTATTTATGTTTTTGTTTTTGTATTTATTTGCTTTATTTTCGGATCCTTGTGAGAGTTGTTTTTTTTTTAATTCTTGGTTATAAATATAAAGTCACTAAAATTATTTTAGTGGAGTTTTTAAGTTTTTGTTACAATAAACCTAATTTTGTCCTTAAACATTTTAAAACTACACTTCATGCGACGGAGATTGGGAATTTCGTCAATCTTCTTGAGTTAACAAAGTTTATGATAAATCTCACTAAAATTGTTTCTAAGTGTAAACATTCATTTTGTCTAAAAAGTAACCGGTGTTTGCTCCATCCTCTGAAATTTCATTAAGACAAATGGCCCTGCACTGCAAAAATTCAATTTAGTTCATGTATTTAGCCCGCAGCCACGATGCAGGCGAAAGTTTTGTTTTATCGTTCAAAATGCAAATTACCTTTCAGATTTAATGAACCTCCTCCAAGTTGCCGGGGAAGGTGATGAGCCGGTGCCCTTACCTTTTATCAGTTAGCTCAGGTAGAGGGGCATAAATATAAGCCAGTCAAGTGATTTCAAATCTACTGCCCTTATAATCTTTTCATATATTCATTAAATGGGGAGCGTCTGTCTGTCGGAAAACAATACTGAAAACCTTTAATTTTGTGGCAAAACCAGGCACCAGAGGTTCTGCGGTTAGACAAAGAAGGTCACCACCCCTGCTGCAGTCGCTAGCACAGGGTGATCTTAAGGTGCTACGGTGCAACGACTGCATTTCAGAAGGTATAAATTTATTAAGATCGCGGCATGAATGCTTGATGAGCGCAAGAAATTCCACTCCCGTCTCAAGGAAATTTCATTGCCGCGGGATGTTTAGGATTCGGAGTGCGAGAGCATAGAACAGGGTTATATCTTCTTCCGGGCTTATCGTCGAAGGTCGGAAACTTTTCGATTGAAAAACTTGAATAATATATTTTTTTGTACTTCCTTTTGTTTCTCCTTTTACAAGAATAGGGAAAAAGTTTCCTTCTAATCACGTTGGAGACATATGTTGCCCCAAAGTGCACGACGTGAGACTGACTGCCTTGAGATAGGCACAAGTCAGATCATATAACTTTACGGGAAATTTACCCGGAGCATCCGAGCGGAATTTTAATTTTTATAAATGGATATACTCAACAGAGAGCCTTAAACATTTATTCACATCGCATTCAGCATATGGTTCTGATTGGTCGGTACCTTTACATGCAAAAATTCAAGTCCATATTGAAGAGAAATAAATTTTAAACATTTTATGTCATTTCAAAGTAATTAGGCCTAATGGGGATGGAACGAAGCTGAATCCCAGCCATTGCAAAGTTAATTCAGGATATATTCCCCTGTTTTCCATTCTTTCTTTAATATTGTATGAAATCTTATAAAATAATCTTATTAGGACTGTTCTTATACCAAGTATACCAGGAAAAGAAAATTGTTTCTGTTTATTTTCTTAGAAATTTTTATTACTTTGATTTAATTTTCCTTTCAGCTTTCCTCTCTGACTTATTTAGTTTACTTAATAACCAATCCGGGTTGGAATCTAAATTTTTGGAACTTTTGATAAAAATTGCTTTTATTAATTTTTTCTATTGAATCAACAAAACAGGTCTACAAAATTGTAGTTCTTTTTCGTGTTAAAATAAAAGTTACAATAGATTCAATATTGTTTATTTCTAAATTCAAATAAAAATCAAACATATAAAAGTAAGTTAGCTTTTAGATTCTATAGAAAAACAAGGATACATTTATCAGAACCAAAATTCTAAACTATAGTTGTACTATTTAAAATTTTTTTAAATTATACTTAAGTTAGAAGCAGAAAAATACATTTTCGATTTTTGACGGTCTAAAACAGCACGCTTCCAAAATTTTGTTTATTTCAATGGCTTGATACAAATATTCTAATATTGAGGTTTTTATTTAAGGAAATATGTTTTTTATCTAAAAGGGGTGTTTATTCTAAATTTAAATATGAAAAAATGCCTTAAAAAGTAGATGAACGAAAACGGATTCTAATTTCAAAGATTTTGTGTGATAATCATTTGTTTGTCATCTTACAGATTCTGCATGTTCACATATTCTAGTGGAATTCAAGTGGATTACATTCCCCACTACTGAATGGCCCTCACCCGGTGATGGGGCTTGTAGATTCCATCTTCCGATCTGGAAAGATAATATGATTTGGAATGATGCTTGTCACGTTTACTACTCAAGTAGATTACGCCGTCGTGTGCCAGTAGCAAAAGGACAAAAAAGGGTAAACTCATTTTCGGTGATGCTTCATACATGGTATCGGAAAAACAATAGCGACGGCCTGTAATAATTGATTTAGGGAAAATGCACTTTACCTGATTGATTTCCGGTCAATTTGTGGTCACAGAAGTGTTAGGACGACGACATGGTCAATAAGAGACATAGAGGATGGGAGGAGTGTGCCCCGGGCTGTATGGTCTGGTTTTCAGTGTACCACACTTAAAAAATCTGGAATTTAATATTATTTTTTGTGCGTAGTAGTTCACCCGAGGTAGTTGTAAGTCCTTGGAATTTTAATAAAAGTTACAAAACCTCACAATACTACGAAATTAACTCTTTTAATATATTTCCCAGCAATGACAAATGTTTGCATTCATGAAGCGAATAAGTGCAATATTTTCATTATTATGATTCCATGCACAAGTGAGTTTCCTTGTTGGCGAATTATACCTTTCTAAAAAGTTTCTGCACTTCTTTGGACCGGGTTACATTGAAGTTATTCCTGGGTGTAAAATTTATTATAGTGTTTCCCCAACGATAACCGTGGTCACCACATCGGTCTTCATGCGGCAAGAAAATTTGGAAAAATGCCAGCAGTAGTCTCCCTGTTCTTCTCTTGTACTATGAGAAAAAGATGGAATTTTTTTCATTTCTTAAGAAATTGTGAACATTTGGTTTTTGACACCGGCCATAAGGCTCAGTTATTAGGTGGTTGCAACGAAAATTTAATTCGATCACGTTTTTCATGGTGAGACACTATTCCGTCTATACATGAATTTACCACTTGAGGTTTCTACAGCAATCTTTTATTTTATATAACACTACTGTAGATTTTCGCGTTCAGTATTTTCTTTTAGTATTTTTTCTGGATGGAACTATGGACGTATTGATTTTTGGCAGTACACATTTTGTTATTACTTTGTGATTAATATAAAATTTGACTTAAAAACCAAATCGTGGATTTACTCAAAGACCAGATAGTTGAGTTAAATCAAGAGAAATTCGATACAGATTGTAATATCATATGCCACTTCTGTGGTGTTCGAATTTTCCAATATTACGTGTAAAATTGAAAAGCTTTTATCGATACAACGTACAGAATTGTGTTTATATTTACAGAGTATCCAAAGTCTATACGGACCTTTGGACAATGTTAATCCTAAGTTCAATTTTCGTTTGGCTTGTCATTGCACTTTCGAATATGGCTTCTATCGAAAATGTAAGTACTCTAGATCAGGTAAAACATAACACGTTCTAGCACGTAGAACTATTATTTTTAGTGTGCAAAAGAACTTTTATGGTGAGACTTTGTTACTTTCCTGTGTACTAAATAATTGGAAAATATTTACACTGTTGTAGCGTCTGGCAAATGCTACAGAATTATATACCTTTAAGAATTAAAGATGTTTATTTGTTTCTTAGATTAAAGGAACGTATTCGTGGGTAGAACACCGGACTATCACGTAGAAGTTACTGGTTCAATACCCACTTGGATAGAATCTAGTAATTTAAAAGAAATAGAAAGCTGAGTATTAATAGTTACTTTTATAGGCTATTTATCTACTTTGTACATACGAATCAATATTTAACACATACTGTACTCGATTTTTGTAAAACTATTCTAGATATTTACATATGGTAGAAATCTCTTGAAAAGCAGCCTTATTTAATTCGTACATGACCTATAAAACTTCGTAATTAAGTCGAATTACGGCCTTGGCGCCCAAAAATTGCTTCAAATTGACCCCGAAAGTCCTTAATGCATTTCTGAAAACGTGAAATTGTTCCAGTTGGTGGGTGCGGCAGAGGTAAAATTAATTAAGACCACAGGTGAGAGCTTAATCGAATCTAAAATATTTCTTTGAATTTTGAACTCGTTAAAAAATGACGATTGAGTGAAATAATAAATCAGGAAAGTTTGCCCGATGCTGCTGGGAAAACTGCTCATTCCCGATGGAACACAGGTTAGTTTTTGCAGGGTACTCAGTGAAATTCACTTTGTTGGGCATTAGGCTGTGTAGTAGGGTGGGTTTTTCACGTGCACCCTGTGCATTGCACACCGACCGTATTCGGGACCATTATATGGACATCGTCAAAGGAGCTCCGTCGTTACCCGTGCGACTGTACGGTGCGGAGTCACATTTGGGCCATCGCCACCGCACCGCCGACCTGGGTCCTGTGCTAAAGTTAATTTTCCTTTGGCCAAGAATTAAGCTAATTTTATTACGCTAATGGGCGCTCGGTTTTTCCCCATTTCTATTTAATTTAATTGGAATTTCCATTGAGGCTTTTTTCCTGCAGTTGTAGCAACACGATGACCGAGAATACATAAAAGATAACTTGTGGATAGCTACAAAAACTGATGTCACTTACTAAGTGAAATCCCAGACTCGTGTCCGGCATTATCCTTTATTTTTGATGCAACTAAGTAAACCTTGACCGTATAAGTAAGGATCAAATTGAATGTCTCCATTCGGTCAGAGGTGGACACTTTCTGCCGACACATCGGGGAATACCGATCTGCAGTAGCCTAGTTCTGAGTAAGCCATTTGTTGCCCTAATCGCATGAGAATTCTGAATTCTGGCTGGTCCGGTGCGCACGTAAAGACTAAGTGGTCGTATGGGAAAATTGAACTTTTACCAAATAAGTTGTTTCCGCACGAGTCGTACGTGAGCAACAGCTATGCGATAATTTATGGTTTGTGCTACACTATCTCATCCGAGACCAATCGCGTTGTGATAGACCTCAGAAGCTGACGTAAATCGCTACTATTGCAACATAACAAAATTCTGTTTTAGTCATTTTATAAATTTGATATCCAACTTTTTGCCCTTCATTATTTCACCCTGACGAAATTTTTCCTCATTAAAGGTTTTAGTCGACTTGTGCTTTTTTTCTAAATTCTTAACACACAAGAAGAAGGAAATTGCAACTATGCTTCAGAAAGCTTCCTCTCATAAAAATAATTTTCCTTTTCTGTGTCGAAAAAGATTCTCTCTAATTATTCGTTTTCTAGGAATTCGGATGAATTCAGTTGGTTGCTTGCAATAAAAATAAAATTAAGTAGTTTTGCAATTTTTTTCCTAAGTTCTAGAATGTGAATAGGATGGTCCTTAGTCCTAGCTAGTTCATATTTCAATTAAAAATGCGGTGTTCAGAACTAAATTTTCTTCATGTCTTGATAAATTTGAAAATAATATTAAAATTATTTAGTAAAAAAGTGTTTTTCTCATTTTATCGAAACATGAAACCAATATATAAATCCATTATTGTTATAAACTAAATAAAAAATATTTGCGAATAACCGAAAACTTAAGCCGGATTTTTTAGGATAATATTAAAAGAAAAATTATTTCTTACAAGATTTTCCATTGAATTTAAAATCATATTCCAGGAAGTTTATTTATTCACCCGGAGCTATAGCACACCCGGAAATATTTGATCTAAAGCATTTATTGATACGAATGCGTTTATATACTCTGAAAGATCTTATATCAAATTTTGTTTGCAGACTAAAATGAGAAAGCATCTTGTTTTCTTTTCTTTAGTAAAGGAAAAAGTCATGTTCCCCGGAAAAAATTCTTCAGAAGGGAAAGGAGGCCCAAGGAATTTGTTTATCTATGGGATATTCTCGGCAGCAAAGTTGTGGTAAATGAATAATTTCGACCCGAATCATGTAGGACATATTTTGTGTTTTACTTTATTCCTAGAAAATTCCGAGCAAAAGCATTAACATAAATAAAATGTTCATCATAGCCTGAAGCGATGTGGGCACCGACTCCATGTTGTGTATGTACAATAGGGGGCACTTTTTTATATGCCCCTTTTACTCAGAATCCCGGTATATTCCCGGCGGAGTCCCGGCGGAGTCCCGGTCATTAATAATGCAAAGCTATAGGTTGCCACTGCTTATGAGGGCGCAAATCGTTGAAAGTTTTTTTCCTTCCTTAATTTAATGTGAAGTGGGGAAAAAGGTTTGCAAAAGGCAATAGAACAGAATTACGTCGACATTCATTATCACGTTATTTCCTTTGAATGCGAACTCCTAGATTTGATTAAAAAAATTTTTAACAGAATTTTGTAGCTTTTTACGTGCTTTGGCCGATAGATCAGAGCCGGACTTAATTCGATGTGGCAATCTAATTTTATTTCGTTTCACCATCTTTCAACCATTTGCTGGTTTATGGATCCCGTGGGCTTTTAATCCACTTAAAAGCGGCTCCTTTGTGAAAGATGTAAAATATAATTCGGTGATTTTAAATTAACAATCAAATCGAAAAAAAATTATTATAAAGATTTGTTTTTACAGTCCACTTGTAATTCTTAAGCAGTCACTTAAGAGGATTCAAGTTTTATTATTCTTTTGTTAAAAAATGGTAGTAAATTGTAGGAACACAATTTCGCATTGTTACTCCAAAATACTTGATATAATTGTATAATATATTTTTTATTTTCTTTAATTTTTATCATTTACATTTTATTTAAGTCATATTTTTACTTATTTTTTTTGATAATTTATTTATTTTTCTATTTTTTTTTTCGACTAGATTTTCTGAATTATTAAGTAAGAATAATAAAAATACCTGTGCGTAAACAGGAAACTCCTAAAACTAATAAAAGTCTAAGACAAGTGGCATAATACAGGCCAGCGTTTTGAAAAATGCACGCAGTTTTATAAAAATGTGTTCTGTCAAAATCGACTCCTGAGTAGAATACTAGATAAAATCGAATTTAATGAAAATCATGCCTCTTAATCTCGTTGAGTTTATGTTTCTGGAGCAAGGGTTGGACCACATGTTCAATATAAACATCGGTAACAAAACCCTTTTCGTAACGCATAAGGTCTCTCTGTTCAAAGGATTCATTTTGTCGAGATAACCTTCCTGGTGGAATCTTTTCAATACATCGAACCATTCGTCCAACATCGTTTAGGAGCAAATTAAAATGTTCATTTGTTGTTCCTCCATGTGTTGTTCAACCCTCTGGGTGACTCCTCTTCCGTAACTTGTATTTGATTCTCTCTTTTCAAAATGTTATTCACTTTGTTCATATTGAAATCTACCACAGCTGACACAGTAAGAATCCCTTAGACTCTGTTTGCTTATGGTTCACATCCTCTTATGAAATTGTTTGAGTTTCATCCCATCATTGTAAATATTTATAGATCATTTTAAGTAGGTCGTTATGTAACGACTCTATCATCGATTTCCCTTCAGGGGCGGAATATTAAGCATACCGATTTATCGACTGTAATTAAATTTAAATAATTAACATTTTCTGGAAGCTAGCAAATGCTTGGAATGCAATCTGCGTGACCATGTGGACTGCAATTGATCAACTACAAATATGTTCAAGATGCCGAAATCAATGTCAATGCAAATGGGAACTAAGACGTTCTAAGACGTTCTTGTTGTCTTGGAGCAAACTTTACTAAAACTTCGGGCAAACTTTCGCTGAACGATGGATGGAGTCAATCAGGTTCTTTCTATTAATGGACGCTAGTTTGATGTTAATCTTATTAATCAGATAACATTAATTCAACCAAATCCATAGTTGAGTGTACCACCAGAATTTTGGAGTTTTTTTTTGTAGTTAACTAAACTTCTATCGAATCAGAAGGGGACAGTGTGACGAATTTTCTTCAACTACGTTCGTCTTTCATGATTCGTTAGTTTTATTGAATTTTCTGGAGTACTAAAGAACGTAATATAGCAATGATAGTGCTGCTGTAAATTCCCAGTTGATCTCCGGGTGCATGTTTGGCACATTTCTCACTGGACGGAGGAATTATCTATTGAAAGTTTTGGATGAACTTTAGAACTAATAAAATTAAGTGGGGCAAAAATGCGTTTCCTCTTGAAAAATAGGTAATAATAAAAAGTGATGAAGACTGAACTTTTGTCACATTTTTCCTTTATTGCAGAAGAAAATTGTCCAAGTTTTGATTATGAGAGACGGTAAAGGATCTATCATTGGATAAGCCATTAATCATTTTCAATTATGTCTTTTTTATTTTACTGTTTAGCACAAAAATAAAAATTACACTAAATTACTTTAAACATTTATTTCATTTATAAAATTTGCGATCTTTCGTTTCTTACGATCCTAAATTAGAAGTCCTATTATGTGTATTTCAACAGTTTCTATAATTCGATAAAATCAAGCATAATATTGACGAAAAAAAGGAATAAAAAAGTAAATTTATTTCTATGAATACCCAAAGAACATCTATTAGAGTAGTCTACACTGACGTCATTTGGAGCCAACTTTTGTGAAGGATTTACTCTGAGAATTAAATGTGAATGTATTGAATTGTTACTGCTCTATGTTTTCTACATTTTTTTATTATAGACTAATTTTTGATATCTTGCGAATCATCGTCTCTTCTTTGTTTCCATAATTTGCATAAACCTTAGTTTTTATTTATTAGTTTCATCCAAAAGAACCAAACATTTATTTAAATATTTTTCAGTTGGGTATCTTTAAAATAATCACTCATACGTTAATTTGATTTGTATACGTTAATCTAATTTACTTACTTACTAGAACCTTGCGCTTATAACTTAATAAAAGAAATGTGACCATTCTGTGAAAACTGCTGCCAATGGGGTAAATAGGAAAAATTGCCCTTTTCCAAGCGTAAGCACCTTTCGCTGTCCAGTCGGTAGACGTTAAAGTCCTTTTCCCCGGGTAACTCAGTCTCCTTTGTTCAAATAGAATTATTCCTGCGATAACAGGTACCCACCTACCAATTTTTCCACGGGTCTTATTTTGTGAATAGTTTTCTCATTATTCTTTTTGGGGAAATCTTTCAAAGGAGCTTATCGAGCAAAAATTCATTCGAATCGGAATTAAAGTGAAAACTTCTTAGCAACTCCCAGTGAAAGACAGCACACGATGAATACTTTCTCCCGGTAAGTCCATTTAAGTTTGAATATCTTTAGTAAGGTGTATTAGACCGGGCGAAAGTACATTTCCCAGAATAAACCCCGTCCCAGGGACGTATTAATTTAAATGAAGTTTTCTAATTGTCGGTTGAAGACATTGTTTTCTGGAACTGGAACGATGCAGATAAGAGAACTTAAGTACGCTTTTCGGATTTCAAAGGGAACGAAAGCGATTCTAAGTCCCTTATGACGAACACAATCGTCGTTCTAGATTTTAATTCACGTTCAGATTTTGACGATTTATTTGTGAATTGTATTTGAAATTTTCATTTTTGTACCAGTTTGGAATACACAGGTACATATATCCACAGTATAACATTTAATTTCTAATTGATATGAAATACTTAAAATTAGATTATTATTAGATCGATCTATAAAAGTACTTTTTCAGAAAACTCGTAATAAATGTATTTTTGAACCTTATTATTTACTTGTAAAATTCATAAAAATTGGGAAAAGCCCTTACATGCTTTTAGAATAAATAGACTTTTCCAAAATAGAGTCTTTCGTCTTTTCTTTATATAAAATTTATTCCAAAAAATAGCCCGTTTTTTAAAGAGCGTCATTTTATTATTTAATATTAAAAAGTGTTCTGATTTTTTTCAAATATCAACTCAAAAAATAAAAAATCTTTGCATTTACAATTACATTTTGATTTTTTATTTAATATTATACATGTATGTAGCTATTGTGAATATTTTTCATATATATCTTCTGTTTTGGAGTTTTTTAAATGAAAAACTACTATATTTATGTCGGCTAAATTTTACCCTTCTTTTATTTTTAGAATCTCACATTTTTATTATTTTATTTTGTTTCTTATTTATCATGCAAAATAGTTACAAACAAATCTGTTGCGTTGTATAAATTATTTATACATATGCATAAAAAGAAGGAATCTGTTAAATTGGCATATAATTTAGATTTAAGAATGAAATCAGTTCCAAAAATCGTCCAAATGCTAGTTAGACTTGCACACTGAAGGAGACGTACTCTTTCATATTAAATTAGAAAACTTTAGACATAGAAAGAAACCAGAAAAATACTGACAAATACTTCAGTAAGTATCATATGAAAATGGAAGAGAAAATCTATGAATGAAAGTGGCATTCACCCTTTACCTTTTCGTATCCATTGAATATGCCATGAATTTTAAAGTCGATATTTGTTTGCGGTCGCTGGAGTAAGCAACCGATGCTTCATTAAACTGCGCTAAAACGATGATACGTTTATCCATAGTTAATGAGATCTGTTTCTACTGCAGAATATGCAAGTCTATTGTTTTCGGCGTAGGGGAAATTCGTTCAGCATTTGCTCCTATAATAGGTACTTCAATAAAATCCCCTACTATGTTAATGCTAAATGTGATTCGTAATGTGAATCTCAGTTACTTAAGTGCCTTTCGTAATGATGCGCTAAATTGTCGTATATTTCAAATGCTGTATTTACTGAACGCTCCAAATGGATTTAGTCAATAGATAGACCAATGAAGGGTGAAACTAGCGATTGCAGCTGAGATGAGTACGATATCGGGGAACCCCTCGATCGAACAAAACAATTGCAGCGTACATCGAGTTTTCGCTAAGTCCTCGAGCATTTTCTGCACATGGGGTGCCAGTTGTGTCCCGGCGGCAGGTTAATATAACCTGAAGCCCAGACCACATTGTGCTCGTCGCCTGCTCATTGTGCTGCTGTCAACGGATGTACCGAGAGCAGATTTAAAATGTCATTTCAGCTATTTGCATAATCGGACAATGCAGGATGCATATAGCCCTCCGCTCCAGCGCCTCGTTTGGTGCATATAATTCGACAAGAGCAATACTAGAGCATCCAGAATACAGAAAGCCGCCTGCATGTATACGGGGCTTTGTTGCTAATATTGGCCAAGATACTTGGAAAATGTTCATACATTACGCCCGGAGCCTTGGCATCTGCTCTTTGGAATGCCTTTGCTGGCCGGAGCTATCTTGAGCAGTTATGGCGAAATAGACTTAATGATTTCCTCTACTTGGAGAAGTGCATTTTTGGCATAGTAGAATTTTGAAATTTCATCGAAAATCCAACCCCATAATTACCATCTTGTTAATTTGTAAAATAAGTAAATTACCGTGACCTAACATTCTTCCCTGCATGCGAATGGCGAAGGAAGAGAATTCCATTCAGAATTAACCGAATAAAATTTTAAACAGGAAACATTAGTGGAGATTGCAATTTTCAGAATTTCTAGGTCACAGGTAGCCGGAAAGTGCAAAGCTAAACGGAAGGATCTTCATGGTTATTTTCTTATGGAATTACCTGAAATGCTGGATACTGCCGACGGTGATGAAGATGATGAAAGGATGTTGTGACCGATTCAAGGAAATTATTTTTTGTTGAGTACTACAGAAAATATAACATAAATAACGTTGATGTCAAATTATCTGGAATTAAAAAGCTACTTGCTCGGAGACGAACACACAAAAAAAGAAAAAAAACGTGGAAAATCCTTTGCAACATTTTTAATATTTTAACAACTTTGCTAGTAAAACTTATCGTTGTCGATATTTATTTTTGTTAGAATTGTGTTCAAAAAAGAAATGAATTTATATTTTATTAATTTAACTCTACCGATTTGAAATCAAACTCAGTTAAAATTCTAGAATTACATTACAAACATGAAAAAATTGATAGCACTTATAGTTGTAGCCAAATGTAGTCAGGGTTAATCAGTCATCCGGTCGAATCGCGAGAGCATTAGGTCAAACATTCAGCTGGTCAGTTAGGCGCACAATGGTTCAAAAATAGTCGACTATGAGTCCGGAGTCAGTGATTCTCGAGGTTAGTGGGAACAGGCAATCAGTGGGTCAAGTAGTAGTTCACTGATTGGGGGCCGGTCAGATGACAAAAGTACGAGTAGGTTAAGCAGTCATTCGGTTGTTCAAGGGGGATTGGGTAAGTCGGTTAATGGGTTAGTTGCTTTGTTGGTGGGACGGTTAAGTGGCCAGGCGGTCACTCGATAAGATCCTAGTTGTTGTATACTTTTATAAATTTCATATTATTGTTATATTTTTTTATTTATCTGTCGAAAACAGTGAAATTTCAATTACAATAGGTTCAAAGTTTATATGAAACTCCAGGAGCATTTCAATCAGAATGAAAATTATTTTTAGGATCATGTCAAATTCCATATCGACTAATTTTAATATTGATACGTTATGACGTACCGTCAAATCGGTCTAGTTGAAAAAATACACACTCCCACGTCATATGCACATTTACATACACGTCAGAAGTGCTTTATCAGTTTTCATCCAAATATCGATCGCTGGTTGAGCCCACGTACAAAACAACTACCTTGCAGCAATTTAAGGCAGATTAGAGTGTATATTGTTGATTTATTAAAATGAAGCCTTTAACAGCTCTACCCCAGAGACCTGCGGTTGTAGTGGAGTATATTATTAACATATCGCTTCCTCCAAAATTGAAATAGTTGCAGGGTAATTTCAATTGTAAAGCAATAAATCAAACGCCAATCAAGCCGGCCTCATGTACATAAATTTATGGATATCAATGCCGCTGGTCACGTGAAATTGCTCACAAATGTGGTCAATGGTTAGTGGGATGATGAATGCGTCCCTGATGGGAAATAACGCTTCTAAACTTTGAGGCACTACACCAGCTCTATCTTTAATCCAGAACAGGTATAAAAGTTACCAAAACTATTGGGGAAACTTTGAATGCGTTCCGTGTTAGTTCTGTGTAAGTAACAAGTGAGTTGGCCCCACAAAAACCCTCCTGTTACGTCTTTAACAACGATTTTCCGAGTTTTTCCTTTGCCAAGATTGATGCCTCTGTTGTCAGCAGATCTTCGAAGTAGCCGACCAACAAAAACCTTCTCTCGTCTTTCGTCCAGGGAAAGTGCAAGTACAAACCGATAAGGTTATTTCTCTGTTCACTTTTTGCGTTCGCCTCCAAAAAGTTGTGGCGGTTGTTGCTGAAATTGACGGCCTTGGGCGAAGTTTTTGTTGTTTCTGCGGCTTTGCAGGTTTTTCGGGTAACAGGCAGGCTGGAGCGTTGGGGCCTGGGAGTTACACTTGGTCAAGGCAAAAAGTATTCTCAGCCCGGCGCCCATTTCTCTTTCAGCAAACAAGTCAATTTTCGACACTTCTTGGCCACAAGGCTTATTGCACGTATGACGGAAAGGTTTCATTAGGCCTAACATAGTTTACTGAGATTGCTTTAAAGAACTGTTCTGTATGTGAAAGGTTTTTGACAAATACGAAGTTTATTTAATATCAAGCTATTCTAGGTTAATTTTAGTGTACAAATTTTGCTAGTGATTTGGGGGCTATATCATTTTTAAGCAGTAAACTGAAATTGAGTACAGATGATACGTTTCCTTAAAAAGTAAGCTCAAAACGTTGTCCAACTAAATATTTTAAAATTAGTTTTACCCCTAACTGTGGATGCAAATTTAGTATAAAAAAATGTTAAAAACAAGAAAAAAGCATTTAAACTTTTGAAAGCTTTATAAAGTGTTAAGTGCCACACATGGAAATTCCATTTTGACCGGTCACTAATTGGGATCAATTTAAGCTACTAAAGGTTAAACAGTTTTTTGTGTTCCTTATTTCTCAACGATTTATGGAAAATAAAAGCATCTATAGTCTTTCTGATGTTTGTCACTTAACTGTTCCATGATATTTAATTCTATTAGTTGTTAGTTAGTTTACCTAGTCGATAGAAAATTTTGTTGACTTAGATAATGTGTGACTTTATGGACGTCATAGAAAATGTATAGTGGAATTACATATCTGATTCGTCAATTCAGTCTTCTAGATTTGAGACAGCTTTGTAGCTAAGAGAAGGGAATTAAACGTCCAAAGATTGACGATGGTATATTTAATCTGGAATAATATGATGTGTGTTAGAATTAAATCAGGGGATGTTAAATTAGGCAAATAAAACAGTTTCGAAATAAATGTGTATAAATTTTAACGAGTAGTGCTTTTATGCAGTTCGTGGAAACGTGTGATTACAGATTCAGGTTTAAAATATGATTTCGTATTCTTTATTCTTCTATAAACACAAAGTTTAAACATTTTATTTTATTTTTTAAATCTAGCAATGCTCCTTTCCATTTAAATTAACTATGACTTCAATATGTTTACGTCCCTGTTGAATAATCATATTCCAAAAAATATTGGTTTGTTTTGGTTTAATTTTAATCTCTTTAAATAAAATCTTTGCTATGCTATAAAGTTGCATTTTTGTTAGACGGTTTGTTTTCCTAAAACTGATATTCCAAACAACGTACTAAAACCAATAATTCATATAACTAAAAAATTTGAATATTTATTTATGAATATTTTACTATTTCTGAAATAGACTCTTGAAATGTTGAACTATGCAAAAATGGAAATGGTCCACATATTTTACTTTAAATTGCAACAGAGTCTCATAGGGGACATGTCTACAGTAGATTGACAATATAAAATTGCAACTAACAATTGAAAATATATTCATGTATATTCAAACAAAATTTATTGCATTCTCTATAAATTCATGTGTAGATACCACAAATTTACCTACATCATGGCAATTCCTCCATAAACTGAACGACTTACGACCAAATACTTGAAATTAAATCAACATTTTGTTGAGCGATAAAAGCAATTTGCATGAGAAATCATTGCAGTTTTCCTGCAATTAATGATTGAAGTTTTTATATCCGGTTTCATTGTTCGACCGTTCCAACTAGGAACACGTCGAAAATTTTTATACCTCCGATGACCTGGTATCAGAAAATATTTTTCGGCCGATCAGGGTGGGTTTTTTGGGCAATACAAAAAAAACCCTGGCCATATTGAACTTGTTTGCAATGAATTTTCCTCTATCGAGTCCAAACGATCTCAATTGGCTTTCGGGATACCCTGTACCGGGTAGTTGCGTTCCAACGATGGTGAGCGATGAGTTAAATTTCACTCTACCCGTTTTATTGGGGCTTTGGTGTTTTGCCCAAAAACAGAATTTCCTGTCCATATATGACCACCCTGTGTCCGGGTAAACTTTCCCTGCTGTAGAGTGCACCCTACACCGGATTGATAGATATGACTTCAAGAATCGCTTTAATGCAAAATCATGTTCTACATGTTAAACTGCGGACCCTTTGTTAAACACATTGATCGCGGTATAATGCGCCGGTGGGTGGTTTTATCATTTTTGCACTTTGGTGTCGTCTCAAGCGTGGGTTTAATTTACTCGCCTATTTGCATACAGCTCAACTGACCACCTGGAATATTGCCGTCCCACGTAATGGGCAAGCATGTGGGTTTGACCGGAGTGTGTTGACAAAAATCCTTTCTGTGCCCTTTAATGCAAATAGCATCGTATACGTTCAACGTATGTGGACATATCCGAGTTAATAAAGTTTCGACCGCATCAATTGGATTGACAAATGCCCGCACGAGGACGATTCGAAATTTGAAGTAATTACAACTAATTTGGCGAGCGGAATTAATCGGAACAAGTTTGCGCTTTAAATTAGGCACAATTTGAAGCGATTCTAAAAAGCCTACAGCAGCTTCAGATGTACCTCTGAAATACGATCGCGGATAAAACTCACGAGCTTATAAACAAATATCACAATAGTCCGTTTGTTAAATTACGGATTAAGTGGGTCAAACGATGATAAGCTTTTCGGGTGGCTTCGACATTACACATGGGTTCTACCAGAGCCGTGCGATAATTGCTATATAAATTTATTATCATAATTTGGGGACGGTTCGAAAATTGTATCATCCGATTTGAACTTGTTTTAATATTCTGTCATTAGAACTTTAACTGCAAAACATTATCATACAATTATACGATAATAAAATAACCAGTCCTTTATAGTTAGCTAATAGTAAATTTAAAAAAAATCTGTCTATTAGTTTTGATATGGTAAAGTTACAAATAGAGAAAAATTTAAAAATTTTCACTAAAATATAGCTTAGAGTTTGGTTTAAGATATAGAATGGAACTTTTTCTAAATCAGCTGATTTAGATTTAGGTACACTGTACCTGAGAAAATAGAAGGATTTAAGTTAGGCCATTTTTCAAATTATAAAAACTTTCAGGAATTTATCTACGACGGTTTGATTAATTCTATAGAATAACAACAAAAGATAATGAACTTCTTTGCTAATAGCAGAAAATATTTTCCCACAGTTCGAGTGGCTTACGTCCAAAATAATGTTTTGATTATTTTTAAGGGTATAAGGTTAACAATGTACAGGGGATTGAAAAAATGAAAGGAAGTCATTTTTCGTTTCAACGTAACGAACTGCTTATATTAATATTTTAATGCACAAGTTCTTTTTTACTGCTGTACCTTTCAACGTAAGCTTCCAGTGACTTAATTTTAGAAATACAATTTTTAAGAAAATTTAGCTCTAAGTCATATGTTAAAAGCAAACAACGTACAAAAGGTAGGACTTTTCAAATTGTCTAACGTCTAAAGGTACACATCCGGTTTTCTCAGAGAGTTTTTTAAGTCGACTTCCCCGACATCAAGGGAATCCGCTTTCTTAACTTCAAACACATCCGCTTTTATACTTTTAACAAGAAAATGCCTTTAACCTTTTTCGCCCGTGTGCCACAAAAACCTTCCTTTACCCACGGCCGGAGAGTTGAGCAAAACTTGACTGCGCAAGGTCTGAAAAGGAAGCTTCAGAAGCAAAAACTTCTACAACGGGGGGAAACCTTGAGGTTTCAGTAGTTTGTAAAGTTTTGAATGAAAAACTACATAATTTACATATGAAGTAATGATGGTAGACACGATGTGGGTATGTTATACCCTTTTGTTAGAAACCAGTTCATAAGTCCAATCTAAGGAAGACAGTAGACCCCTGAGAGACCGATTGAAATCGCGGCATGATAAATGAGCTATAAATACCAACTCTGCAAAATATGAAAACCTCTTTTTTTGTAGTAGGGTGCAAAACATTCATAGGGTAGTTCAAAACATAATCTTATCCGGGTAGGTGTTCGTCTTACCCCCTCGCCGGGAGACTATTCACACAAGACGAGAAAACTTTGACCCATTTTATCTCGTCCCAGCATGTCCTCAGCAAGGAAATTCATCCATAATCTTTTAAAAGTATATGGGGGTGTAGAGCCGTAGGGGAGTATAAGAAGAAGAACAAGAAAAAAAACACAAGAGTACTGTGGGCTGCGGGAAAGTAAACAATAGTAAACCTAAACCCAGCCTTTTGAGAATATTCTTGCTCGTCGTTCCGGCATGAATAGGTGCCCTCGCCTCAGCCCCAGCGGCTATTTACCGTCGTTAAAAAGAAAAAAATAATCTACCTCTTGGAGATTTCTTAGGATTAAAATTGGCGCTGTTTATTACAATAGAGGGCGTAGAATCTAGAGTAGAGAACTTCGCACTATTGTTTTATATTGGCAAAATAAAACACTTTAATGTCATGTTTTGCCCTAAGGGACCTTGGTCCACTGGATAATCTGAAAAGGTGTAACTCATAACCGTTTCTAGCACGGTCGGTATGTTTGGTCAAGTCATTAAGGTAACAAAAACTAATCATTTTCCCTGGGCGGATTATCAGAAAGGTCAGCCAAAGGTTGGGTTAACCTCTGGTGCTCGGTTAGCTCTTTTCCGACGTTTAAAGGTTATACTTTTACACAACTATTGGAAATTTCTTTCTTCCTTCGAAAGCTAAGAAAATGGTCAGTTTGACTAGATTTCAGGGAAAAAATATTATGGTCTAGAGCGTGCAGAATATCCTACTGGAAGTTTTATCAAAACAGAATATCAGCACCTACCTTGAATCGGTCTCACTACTTACATTTCCCGAAATCCTGGTGTGAATCCCCATAGTATGGTTATCGTCCCTCTGTATGTGCTTTCTTTGGAGTTTAAGTGGTGTTTTATAGCAACTGGATCTATTCAGAAAAGTAGTTTTACGTTATTTGAACTCGTAAGCTTCTTAAGTTTTTTTTCATTAGTTTAAATGGTTTCTGCTCGCAAAAACACTTGTAAGACTTTTGAAACTATATGAGGAGTTGAAACTGAAAGTTCAACTATCGTGTGTGAGTTTGCTATATCATCGTCTTTTAAAACTTTTAGCGTTACAAGTTTGTAAAGGTTTTTATATATTTCGGCATATGAGCCAGCGTACAAATGTTTAATGAAAACGATATTGGGTTACAAAACACACATAGATTTTAATTAAAAGAAAAATGTCCTTTTCTAGGCTAGGCTAAATTTAACGTTCTAGTAGCGTAGCGTAGTTGTAGCGACTTAATTCTATGTTATCAGTATGCAACTATAGCTGATGGCTAAAATGTGTTGACAGCAGACTACAAGAGCAGGTGGTACTAGGTTAACATGACGCTCCAGTATATAGAATCAATGTTTGAAGCCTCTTTTGCTGGACAAAGATTTCATACATGCTTATCCAACATGCAGTGCCATAGCACCAGCATACTAGGCCAAAATGCTGAAATTTAGCATGGTGGATAAACATACACTGCTAAAATGCTGAGCCTACATTTGGCGAACAGCTTGGTCTAACAAGTGATCAACATCCTGGACCAATGTATCGTTGTGATGGGCCAGTATGCGATAATAATGACCAAACTGTGAGGGCTAATGAGAGTCAGCACAATATGAAATATCTCAATGCCACGAGTAATGGTATACTGAGATAGCCTGGATAAACTTGACTAGACTGGCTTAAGACAGGTCGATAAATTATTTGAGACATGGATAGTCTACAATTCAGTGAGTAGTGAAGCAATAACTCATAGCTCTTAAATTACATAAAATTCGCCTTGTATTACAGACCAATTGGGATTCCCGATTTAAGTTCTTTCCGCCTGCAGATTTATCCCCGAGTGGCTGTTAATTAATATCATTTTTCCTTTATTTATTTTTAATATACCTCAGAAAATATTTATTCCCATATTTCGTTCTTTCATAAATGATACAAATTGAGTTGGGATCGTTCACTGATGTAATTTAATATACAACAAATATATCCCTTAGTTATAAATTATGAAAATATTTCCCCTTTTGAGAAATCGACCTACATCAAAAATTTTAACGCTTTTAGCCTCCACTATTTTCTCATGTTCTAGACGGAAATGAAAATTTATTAATAAATAAGAACACTTAAACGGGTAAATGCCTCAATCTCAAGAAAAACGGTCTGATAGCCTTGACTGGACCACAAGACCATCCATTTAATATACCCGCCTCACCGAAATGTCAAGGTGAACCTTTTCCTCCGTTTCGAGTGGGTCAGGTATTGAGCCCACATAAATTATCGATAGGACGAATCAACCTGTAGTTTCTCTTTCCCATACAATTTTCCTTGTATGCCTGTCTTCATCGGGATTCTACTTTAGGACCTCGGGTGCTGGTGGATGATTTTACCCAGATCGCCTTTTCAAAATAGCCCCGATGCCTGCCAGGAATAATATCTTGGTGATATTCCAGTCAATGGTCAGCAAACATGGCACAGAGGGAAAAGAATGGACCTCTGTTTAACTTCACCGAGTTCTTTGCAATTCCACATTTTTCCATTTACATTTACTCGGCTGTGCGGGCGAACGCTTTATTTAGCACTTTTTCACTTAACATCCACTTTTATTTTTTCTCAGCAGAAACTTTCCAAGTCGTCGGAAGGGCTACCTCCTGGTTGTGAATTTGCTCTCTATCCCATCCGTTTGCCGCTCACTCCTCGAGGAACAGCACAGGAGAAGAACGGGTGGAATGATATAAATTCAAAGATGTTTAATTAAAAAGTATTTTCTCGGAAATTATTATTATTATTATTACGCGCTCACAATGGCACAGTTCGACTTGTCTCGAGGTGGAATAAATTTAACATAATTCCATTCTCTCTACTTTCCTTTTAATATTTTTGTGTGAATAGACCGAAATGGTAGTAGGGAAATATTAAACTTTTTTCATGAAGGAAAATCCTTTTTCGAGAAAAATTTTTTAACAAGTTTTCCATGAAATTAATGTAATTTAATAGGAATATTGTGATAAATGTTTTCCATTATTCATTTTATAAAGACGGATAGAGAAAAAATATGAAAATTATAAACGAATTTAACGTATGCAATGGAAAAATTAATTTGACCTATAGCCTGAAAATTTACAAAGTAATTAAAAGGCGTGAAGAAGGCTAACATAAAAATAGCAGCTTTGGTAGTATTTTCTGGCTGCCTACATATTTTTTTTTTTTCAGCTATGGTTTTTCGAGAAAAATAAGGTTGAAAAACGAAAACACGTATTTTTGAAAACCTTAAATTGAAATAAAACATTTTTATAGAATTTTATTGTATAGTTAAAATAAAACGTGAGTCTCAAGGTATTGAAGTAGGAAATAGTATACCATTTTTGCGGCTTCGTAACAAACAGTTCCAGAAGGAGCATATATACTTAAAAAAGTGGAAAAACATAGGCAATTTTAGGACAAATATGTTCTTGTATTGACGCTTAAATATTCAAATAATTATACTGAATCCTAAAAACTTTGACTATCAACATTTGCAGAAGTTCAAAGCGCCTATAATTTTCTGATATTTTGTGGCAATAGTTTCAACATACGAAGGCATAAAGCATTGATTGTATTACGACTCAAAGAATTCTTAAATATAGTTTAAAAAATTCTTAAATAGAGTTTATAACACTGATTTATTATTATATTCGATCAAAAACTCCTGTTTCCAGATTTGCAATTTCTCGAAAAAATTCTATAAACATTTTTATTTCTTCAGTCGTATTTTAAATAAATCCTTTTGCTGTGTATGGTATTTTTGATATCCGCATAATTCTTACGTGAACTTCAATATTTCTGCGAGAAAGGTAATACTTGTTTGAAATGTTCACGATTTCAACTGCTCCATAGAATTGAATTAAATCCCTTAAGCTCTTAAAGAACTACTATACAGATCTAGCTACTTTTTGAGTTACGTTGCGAAGGAGCAACTCGCAGTTGTGGTGCTCCTAAAGACGAGATTTATATTGATATTCGAAAGAAGGAAGGAAATCCGGGAAAACAATTGTGCGATTCTTCTAAAATCTCCCTGGTGGTTTCCTGTTCCCAGAAATTGGGCGGTGGCAATATTGACCGTGGCCGGAAGGCAAGTTAATGCCATAATTAGCCTTATTTATACTGGAGGCGAAACATATTACTCTTAATGGCCGGCCTTAATGGAATGAAAAATCAATTACAGAATCTACCATTTCGGCAGTAAGGGAAGTATTTACGAGAACAGAAAAAAAAAATTATATTTTTACGAACGGACCAGAAGACCATCGGGAAAGTGCAGCCCTCCTATCACAGTTTATTGCGAATTATTTTGTTCACTCTGATTTATAATGTTGTCGACCGGAGTAAATGTGGTCGTTGAAAAATTTTTATAAGATTTTTAATTTTTGCAAAATCACAACAATGTTTATAGCGATCATAAAGAGCTCAGGAAGCTTGCAATATACTTTAATAATTAAAAAGGTAATTAAAAGCAAACAAGGGGGTCGTTCATGCTAAACGATGAGATTTTATGCACCTGGGAAAAGGCAAACATGTAAAGAAGTATCTTTGCTTAAGCCGATTGAATCCTTAAAAAATGTGATATAATGCATAGGGGTTGGGAAAAATAACTTAAAACGTTTTGATTTAATCCCTGAGATGGAAATTAAATCAGGAAACAACAATATAAAAGAGTAAAGGTCGTGACCAACGAAACCAATTTAGTACTGATAACAGATTTAATATAAACAGCATGGTACATCATATTTTTATAATTTTAATTTTAATTTCAGTCAGAAAATATAATGGAAAATAAAAAAATGATTTAGTAATTTTTATTACTATACTGAAATGAATTTTTGCTTCATTGCATTTTACACTTCTGTAGATTTGAAAAATTTGTTAGCTTTGATAAAATCTGACATGGCTCAGAATTTAAAATTTTAGGAAGTAAAATTTATTAAAATAAGACACCGTGAATCTTTACAACAAAGAATAACATATTGGTGAAATTTGTGTGAACAAAAGCAATTTTTGTGAAAATAAGAGTTGATCTGAAAAATATGCAAGGATATAAAAGAGTACAAGGGTGAAATAAATAAATCCTCGTTATCTTCGCCCTGTAACTGCTTCAATTCATCACTTGGCACCTGAGAGACTGAAACCACTAAGTGTTTGATTTGAAAAATTTATTCTGTTGAAATGGCGTCGTATGCTCGACTCTAGTAGATGCTGCAATGATTTCTTTTCTTTTGTTAAAAATAAAGGAGTTGTAGGTATGTGATGTCGGAAGGACCAAAGTACCGTGCTCTAGAAGATCATCTCTTCCAAAACCTTTTCTATCTTCTTTAGAGGAGCGCAGCAGAGATGTAGGAATAAGTAAGCAGTAAGTGAGCGCGCTGACAATTGCAAGCTTTGCAATATATCCCGAACGAGGTGAGGAGGGCAAGATGGTCGGAGTCCCGGGGAATCCAGGAATTATGGTTGTGCACTTTTCACTTGTTATCATCCGAGACCTCGGTAAATCCTTGCCGGGTAATTTGAAGGCTTCTTGGAAGAAATAAAGAAGGAAAACAGGGCTTACAAAGATTAACCGAACAGAAAAGTTCTTTAGTGCGGGGAAAACTCATTAAACTTTATAATGGACGAGTTTTTCCTGTCCTGGCTCTGGCATATCCGACTTTCATCGCTGCGGGGATAATCACTTGGAAACAACGAAGTCTTGGCGACTTGAATGGATGACTATTATTTACTTTAATCGTATGTTACCCAGAGATTCTCGTTTGGTAGTTCCAGAAACCTCAAAGCACGCAGAGCATCCAGCCTTCAAACCTCCGTTTAGTTCCAGACCCATGTTTTAACTCGCTATAATCTAATCATCTGGACTCTCATTTGTTTGCATGCTTTCTTGTCAGTGACATCTTTCACTGACCTACTCCATCAGATATTTAATAATTAATTATAATTCGATGCCGGTGCTATCACAGGTCCGAATGATTAATTGAGGTACCAAGCTCGGGTTACCGCCCAACATGGCCGCTCGAACAAATAATAAACAAGGTAGTCTCTTTTCCTGTCATGTGGCCAAGTTTCCTTTTTGGATGGAAAAATATTTTCCCTCTCAAGCAACGATTAATTTTAGCAATTTGATAAAAGGTCAATTTCAAAGCATTTGGGTTTTCAAAGAACTGAATTAATTGCTCGAAGCGTTTCTGAGGTAAAATTACCTTGAAGCGTCAGATAAAAGAATGGATTAAATGCCTTAATGTTAAAGGGAGTAATCGGAATAATTTTAAAATTATTTTCTGAATTTTATGAACATTTTGAGTGGGTATTAACTTGGAAAGTTAAGTTAAGAAAGTATTTATACATAATCATGATTTTGGTTAGGTGGCCAAGACCTTTTGTTCAGGTAGAGGAGTTTGAGCCGGTTATTGAGGGAGCTAACAATGGGTTTCTCTTCTCTTCTTGACACTTCACTACGACTCTTGTGGCTTAGGATAGTTAACCTTAAGTTAACCAGCTTCGTCTGGTGTTAGTGCTCATCAAGGTTAGGAATTTCATACTACTCTTAACCAGGAGCAGAACCATGCGTAGGGCTAGGAAGTAAGGCGTTGGAAGATTAAAGAGATACTCGCTTTAACTTAAGTTTACTTAAATTAACTTTATTTATTTTTTTTGGACTACCAACAACGATAAGGAAATATGAAACTTACGTGTTATATATTTTTCTTTAAATTTTTTAAACATTTTATCATTGCTTTTAAATGTGTTTTTTTTTTATTTTGCACTGAGTGCTTTTATTTTTAGACTAGTCTTAATATTTAACAATCATTGGATCAGACCTTATTTCGGAAATATTTGCTGAAATTTTTTACAGCTCGTAAAAAATATGAAAGCATTATTAACAGTACAACATTATGAAATTATCATAAAAATGTTAAGCAGACTAAAAATGAGAACAAAAGCCTGAAGATAACAACACAATTCCGTTCCAGAATATTAAGGAATATAAAGCTCGACTTTGCGCGTATAAATTCTCCCGGGAATTTAATGTTTCTCCAAGTTAGACCTTAACAGATGTAATAACTTTAAAACATTTCCGAAAACTCCCCAGTCGGGACAGCAGGTACGTCCGATTAGGACGCCAAGACGGGATTTCCCGCATAGGGTTCGCATTTAAACCTGTCTAATCCCAGCACTGATTATCATTCGTAGAGCATAAGCTTGCCCAAGGTTCATGCATAGGACCTTATTCTACATAAACAAAAACTTTCTCCTTGAAATTTTGCGGTATACCACTCGGACCTGGTCTTATGCCTGGCAAGGAGGTAAGAAATTCAATTTCAACTCAAAACCCTTGGCCACTTCATAGATAAACTCAGAAATATGCACAAAAGAAAAATCCTGGGGTTTCCTTATCACATCGGAGCTGTACACTCTTATGTTTGGAATAAGAATCCGAAGTGAACCCTTTCCGTGGGCTCCTCCGCTCGTCTCCATTACTGTCTGGTGATAAATCCCCCCAAGACCTACGATTACTAGAAAAAAAAGTTCACTTTATGTAAATCCGGCGCAAATATTTACACTGATCAAAATGTAAAGGAAGTTTTCACTCGGCAAAGAAGGTCTTTCGCAAAATGGTCTTAGATGGGGTGGTGGTGGGTTCGAAACCCCCTATCGACGGCGGCGTTTCACCCGTGTACCTCTAGCCTTATGCTAAGAGTCTTATGCCCGCAGTACATGAACACCGTCTTCGCCCTTGGGGGCTTTTATGCGCTCGAATTGGAAAACTTTCAAACAGCACTTGGACGTCTTGACTTGACTCGTGGCATCAATTACTTTGACGGCTTGAGTTTTTTTTGTGCACCACAGCCGCAAATGAAATGCCAACTCCATTTGGGAAATCCTCCATTTCGAAAATTTGCCAGACCCGTCGTCTGTGCGTGATAAAAATTGCACGTGGATACGGAGGCACATCGAAAACTGGCAGTATGCTCTTTTTACCTTCCACCAAAATGATGGCATTTTATTGACATCAAAATTTTGTACGACCTTTTTGCCTAGAATTGGTAAATTTTTAATGGATACCGCCATTTCAAGTAAGATATACCCTCCACGAACGGTTCAAGAACGAAGGTATTCTTCACGTTGTAGGATATTGAAAGACTAGTACTTTTCTTATTTGAGATGTTCGAAAATTTTCTGGTTTTAAATTTAATTAAAAAGTTTATACTTTTCTCTTTCTTAATTATCACATAATTATCTGTCTTTGATATTACCTTTCAGGTAAGCATGACTTTTATCAAAGTTTTTAACTTAACACATTTTGTGACGTACATTTTGGAATATTTAAGATGTGGACAGTTTTCTAAATACTCCCTAAAGAACAAATAAATGTAAGAAATTGTTTTTAGTATGTCTAAATCAAACTAATTCTAATTAAAGTATTATTAAATTGGATCTTAAAAAAAATAAAGTTGTTTAAGTGTTTTAAGTTCTATACTTTTAAAAGTTTAGCTACAACTTTCCTTTTAAATTTAACTGCAAAAAATTAATAAATTTATGCGGTCTTATAAAAAAATTTCTATTTAATTGAGATTATGCTTTTAGTATCGAGATTTTAATTAAATACTAATTAATTTTTTGGAACGATAATGTTTATAACTTAAAACATTTTTATTATAGAAGAACACTTTAAGAAGGAAAGAATTTTGGAAGTAAAAAATTTTTTGATTTTAAATAGACAAGTTTAGATAAAATCACAAGGGTTTATGCGTTGATTTAAATTTTATTCAAATATTTATAAAATCGTTTGTATATGTGTGCAAAAAAAATCGGTGAGCATGAACAGCTTTATATAAAATTCTTAAATGTATTTATTCAAAATGTGATTAGTATTAATTTGATTCCTTTACCTGACTTTGTTATTAAGTCTTAAGAATGCCTTAAAGTTGAGGATTAGGATTTTATTAGAGTGTCACGTTACGTGACACAAAAGAGTAATGATTCGGTTATCGTGATATACGGTCTAGCATTTCTAATTTTTGGTAAAACACAAATAAGGTATGGATTTTTTTAATGGTCACCACTATTATAACCATGTTCTATTTAACCACAGGATATTCCCATTTAATTACTATCCTGTCGGGAATTGAAATGACCTTTAGATTTCTAAATTGCGTCGGGGATTGCGTGACATTCTACAAAAATAGCTGTTAGGACGCACCTTGTTATCATTGCTAACCGACGAGAGCCTATCCCACTAGCAGAAATTAATTTCACGTCAAAAATAATTTTATTTTCGCCGTAGGAAGCAAACGACCATTACAACGAAATTCTGCCTTACTCTAACGAAATTTTAATTATTGTTTTCTGAATACGCTTTTCTTTTTAAAGGTTTCTATTTCGCAGTCCTGCTGGGAAGTACTAGAAAAATGCTAACGAATTCTATTCATAAATAAAGGAGGGTACAGATATTTCTGTTCTGTTCCCATCAAATACAGACAGGATGAGCTTAAGTGGAACGTGGAGAGGTTGTTCTAGATACTCTAAGTGGGAATCCAATTTGCTTTGGATTTAACAATTTTCGTTTACAAATTCTTCACTGACTTATCCCATCCTCTGTGCTGTTCTGAAAATGAAATATTTCGCATTAAGGACAGGAAGAAGTTTCCTAAGACAATATTTCTTATCATTGGCTCTCATTTCCGGTAAATCTGCATATAATTCCAATTCTGAATTTGAGGCTGTGTATTATGTAGGAAATTGCATAACTTGGAATATGCTTTGATGGTTTTGATTATGATGGGATTTATAGATGAGAAATTGGCATAAATTGATTAGGGTTAGTTAAGCCCCTACCTACACACCATGTTACTTTAAATTTTAAGATTTGTAAAAAGTGCGACTGAAATTTGATTTTTTTCTGCATTTTTATTTAATACAATTAATATAATTTAACCGTCTATAGTTTTTTCAAAATTCTTTTATGCTTTTTGAAAATAACATTTTTGGGATATTAAAATTTAAGAATGAATTAAAATTGAACTTTTTAACAACTTTTCTAAACAAATTTTCCCTTAATGGATGTTAATAATGCTAAACAATATCTTAATTAGCTTAGCTAAGAATCTAATTTTCTTAAGAAAATCAAGTTAGAGCTCAAGCGTATCGCTCATTAAGAAGAATTAAATCCCCCATAATTTCAATTATGACAAAATCATACCAGAGAAAGTCCATAGGGTGGTGTGGAGTGCAGACAGAACCTTCACTTCTACGGCTACGCTGGAACTTTCCCACGGACACTTTTATGATTTCGTCTACCCGCCATCACCATTAGGGTGTTAAAAGTCATTAGCATACGCGCGTCATTTTGATATTCCCATTTATTTTTTAGGAAATATTTCCGAAAAAGGAATTTGCTCCCATTAAGAGAAAGCTCAAAATGCCTGATGCTCGACGAAAAATTTATTGCTCCTTTTTACATTTCCCGGTCGTAAAGTGACGACAGAATATAGGGATATCCCCGTGAGCTCCATTACACCATCGTATGAATCCCTTAGGGAGTAGACAGGAGTAGACGGGAGTTTACAGTAAAGCCGTCAATCGTATGTGGAACGTCTGAATTTAAGATATTGCGGAAAATGAGCATACCTTAATCATCATCAGGAAGAAAGAAATTTAAGGATGGTCCCGGATGTTCGGGAAGTTGTGGATGTATGTGACATCCACTGATAAAATAGGTCTCGAACAATGTCAACAAAAATTTCATTGGGTTCCCGGAGACGGAAGGTGCTAGAGGCTCGTGGCGGGGGATTCTGGGCAACTGGAGCAGCCGGTGTGTTCAATTTTCTCCTCTATGTTTATTTATTCAACGGATATGGCGAAAGGTGGTGGGTTCGTACGATGGTTGTGTATTAGTGTGGGAGTCTACAAACAAGAGTATAACAATTTTACTCATTTGGAAGGCGTCTAAGGGAATCTTATTATGGAGGAAGCTCGTAATATTTAGTCTTCCATTCTGAATACCCTTCGCGTAGGTAAGTGATTCAGCCTGCACAGAAATCTTCTGTAATTTGAGAGCAATTGAAAAAGTTGTCGATTTGGTCTACAGAAATGGCGGGAAACAAACTGAAATTGAAATTGTACATTTCCGTCATTTGTTGCGATAATTTAAAATAGAGATATTTTGCCGCAGCTGTGAGCATGATATGGTGTTTAGCAAAATTGGATGGTGGCAACTTCTTATTAAGTGGTAGTCATCTTCTTGCAAATACTTAATGCCACGCTTGAGCATAATTACTCTAGACGACGTGTACTTTAGTCCTCTTTGTTGCCATAAAGTCCCTTATTCACCGGCATATCAAAATATAAACAAATAAAATTCGTTGTATTAAATTGGGTATTGAGCATTTTTCACTTATTTTAACCCTGAGTGTTTTATTTGTACCGATCTACCGTCGCATCTAAAGTTTTTACTTTGTTGGATTAAAGAATTCCAAAATTTTGTCTTGCATTTTTTATAAAACTATTTTCACAAAAATATCTGAAAAAATTTATAAAATTAACAAAGTTAAAAATAACCAAATTCACAAAGACTATTTACAATTCTATTTTATTGCATATTTTTTTAAAATATATTTTTTTAAAATTTGGGCGAGCATATTTTATAAACATTAAACTGAGATACAAATTGGGAAAATATTGCAAATCTATTTTTTTTTCGAACGCCCATACCGATGTAGGATGTGTATTCAACTTTCGCATAAAAGCGAAATTATATTTATGTTTTGTAGTGTGCATTTAGTTGTATAAAGTTTTCTTAATTATACAAATTTTAAGAGTAGAAACCTCATAAGTTTTATTATTATAGTTTGTAGTGTTAATTATTTTTTATTATTCCTTCCAATGTATTTTCTGATTTTTGGTAATAGTTTTGGTGTAATTTTTATTTAACTTTTACGCATTAAATTTCATGCACACCAAGCATTTTCATAAGAAATTTTCCTTATATTCTTTTCATGATTCAACCGCAAGTATTTGTAAATTTTGAGTTCATTTTATACGCCGCAATTATCGCCCCTGCCCTTAGACTAAATAAAGAAACTATAAAACGATATACGACTTGTTCGGCCCGAAAATATATTCCATCAACACATTAGACCACGGGTCTAACGTATTCATCAACTCTAAAAAAATCGTCGGAGGTTGACGATTGTCGACCATGATAATGAATTTTGTTAATGTGGCTATCAAAAGGTACTAGGAACTAGAAGTTAAAAGACATCGTCAACCGAATTAGGTTCCTCTTTTTTGCTGGGCAACCGAACAGACCGCGTGGGAATTGCGGTCACTATCAGACGGTCGTAAAGTGTTCATCATTTTGGCATAAATAAACTACCCACGAGCCGTAAAGTCCACTCTGGACTAAGTAACCATTTGGTGGTACGTGGACCTGAAATAAAGTTTGTCTAAACCACGGGGCTCGGCAGCAACTCGTTTGCAGCCTTCCTCGCATTAATGGGACGTTGAGCCGTGCGGCTCGGGAGCAAGTATTTCAAGTCTTGCGGGGACTGAACGAGCAGCTCACATAGGTCCTCTGCAAATTGCCTCGAAAGGGATCAAATGTGGCACAGCACTTGAAGGTTTATTGCTCTAGGAGTACAGAGTTGATAGCTAACTGCCGGCGCCAGTCCCACTGTTGATTATCACATCCTCTTCAGGATTGATGCAAAGGCGATGAATCGATTATTTTTAGATTCTGTACAAATTGTACATTTCCAATGCTATTAACACCTCAGTCATTAAGTTTTCGCCTAAGTTGACACAGATTAGGAATTGGACTATATGCTATAAAATATACAAATTTCATGCAGGAATGAGTTCAGGTGGAGTTATATGAAAATTGAAGCTTGAATTAAATTTAAAGACAAAAAACGAAAATACCAAAATATGTGACCTTATGAGTGTAAAAACACATATAAAATGTATAGAAGAAATTAAAATGACAATCGAATATTAGTAATACAATTACATGCTAGGGATAAAAATAAATAAATTGTTGTACAACATACAGAGATAGGCTGAATGGAATTAAAATGCTAAGTAAGACTGGCCGCGAAGTAGGCTCAATTGAGTCGCTATTTATGGCGATGGGCACATGGGCACCAATGTTATCTAATCGTGTGCTCGCAGTAAAAGGCAGCGCCAAAATTTGTATATTTTTCTGCGAGTATTTGGACATAGTTTATTTTTTTCCTACTTTTTTTTGGAACAGCATAAAATCCCAGCGAGAAGTATCCATCCAGCCGGGATGAATAAGACGTAAAATGCAGGCCATAGTCGTTTTGACAGCCGCACTTGAGAGCAGACGTGATGTGCCAACACCATTGCCGACCTCAAGTAATCTGGTCGTCCGGCGATTTGCAGACTTTTTGAAGAAGTGCTGCAGTAGCCATCAACTTGAAGATTTTAATTAATTCGGGAAATTATGGCTAATTGCCGCATTGTCTGGAAAACTTTTGTACACTGGCTATTTTCACGAATTAATTAAGTCAGCTCTAGTGCATCTCCTAATTAGAATCATTTCTCAGCTCTTAACATCTCTTTGCTGAGCTTTATGACCGTTCTAGTAATTCCCTTTAGAGCTCATCCTCCTGGATTCTGGTTAGTCCCAGAAGCAGACGAACGAAATACTGGCAATTGTAAAACGTAATATTCGCTATAGGAAGTTTGGTTTTTCGATCAGATTAAATTGGCTCCTTGTAAACAATTAAATTTTATTGTTTATTCAAGGAGGTCTTAATTAATTCGTCTGGTTGTAAATATTTAAATATATACAATTACTGTGTAGTAATTCAATGACAACACATACTATATTATGTTTTTCAAGACTTTATAATTATGACATGATATGGTATCAGCACGTGTAGTGAAGTTTTATATCTAATTCCAGGTTAATAAACAATTGGGGAATCCTAAAAATTGTTTGTTGCTAACAGCCTCAAGTTCAGATTGTACGCTGTGGATATCTTGATTGTATTATTTTTAATTTTGAAACCATGCGTTTTAAGTATGAGAAGTCGAAGTAGAAGTTAGTCACTTTCAGCTAAGCATACTGGAGCCTCTTTTTTCTAACATAAAATTAGCTGCCAAAAAACAAGAAAATTAATGGTTTAGTTCGCCTCGTCTGTTTTGGGCATTTCTGAAGACGCCTATATCGTTCAAAGGTTGAAAATTCATAAATTATGTTGCATCGTCCCCTGGGATGATGAGCTCTCCAACAGTATTTAAGAATCCATTAGGAATATGTAGACCTGTGCTAAGTCCGCGGATCACCCTGATATCCCGCGCCTATAGGACCAAAATCGCTTATGGCAACCGAGCAGAAAAATTATCTTGAGGCGGTCTCTCGCTCACCTTTGTTATTAAGCCTGGGCCTTCATTCGGGTGGGAAAATTACATAAGGTCTTCAAGTAATCTTCCCGGTTCGGCTCGGCACTCTGCTTTAAAATATAAGTTGGAGTTGGCGATGCTTTAAATTCTAAGCCCTAAATGCTTCATTAGGATGGACCTAATTTGCCTGTTGAGCTGAAAACAGAGATCCGGCCGATATGGGGCTCATTTCCGCTCGTTCGTGGACCGGGAAAGACCGGTATGGACCGGGATGGACCGGGAAGGACCGGGAAGGAAATGAAAACCGACCGATAACAAATCTTAAGGGAAATGCGAGCGCTCCACGGGTGAATGGCTAAAACGGATTTTCACCAATGTCAACATTGGCAGACATAAGTGGTAATTAGCCGGCCGCAGTATATCCTTGAAAGGATATTTCGGGAGGTACAATTTAATTTTAATGAGCCCTGGGTTCCTGAATTCTGCCCCGATCCCATAATGCCCCAGTTTTCGGGAACACAGACTTTTGCGGGCAATTTGCCGGATATTTTATCCCCCCCATTCCTTCCTATCCTGGGCTGCTGTTCCGCGATTCCTTTTTTACTGATTCAGAGGGGGTTAGGAGGATAAAGTTTTTGCCTGCGCTGTAGTCCTTAAAATGCGGATTCAATTATTTTGTGTGGTTACGCATCCCGCGCGAGAGTTATGAGTCCCACCGGCACTTCTGATGCTCCTGCTGTTGCTATTCGGGACGGCTGATTAATGATCGGGCTCATTAGGGCAGATAAGTCGTTTGCTAGATTACCAGGGATAATCCGCCAATTGTGCATATCGCGGCCTAGTCTAACACCACACGGGATAAGCATACGGGTCTGCTCAAAATGTAAAAAGGGTCATATTTCTTCAGAGAATATTATGGAAAATTGGAATGTGTACGTGAGTACCCTACAAGTGGTCCTATTTTCAACAGGAAAAAGGGCATGCAAAGTTTTTGATGACCAACAAATTGCACACATAAATTTTTCATGTAAATAAGTTTTGCGCATCGTTTATTTTTTTTATCTGAAGTAATATTTGAAAATTAAATTCATTAAATAACTTGAGAGGAATTTCGAGTTGAATTATTAAAGCTTATTTGATGTTTGAATTTCAAGTACCCCATGGATGGATTAAAATTCTGAATGTTCGTAGAAGATTCCTCTTCGAAAGGCTTATTTACCACAATCCGGAATAAAACTAGTTCTAGATTCTAGATTACTACACTATTACTAATAGGTTCTATTTGGATCCAACATCAGCAAGGATGCAGTATTATAATCGCATTGGTTCATTAAACTTTTGTCTCGGATATGCGGAAAAACTTTGGATCAAACGTTAAGAGAAAAGTATATCATTCTCTGACCATGCTTATAGTCGACATTCAAAAAGTCCTCCATCCCTGAGTTGTATTCATCTCAAATCCTGATGAAATGTTTTTCTGGATTTATTATATTTTATATTAGAATTCCGTACCATCATTTCCAAAGTCTATATTTTTTTAGATATTATTTAATACAAACCGCTGAGATTTTGAAATACTTCCACCTAGCAATGGATTAAATACAGATGTAAAATGAAATTTGAAACTGCAGGCGCCTTCTTAGGGATTAAGCAGCCTACTTGGAAAATATAAGTCATGTTTGTTCAGGTATGTTAAATAAAAACAAGCGAAAAATACAAATTCAAAAATTATGGTACAAAACACTTTTCACGTGAGTCTAATTCAAGTTTGGTGTAAATTTTCATTATTTACTTACTCCTATTTTGAGAAATCCCATAAGGCAGATAAATCAAGTGATTACAATTGCCATAAAACAGCAGTGACGTGTTTTGGTTTGAAAATATTCAAGGAAGTTCTTCAGTAGAATGAAAATGATTAAGTTGCACGTGACTTTACATTGTACATATTCGCCCACCCCTTTTGGCAAAAGCTCGTATAGAAACTCTATATTTTTTCAGAATCTAAATCCATTTAGATCCATTGGAAATCGTTAAAAGCACACTCGAAAGTAAAGTATACAATATTATGGTTATTTTGAAATATTAGAGCATATTACAAATGTTTGTGTAAACATAAAAAGAAGCTGTTTTATGTAAATTTATTTAAAAATCATGGTTTATTGTTTACATTTAATCGAAAATTCTTGCGGTATTTTTGAATTTCATTCAAC
This sequence comes from Proctacanthus coquilletti, assembly GCA_001932985.1. NCBI lineage: Eukaryota > Metazoa > Arthropoda > Insecta > Diptera > Asilidae > Proctacanthus > Proctacanthus coquilletti. The sequence continues at coordinate 281,671 of MNCL01000063.1, forward strand.
AAATATTCATAAATAGATTCTTCAAAAGATCACATATACCAACATATCTCATCCCACATGTACTAGTTCTATGAAAATCGTAAAAATTAAATTAAATTACTATCAAACAGTTCTAAGCTGTTATATCCGTCATCAATTTAGCGATTGTTTAGGCTATAAATTCCGCCATCTGACCATATTGCAACCGTGAATATAATTTTCCACCAATCCGTCCAAAAAGCCAATTTTTCACCAACACCCTCACTTGGCGTAAGCGTTGGATGTTAACACGTTCGTGGGAGAAAATTTTCATATTGTGTTAGAAAACCGCTCCGTAAGATCTCCCTCGTAATCGCTTGGATCAGTTTCGAAAAAAATTCGGCATCGTCTTAAGCATATTCGCTTGTTTACAGCCAGTCCGTGCCGCTGTTCCAAGAAAGTGATCACGATCTTGTGTTGTTTATTTTCTACGAGGGACCACCGGATCATTTGCGAAAGGTGATTGACAGTTTTCTAAATGTTTAAGCGTTCAAACATCACTGGCGCACTGACTATGGAATTGAACGTCCTTGCAATTAAGCTAATTTAGCAGCCCTAGGCAATTTGCTCATTAGCACCGCCGATTACTAGAACCACGGATAGAATCTTCCGTGGTCGACAGAACGCGCGTATCGCGAACTCGGATCATTATATAAATAGATTTCATTACTTTCTCCGCTAATGTCTCCTAAACGCAGTATACATGGGCGGGGAATAGAATAGTGGAATATCTATCGACGAGCTGGTGCTGCAATGCCTGAGGAAATTCTGAGACATCTGTCTTATGATCATGTGTTTATTGAAATGCCACCGGAGCAGCCTAGTCAGTCGTTGCTGGTGTAGTCCGTGTCGATCAAGAAATTGCACTTGGTGTCGTTTTGATAATACCACATCTCGACGGGGTTAGTGGGTCAACACTTCGATTATAGTGTTTTCAGCTTGTAACGCGCGATTCTATATTTAAGACGATCGTGTGGAGTATAACAATCTGAAGTCGTGATGAATACCATGAGTGAAATGACCGAAAGAAGTGAGTATAGACTAACGCCGAATTCCAAACGTCCAATTTTATCACATCTCGTCCAAATTTACGTCGATACATTGCATTAAAGTAGCGTGAATCACTTTAATATCGGTGGTGATAGTGCGGGACGCCAGGTGTCATCATTCACGCTGACCATCCTCATTTAAGGTTAAATCACCTGCTGTCGGCTATGTCTACTATCGGGTCAAATTGATTTGGATACCTTTATGCACATACGTATTCAAAACACGCATGTTGGCTTAATGCACTTCCAAATGTCTGGGCCTTCGAAGGTGCAACAAATTCATGAAGAGAAGTGTAGGTTTTTTTATTTTTCAGACTGGCTCGTAGCCAAATCAAATAATTCCAAGCGGAAAATTGAGAGAAAACGTGATGTGATTTGAATCAATAAATAATGTTAATTATTGAACAAAACGTACGCGGTGACATGGTTTCTCATAAATATTTTGAATATTGTGTTGAGTTTGGATATTTGATGGTAATTTGTAGCAAAACCAATCGTCATGATGTAATCAATTTCCTTTGAGAGATAGCAGTTGATACATCATTCAAAAAAAAGAAAGATGGAGAGTCGTCCTTTTGATATCCCTTGATATATTTATTAAAATCCAATCGATGATTCTTAAACAAATGATATAGTTTTTTGCTTTTTAAAATATAGAAAAACGTTTTGCTTTATGGAGAAAATATGCCAAATTGTATAGAATATATGTACAAAAATACGTGTACTTTATTTCTATAATAAAATACTAAAATCTTATTATTATATTTTATTTATACCCTAACCAGAAAACAATCAATGATTTCGATTAAGCTGTCGTGGTTTTAATGCTCTGTAGTAATATATAAACGTATTATTATAACGTCTAGCCTCTTAATATCTCAACAAAGTCCACCTGAAATAGATGAATAAAATTAGTTTCCTCTGACAAAATAGAGAAATTGTTTCTTTTGTAAACTGTTTTTTTTTCGATTTTATTTCAATTTTTATTAGGCTTTTTAATTTGAAATTAAAAAATTTATAGACGACCTTGAAAATATACATTTGTAAGTGAAAGTATTAATTTTGATCAACCAGAAAGCAAGGTTAAGATATGTTTTGTATTTATTTAAAAAGATATGAATCATCAACAAGTCACAAATGATTCTTGGAAGATTGAATTCAATAATTCGTTCATGCGCTAGACGGAAAATTGGAGGAAATTTTTTGATAGAAAATCTTCGTTCCTATTTTAAAATATTTAACAAATGCTTAAATTAGTATTGTAATGAATGCAATTTATGAAGCAACATTGCGAATTTGAAAAGACTTTGCGGTGTAATGTAAAAAGTTCAGAATTAATTTTAGGATTAAACAATTTTAAAGAAAGCACAAATAGTAAAGGACTTTGAATGCAAAAAAAACGTATATTCGTAGGAAACGTTCAGTACCTATTTCAATTTAGTTTATTGTAATTATTTTCATTTCTCGATATTTATAATAATTTCATTACTTTATTATACTTTTCCTTTTCTTTATATACACATATTTGCATTTATTCTAATTGAGTTTGAGGAAAACTATTTAAGGAAAATCAAATTTTCCACGAAATTGAATTTTGTATCATAAAATTTTTATTCATTTTGGATTGAGGACTTAATTACAAATGTTCCTTATCTACAGCGAAATTATGAAGAATAAATAAGCTTGCTAGCATTTCTATTTTCGAATAGAATAATACGAAGAGGATTATTTTATGATTTATATTTCAGATCGACTTTCTTCAAGAGTCACTGAATCTCTAGAAATTGAGATCGAGCCGTGTTCTAGCGCCACGGTTGTAGAAAATAAAAGGGTAAAAGTCGAAGAAAAACCGCGCGGGTGGTGTACTTGTTCTAGCAAAGTTAGGAATTGCATAAGAAGAGGTGGGTGTTTTCGATTATCCATAAAACTAAAACATTTTTGTCAGTATTTATTTAGATTGTCAGTAGTAATAGTATTATTTTTTTACAGCGTGGTCAAAAATGACTGGAATCGAAAATGGCGAAACAGAAAGTCGTAACTTCGACTATTATGAATGTAAGTGATTTTTTAAAAATTATATTGCTTTAAAACACTCTTAATTAGTAATAAAATAAAACTAGAATTAAAAAATTTGGTATTTTTATGTTTTTTGAGGATTCTTTTTGAAATAATTCTAAAGATAATTAAAAAAATTTTTATTAGTTTAGTTCATAATAGCAAAGAAACAATTACAGAAATGAAACTAAATCCTACTTTAATTATTGCAAGGGCAATATTTTTAGAGTGCAATTATATTTCAAGTACATTAATTGCGCTCATGTCATATTAAAACTTTGTATTCTAAAAGTTTGTTCTTGTTGAACTTCAAAATTTTGTCGTACAAGGACTTCTAACGAGTCTTTCAAGTTGAGAAAAGCAAAAGAAAATTCTGTACCGAGCGTGACATACGCTACATCTTGAGAACTTGTATTAATAATTAGTTTTTCGGATATTATACTTGTAGCCTATCGTGCACGAGGAAAAACTTTGAGTGTTGGTAATAATTGGATTCATTTGTGCGAAAAGATTAACACCAATTGATTTTTATTTTTATTTTTCCGAACTGAAAATCTAACTTAAAATGTTACACTATTTGTTAATGTTAGAATAAAACGGTAGAGATAAATAAATTAAAGAAATTAAATTTATTTTAATTAAATTTTGCATCACTCTTATAAAGAGGATCTTAATTTTAAATCATATTTAAAAAGAAGGCCAAAAGGCCGATTTAAAAAAAAATGCTTAAACATTTTTAAACTAGAACTCAGAAATCGAGAAACCTTATTTTTAATGTGGTCTTAGTATTCAAGTTTAAGTGAGACTAGCGCGCTAAGAATTCCGTACATCTACGTATGATTTTAAGAATTTGTTTATTACTTTTTTATGATCATGTTTTAGTCATTGTGACCCTTTTAAATTAGGTACGACCAAATAGGCTTTAAAATTAACTATTGTAGGTGGAATATGCTCTTGTCTGCAATTTCATTAGAAGGGTAGTCATCACTTTACCATTTATTACATACGATTACTACGACTCTTTTCTAAGCCTAGAACTGAAAATCCTTGTTTCTGCAAAAAAGAACTTGATGTCCTTGTAGTGTATATTTCATTCCTGAAACTGCATTGCGACTTTTAACTATTTTTCCTTTAATTAGACTTAATGTTATGTATCGATTTTATTTTGGGTCACCTGTAAAACATGTTAATTTCCATAGTAAAATCACCATGTCTTTTTTCAGATCAATAACTTACTTATAGAAAGACCACCAAGGTTCATTGCAGGGGCTGTTTTTTTAAGTATCTTTTTATAGCTTTTCAGATGCTCTATTTTCCTAATGGCTATTCTAATGGCCTTCCCTAAAGCCTTAAGCACCTTTTACCGTTAAATTTCCCAGTCGAATGCTAATAAAAGTCCTACAGGAAACGGAAGTGCAAAATAATGGAGTCATTTTACATGCAGTCATTAGCCAAAGCCGAATGGAGTCAGAAGAAAATTAAATGTAAGCAACATGGTTCTGCTGCAAGCAGAGTTTCTTACCGGAATCAAGTCCAGAATCCCTAACTTTTCACGGGGAAAAGTCGTTGCTGGCAGTGACGCCTATAAAAGTCACTCGAGTGACGAAATGTCACACTATAAAGAAATAAATCACCCGTTCACTAGATAAGATCATCTCAGTACCGGCTTCCGTTTATCTGCGGTGTCAAATTTTTATTAATTACCCTACGACAATTTTATCGCCTTAAAATTTTCATTTTTCACCTTTTTATGTTTTCATTTAAGCGCTTGCTCCCTTCCCATTAGTTTTCCTTTAGAAAGTTGACTACGAGGAGAGAAGAAAATTCCCTCCATTATCTCTCGTCGCTTAGCAACCCCCCAATCTGGGAGATTTGAGCTACTCGCTCGATTTCCACAAGGAAATTCGGGAGCTTTACGCTTGAACGACGCCAGAAAATTTCCTGCGGATTCGCTGAATACGCACCGGCAGTTGCGAAAAACCGGCATATTTTCCCAGTTGGGGGTTGCCAGGTGTACTACTAACAGTGCTATGGTGCCTAGAACATAGCAACAATCTCTAATTGTACCCTCAGTAAGAGGTGTCGTTTTTTTTTCTATTTTGCAATTGCACGCTTTTCTTAAAAAAAACTATTTGTCAATGTCTATTTGAAGCTGCTAAAAAACTGTTTATTTTAATTAAACTTTGGTAAGTGTTATTGGCTTTCGATGAATGAAATGCTATAAATTTGTCAAAAATATAAATAAAATTCATGGGGGGCGGGCAATAGCCATAAATTTTTATGACTTAATTGATTGCACAATTTTAAGTTGTGTATTATTATCTTATGAATAGGAGTCGTATTTTAAAACAAGATGTGCATTGTATAACAAGTAGCTCCAAAATTGTAATTTTAGAGATGTAGGCAACTTTACTATTAGCTATTTTGATAAAGAGTCATTAAAGATGTGGAATTTTTGTACTTTTTTGAATTTTTAGTAAATAAAATTCTCATCTTTTTCATTTAGATCAGGGTCCAGATCATTTATTAGATTATAAGAAAAATACAATGATTCAAGAATCTATTTAATTTTTTGAATTCGCCATTCATTCAGTTTTGCATAGAAATCCTACTATTAGATTAAATATTCGAATCATGTTTGTATGTTCGTTTGTTACTTGATTACGTTAAAGCGGCTAGATTATTTTCGATGAAACCTCGTACAAAATTTGGTCATAGCAGGGAGTAAAATTTATACTACTTTTTATCTGATATTGTTTGTTGTTGCAGGTTAACGTTCTAACTATAAAAGAGCACAACAATCTTTATTTTATTCAAATAATAAATATAGTTCTTTCAATAAGCATATTAAAACTATACGGCAAATCTTGGTATCAAATTAAATCTTTCCAGATAAAGAAAAAAACAATATAAAAGTAAAATTTAAGAAATTCCAGGTCTATTCGGCCACAATTTACTTTAGTTTCGGCCTTAGGCGCATTCATATCAGAAAATCATGCAAAAACCTATCCAACACTAACGTTCTCATTGGCATAGCCTCGTTATTCCTTGTTCGTCCTAAAAAAATCAATTTCGAATATATTGGCCCATATCTCAGGGGGGAACATGCCATTGATATTAATCCGTTTCGTGACCACGTTATTAAAGACGTTGCGGTCGACCCCGCCCGCAGTTAATTCGATGACCCCCAGAATCTAAGCGCGCCCAAGCCCTTTTGTGTCTAATCAGATTATGATGGTTGCTTGGCAAATCGGCTGCTGAAGTTGCCATTAAGATTGATTAGTTATTGTCGAAATTTTCTTCTTAATTGTATCCCTGTGATATAATTGGTTTATGATTGCTTTGGCTATTCCTTTTATCGAAGTTGGTAGAAATTGATTAATCCAAATTTCCTCCCGCAGAAGTCCCGAATGGTGGCTTAAGCATGCAAGACGGAGTTATATTCAGTTACCGATGGTGGAAGGAAAAAGGGGGCATATTTTAATAGATGTATTAGAGAAATTGATATTTTATACAGTTTTTTTTTCAATCATTCGAGCACTTGCAAATTTGGGCAGATTTAAGGTATTAAAGTTTTAAATTTAATCCCGTGATTCAATATTATATTTAATACTATTTATATCTTTTAATTTGGAAACACATTTCAAGTATTCATATTTACTGTCGACTTTTAAGTTTCACAAATCCTACTCGTTTTATCATATTTGAGCTTCAAATTTAAAAAAATTTTTATTCTATAAAATTTTGGCAAATATTTAGGTAAATATTTTTATTTTCTGTGCAAATTTGGAGTAAAGGGGACTGGTTTTACTAGAGAGGCAACGGTAGAATTTACAATAAACTTGATATAGAGAAAATAAATTATAAGAAAATTATGTCCACAAAAAAAATTTATTGCTATCATCAAATCACAACGAATTTTTAGTTAATTTTCGTAAATATTATTCGAAGTAATTGTAATTGTATTACAAATCTGTGGACATCGAATCTTTATCTTTATTTCACGTACTTAAATGCCCTCTATAGTCTTACAATAAAATTTATAAATTCATGTTTCAGTTATCCCCCTTATTGTCACATAATTTAGAAATTACACATTGTAAAATTAATAAAAATCCAATCAGTGCAACAACAACTTGTCCAATTTACAACTCCATATCTCGTGGCGTTATTTAATTAAATTAAGGAAGCGTGAAGCACTTTAGCGTGCCCTGTTTGTCTAAAGCGTTTGAATTGAATGAAAAACAACACCGAAGGCGGCAAATTGGACGCGTGATAAGAACTCAGACGCCATTTCAATTCGGGGCTTCTACCTCACTACAGGGCACATCCTTTTACGCCAAAACAATATACTACTGTGCGCCGGGTCCTCCGCAAGATAAAAAGGGTCTTCGAATGGAACATAAAAGAATTTCGAATGTTTGGCCTAGTCGCCAGCACCCCCCACATCCCTAAATATCTTACTACGTTTCCGGATGGAAAAAAGGGAAGATACGCTGAAATACCGGAGTTCAATCCTCTTGGAACGGCAGCAGTACCATCTGGCAATCATCCCGATTTTCCCGAATTTCCGCGAAGCTTTTTGCTCACAGAATTTCCCCAAAACGCGCACTCAGAGCCCGCGTTAGTCGAATTGTTGGTATCCCGGGGAAATTCTCTGGGAAAATCGCTTTCCTGCCATGAGGAAGGAATGAAAGGTAGGCGCTCGGCTTTTCTTGGGATTTTCATGCAGTTTTCGTGAAACTTTCATCTCGGGATGACGCGCATAGGTTTCTTGAAACGTTCACATTTGTTGATAACGTCAAAAAATTATTAATATTAATAAATTTTACTTGGTGAAGAAAATATTTTATCGATTAGAAAAAATAAATAAATAAATAAACCATTGAACGTGCTTTTTTGTAAAAGTGATTTGAGTTTGTTTGGAAATAAGAGTGTGCGTTTTTTTTTATAAAAGTTTAAAAAATCGAAATTTTTGTTTGATAGGAAGTGGTATGAAATGAAAAATTATCGAAATATATTTACTTTTATCTACTATTAGCGACTTAAAGTCAAAGAACCGATTTGAAACGATTTGAGTCGATTTGAACCGTTTTACCGCCGACCGTATGGGAGAAAGGATCAAGTGCTTATTTTACCGAAAAGCTCATTAATGTGGTCGTTGCGTTGTAGCCCTTAAGCCGTGTGCGTACGTACACTCGGAGCTCAAAGGGTCTTAAGTTAATATTTCGTGTATAATTAAACTCCCCAAAAAGTGTAATTTGCACCCTTTCAACAATACCCATTGAAAGCTCCTTCAATCGCCCTCCGAAAAGGAGTAATTATTTTGGCGAATATCTTCCGAATTAAAGAGGATTCCCCCTCCTGAATAGATCACAGAGAACAAAGTGGAACGTCTTGGAAGCGTCTTGGGAGCATTTCGGGCAGTAGGCGGCAAGGAGGCGCCCGGTATAATTGCAACACTGTGCACGGGCACGGTAATTTAGAGACTCGGCTGAAAGGTCCTTTTGCCTGAGTTGAAGAATTCGTGCACAGAATCTATTTTTAGTGAAAATCGTTTTCTTGTTATTTTTGTTTATTTCTTTTTTTTTTTTTAGTAGGATGCTATTTAGTGAGAGGAGCACATAGAATTTAAGATAGTTATTTCCTTTTTTTGGTGCAAAAAATTCGTGCTGTGCTATTAATTTGAAAGTTGGTGAATTCAGAAGCTAGAAAAGTCTTCTGTGCATGATAATACACTTGCATAAATATAGTAGATAGAAGCACAACGTTAATTAAGAAAAGTGTGCTCGAGATCCCCTGAGGGGATGGTTAGCTCTAGTGGGTAGGATAACACCATGTCCCCTGTGTAGAGGCCGTCGGAGTTGATGATTTCATCCGCACAGCACCTGGATCAACAACATATGTTGCCATCTAATTAGGTGAGAGTACACTCATTTAACAACTGAATTTTCCCCATATGTCCTTTCTCTCTTCGACCATATAAAATTTATTGTTGAAAGCGTTTCTCCAACTCCATTCGAGAGTACAACAATGCGACGTAATTTGCTTAACGAATCACGTTAAGGTTCCATTTTTTTTCCACATTTACGTCAACGTTTTCGCCACGACGTTTTGGCGCCGCAGTGTCCTGTTTCTGGGTTCTCGTTTTGCTGTATGGCCATAATGTGGCGCACTATGGAGAAATCTTTTAGCCCTGGATCAGAGGATGAATGTGCTCTTGGGAAATTAAACTAATTTACGTTCTTCTGATTGCATTCTACGATGACAGGACGTATTTACTGCGAATTTAGAGAACACAGTTAATGGACCCAGATATGGGTCCTTCAAGTACCTTACTTTGGCAATAATGAAAATGAATACGGTTGGACGTAGCCTCCTCGTACTCTTATTTTAATGGTACTCGTTCTATGGATGCAATTTCAAAGCGTTAAAACGGTAGTCCCGAAATAAATCCCATTTCACTGGAAAGAGCACTTACAAAGGCTTCTCTATGGCCAGTATTATTTTTGGATTTTATGGATTTTTGTGAAATTCTAGCCTAAATGCCGGCCGTCGAGCAATTTACCGAGTTTTAAATTGAAATGGGTAATATGAGGCATATGCATCGCAGTGTTTTTCGCGTTATTGTAGATAGACACAACTTTTATATTTTATTGAACACCTATTTTATACGTCTATTTTTGGTCTTTTGAATATGCACAAAGAAATGAAAACAAATTTGTCGTGAAAATTGTATAATAGATTTTTGTAAAATATTGCGGGTTAGATTTTTATAAATACCTTCTATGAAAGTAGGTAAGAAGACAATTATATTAATTATATATTTACACCACTGTAGTTCTTTTTAGATCGTTAACAGAATCGATTTCTTGCACATAAATGCGTTAAATTAAAATATACTTTATTGTTGCATGCAAACGACGTAAACTGATTTGACTAATTACATGTTGTAAGAAAATAAAATCTTTCTATTTTAGTCTTAAATCTTTCAGTAATTTTCTAAATATAACTTAGTGTGCGAGCAATAAAAGTAACTTTTTTAATCTTAAATAGTTTCCAATATAACACTTAAAATGTTCATTCATTTAATATTTAGAAGACTGATATTATATTTATTTTTATTTCGATATTATATTTACTTTTATGTCGATAACGCTTTAATGGAATTAAAAATTATACTTGGAATACAAAGTCCAGTATTTAAAATGGACAGAATATCAGTTCCAATTGATACTTATCTTAGAAATTAAAAAAAAAAAATCCATTTTCACTGTTTCCACTAGTTCGAAAATAACAATTTTGTTCATTTGTGCAAGTTAAATACAATTTCTTTTTCAGTGTAAAATATAAAGCCCATTACAAAGCGAGTAGGAAATCCTAAATAATGGTATTAATATTGATCAATTTATGAAAAAATTAGGAGAGGAAAATAAACAAAAATGTATAGACTACATTCTTACTTTATGTATAATTTTAATTGTGAAACTTTAAAGAACTTCAAGCAGATTCAAATATCGAAAAATCATATAATATAAATTTTCCGAATTGCAATTTTATAAATATATTTAATTTATATAACATACATTTTGTGTTCAAATTATTTATATTATTTAATTTATTACTTTTAAAACAATTGCGTAGTCCAGTATATTTCATAGTAGATGCAGGCATTGTATTCCATTTCAGTTTATTGGTCGTACTAAACAATTTGCAAAGTGATCTCCCATATATTTAAAATTAAGATTGTACTTTCTATAGCCTATCATAAAGAAATTCAGTAATAAACTTCCTAGTCGATTAGAAATGTGAAAAAAGTCGAGTTGGAACTTCACGTCGTACATTCCCCATAAAATAAAGTGATTGAAGTGTAAGATAATTCCATATGGGATTCGATCCATTCGCGTTCATTCCGCTTAAATTATTAATGAATTCGTAATTTTCTGCCGAAATAGTTCTGGTAATAACCGAAATGATGTGAAGAAGGGTCGATGGTTCAACCGCTTACATGGCCGCAGAGTAACCCTTTCGACACTGAACAACAACAACAACAACAAATCAAGTGTTAAGGAGCACATTGCGTGCCGCAATTCCATACACATGGGTTATGATATCGTACCTATGTTACGTCCCTATAGAAACAATTCTGATCAATGTTGGCAGTCGGATAAGTTATAGGGTCCTTGTGTAGTAAAGCCTTCATCCAAATCCTCCTTTTCAAATTCTTTCCCTCAGAGTCCTTACTCATATCCTCGCATGTTAAGACGAATTGTTCAAGAACGATTGCTTTAAATGGTGAACGCTCTAATCTGCTTATCAGAAGTATTCTAACATTTTTCGCGAAAATAAAAATAAGAGAGCCTAAAGGATGTTGCCCTTAAGCAGAGTGCATGGTTCAAACGACAAGTTGTCAACTGTTTTTGTTGCTGTGTATATCCTTGAAGGTTCTAAGTAGGTCGCGATCGCGACTGGCAGTGTGTTGCACTTGGGAAAATAAATTGGACATATTTTAAAGACGTGTACATTATTCCTTGCTCTGCCTGACTAATCAATAGGATATTATAGTACATAGCATGTTTGATTGTATACGTCTCATTATGTTACATAAACACGGTGTCGAGTAAAGTATAGAAATATAGGATAGAAAGACTTATTTTGGAAGAAGTATATTCTGTCTACACCGTGCGCTACTCCTCCTCAAATTAGATATCCAATTTCCCTTTGTAGGAGCCCATTATTTTTGTATGTCTGAAGCAGTGGGACACTCAATGTTACTATTTATAGACCTTGGGAATCGATTGATACATTCGCGGCTGTAATGGTTCCGATTGGAACTGCGCTCTGCCGTACAAATCTAATTGGGACTTTAACTGCTGTGCCGAAGTGATATAATGATAAAATAGTAATTTACTTTGATAGAAGTTTTGCATGCTGTTCGAGGGTAGGAAGAACCTTGGCGAGATTATAACATTGAGGTAATTGGAGACATGCGGGAATACATCTTTTTTTTGGGATAATGACGTGACTATAGGAACTTGTTACATTCTGAGAAACACTAATATACAACATGGAAGATATGTCTAAATTTGATTTAGTAATTATAGACAGAATATCAAGGTAAATAAGAATTGTTTTGTAAAGATATGAAATTAAACTGGTTGAATTAAATGCAAACCAATTTTTAGTACAAATTGGTATATAATTCCAAAACTTATTAAAAGATCTTTGTAGTATTTGGTATGAAACCGTCATATTGGGATATATTTTTTAACCAAACCCTATTGGCCTTTTTGTAAGTCAAAATACCCATTTCCAAACTGAGCAACCCTTTTGAAGTCCATAGTACGATCCAATAAAAATTATTAAATTTAGTACAACATTTATGATCGAATACACATCCAATGGATATTGAAAATTTACAATCGATTAGATGAATATTTTTACATATAAAAATGTAAACAACATATATTTTTTACTTTTAAGTCTTATTAATGTACTCTTAGTGTTATATTAATTTAGTGTGGTTTGTGATAAGCAATTATTTACTTGTTTCTTTTCCTTTTTTCTGAGTTTTCAGAAATCCTTAAGTTTATTTAAGCAGCGCTTCAAATTTCATGCAGCTATACTATAAAATTTTGATGATTCGGTTTTCGTAAATTATACAAAAATTTCCGTAAAAAAGTAATTCAAAAGGTATTGGGTGCCTCAATGAACTTATTTTCTAAAGTGCAGTATTTATGAAAACAACAAACCAACTTTTTTGTACACTATAGAAACTAGAAGTTTGTAAATTTTACATTCTAGATCTAACAATTACAGCGAAAAATATCGTATATAATCCAAAATATGTTACATAATCATAAATATCGCACATATTTAAAATTCAAATTCATAGAAATATTTACTGGACGCTACTTTAAATGTTCACCAAAGTGGAAACCTTAACCGATAACTGCGCTCGATTTTATCCATAAACGATTTATAGTTGAATTTTGATCAGGAAAAATTTGTCAAGCAAAACCAACCAAAACAAAGCCATGCACACAACTTTTTCCTCTATTGATGTTGTATATGTGCCAAGTCTCTACTTTTTCATCCAAACAAGAGCTCCCTTAATTGCAAATTCAAATATCCAATTCTGGGAAGTTGTACTAAACATCTAACTCTTACGTACACGATATTTAGTTTTTGTCTCCAATAAAAGGGAAATAAGCCAAAACGTATTTTATAAAAAGAAAATCATTTTTTTACCTGAGCTGAGAATAGATGCGTTGTATGTTGAATTTTCAAAACAATTTGGCAATGCACTTGTGGACACACAGCCAAAAAAAGTTTCAAGGATGCACAAGGGGGAACGAAGAAAAGGATAAAGTGCTTGGTGATACAAAACCATTTTTTCTGACTGGTAAAGCTCGACAGGAATCAAAAAACTAAGAGTTCCTTACACCCAGAGAATTCCGAAGCCCATATTTCATGTGCATGCCATTCTATAATGTCCGTAGTGTCGTACTTCCACTCATCGGGTTTGTATGATGGCATTGTCTCATTGGCATGTTCCACCATAAAATAAGAACAGAATAAAAGGAAACTGTGCTGCAGGAAACCATCTAGTGTATTCGAAATATATTCTTTCTTGGAAAAATGAATATTTCTTCGTAGACGTCGAACATTTTCTTGGGGAGGTCTTTAAAGGTTGATATTGGCGGAAAAAGGAATGTGGACAATTGTATACGACTGGTATCGATGTAATGAAAAATTGATTTTTTCATGGAAAGATCTGCTTGTGACTTTTCGGTGCCGTTTGCGAATATTTCGTCTACGGCGAAAATAAAGTACGTCTGCTGTAATGTCGTGCTTCTATGAGAAATCTTCAGGGTATAGGAAATTCTGGCCTTGACGTCATTAATTTAAAGGTTTCTCGAAACGCAGAAATCCATGCAATGATATATTACTTTCCGTAATAATACATTTGCTGTCGAAATATGTTTGTTGATTCTTTTATCTTCATAGATATATAAAAGTCTACATCATATCCTGGAAGATATTTCTTTGAGCTATTTCAGGTTTTGTATAGAAATTTCACTTTAAAGATTAGAAAACCTTTTTGAAGAAATTAAGTTAACGTCATCACTTTGTACGGAATGAATTGGAAGCGTCCTTGTGGCAAGAAAAGATAAAAGGCTTTACGTTTTATGAGAAATTATATTTTTTTAAGAGGTTTAACAGGAACGATTTTTAAAATAGATTGTGAAATATATTCATATTAATGTAGAAGGAGTTTTTACGTAATTAAGTTTATGATGTTTCAAATTAGTGACATTATAAATATACCTATCGTAAATGAGATAATAATCCCAAAATAAGTGCGTAAAGGACTTTAAAATTAACAAGTAATATTCAATTTTATTTTTTTATTGATTTAAAGAAATACAAAGCAACGCAAATATTGATAAATTTATATTCAATTTCGTTTAAAATAGTCCTAGTTAAATTTCAATATGAAATAGCACTAATATTAAAAGCGTTGTCATTAATAGGCATATTTGCAAATATATTATAATTAAGTCATGTAAATATAAAAATCGTGAAGTAAAAAAACTATTTATTATGATTTTTTTAATTATGTTTTCTGGAATGTTGTTCACATTAAAAACATAAGAAATTGTAAGATGGCCACCTGACCACCTAAAACTTTCTACTAAATGTTAACATGATATGAGAGCACTTTGAAGGTATTAAAAAATAAATATGCTTAAACACATCCATTTGTGTATTCAATCTTGTATTGAAGTGTACATTGAACAAATCCCTCCTGGGGGTGACATACCATGGAAGCAATTTCCATAAGTGTAATTGGAATTCATAATACCAGAATGTACCATTTAATGGGTATTTAATTAATAACTCAAACAGAGCAATTATGTCACATTTTTGAAACTTTGCTACCGCTAGTATTTGCAGGTCTTTAGAATCAAATTACGACGCACGAAAACTTCAAGGTCCGTAATTAGGTTTGAAGTATAATACCTTAAAAACTGTGAAGTACTAATCACCCACACGAAACGTGAAGTGACAAAAGTGTCAACTTACGTAACGTTGCCTGCGCTGTTGACGCCAATCACAGCAATTAATGTTTCGGGTTTGCCATTGATATGAAAACTTTCTCTTCAATTTTCTCGGCTGTTGTCTGAACAATTTTTGCTTGCCTATGTGCAAAGTTGCTCCTTTGAAAAGTAGTCGATAATTTTACACGTTATTGCTTTTTTGTGCCAATATGCCTTTGAGCTGAAATAGCATAGAGGAAAGTGAAAAAGGTGGAAGAACTTTTCGTTGGTCACACCTTGCTAGAAGAAATCGTGGTATAAACCACTTGGATTGTTCTACTTACGTCCATATACGTTTTATCATACAATACGTAGGATGGTCGGCTGTGAAATTGTGCCGCGAAATGGGAAAAAAAATCGTGCTTCTCTCGAAAGTCAATGTTTGCATTTAATTTGATTAAAATCGATACGTGTAATCAAGTTGTGCATTCAAATGGAAAACATCTTTTAGTGTTTATGAAGCATTCAATCCACATACATTGGCCAATCTTAATTGAATCGGGCATCTCTTTGAACAACCGAAAATATGAGGGATGAGAAAGAACCAGTTGAATTTAGATTGTATTTATTAGACAGGTTAACAAAACATGGCAAAAGTACTAGAAACTTAATTAAGTAAGGGCTTACTGACTAACATTTGACCACGTATTTTGATAAATGCTTACTTTGAAGAACGATATACAACAATAAAATATTATATTTTGTCGAGTTTAATTTCTAAATAAGATTTTCTTACAAATCCCTTGCTAATTGTGACATTTCTTATGAAATATTATATTTTATTTTTCTGTATGAGTAGTCTGAGAGGCACTAGAATTAGAATTCTTGATAAGCGATACAAAATTCCGAAAAATCCTGATATTCTTGCACCTGAGATATAATTTACTATCAAGATTCCGTCTTGAAAGGAACGAGACTAGTTTCACCAATTACTTAATTTTAATTAAAAGAGCTTATGATTAAAAATTGATAGCATTTATATTTCAATTTCAATTTTTTTAACATAAAACATTCTCGCAGGACTAGTGCTAATGTCTAAAAGTGGATATTGCGAGGTCTGAGACTTGGTGTCATGACACTACTGTCAATAAAACATACATTTGAAACTGAGTGGCGATACGAAGTCTCACTAAAAGAGATCCGCCGCTTCTGAGATACTTCAGATATACACACTTTAAGATTTAAGTAAATTTTCTGTGGTAATAAAATATTTCTTGCCTTTTTCTACCAAAACTAATTACTTTATCATTTTATTTTCTGTATCAATCATCTAATGTGATGATGATGATGATATAATAATGATTTTTTTGTAAACGTGTTTCTCGAAATTCATCAGATTTTAATTTTGTTTTATAAATTTTAGAATATTTCGAAGTAACATACTTACTTATGTTCAAAAAACAAACAGGTAAAAAGTGAAAATGAATAAAAATCTACCATAAGAAATTTTATCAACGTGACCCACCTCCCACATATACGAAAATTTCCTTCTTCGAAACGAACAAAAGTAAAAAAAATCGCATTGAATTTTCCATGGGAAAATTGATGAATCGGAGTTCTAAGAAAAAGTTTTTTTTATGTACTTGCATTAAAAAAGAAAGCTATGAAAGCAAGACGATGAAAACTTCCCTGCAAAAATAAACTTTTTTCTTGAAACTTTGGTGAAATTACAAAAATATTTTGATCTGTGGAAATGTACTAGAAGTTTAATAAGAAAAATTGTTTGTATTGTCTATAAACAGCTAGGGTATAAAAATGATGGATAAAAATCCCGGAGGCGATATTTACGTTTGCTAGAAAATTCACATGGTTTTAATTTTCTTTCATCTATAAGGCAGGTGATTGGATGAATGCTACTAAAGAAATAGGCCGGAAATTAAGCAATTACTTGTGTTTTAAAAATATACCAAACATCGAAGGTTTGTTTGCATCCGTAAATTTTAGAAAATTGTGATTTAGACCTTGACGCTCTTGACCTTTAAATGAATTTTGTGTTATATTGGACCAGTTTTGTAATACCTTTTCTTCTGGATTTATTTTTATCGAAATCCAAATTTTTGGAAGTAATACTAATTGTAAGGGTTTCAACCCCCGACACAATTATGCTTAAGGTCAAGGCGGGGACAAGAAAAGAGTTTTGTGTCATTTCATTTTATCACTCTTAACATGCTCGAAAAACTTTTCCGAATAATTCTAATCTTTCCAGTAAAAGTTCAATTCTCTCGTATGCCCACTTAAGCTTATTCCTTCGATAGTATTGATTGGTAAGCAATCGAATAAATATTACATGATAAATAGGACATCCAAAGTGATAAGAATCGGGGTGAGTGATATTTTCTGTTCGTAGTATTTAAAGGAAACTAGGTCAGCATCTAAGTGATAAAAACAGAGACACAAAGTCACTTGACAACCCCTCGGTGCCTAAGACTTTTTGTGCCATTAACTTCCTAAATAAGTAAACACTTCTCTCTCTCTGTTGTCTCATAAGAAATTCATAAGCCTAAACTCATCTAGAATCCATGTGAATTTCTAAACAAATCAAGACTGGTCCTACTCTAGCATAGTCTTTTAGTTACTGCTACTCCCGACCGCATCTCAGTCAAAACATTTATCTATGCCGGAGTGATGCTCGCGGTGGGCTGTCTAAATTTCTAAATTTTCGAAAATTCATAAGGAAATAAGAATAAGAAAAGACGAAGGCGTCTTACAAATCGTTGCTACAAGCTATTTGCAGACGCCAAGAAAAATGTCACCCTTAGTCTTCCTAGCCCTTCTCACGCAGTGTGCAGGCATTCATTAAGTCGGGGCCTAATTGAAATTTATTAACTTTTTCGAGGCGGGCTCAGGAGGATGGCAATTCGTCTTCCAAGAAGCTCCCTCCTGGAGGTTGTTATCTCTCCCAAGAAATACGTCTCGACCAGGTTTCAGAGACGGCAATTTAGCAGTGGGTGTGTCTTCATTACGGATAGGAGGTGTTGTTTTTTTGTTCTATGCAAAAAATTTTATAAGTCTCGAAGGTTCGCCAAAAAGAGCATAAATTCGAGCCTTAAAGGCTGATTTTGCTTTGATTCGGCAAACTTTAGCAATTAGGGGGGGCTTAATGAGCTGCGACTTGAAAATTAATTGGAATGACTCCGAACTAGGGTGAGGGGATGAAATGTTTACTCGGAAAAACTTAGTCGATGATAAAGTAACTTCGTGATGGTCTCAGCTGCGAGAGCTCGTAAAATAGCTCTCAAAGGCGAACATGGATCATAACAAGCACCAAAGAGTTTCTACCTGACCAACATACCTGTACGAGTATTGCCAAGTCAGGGTATATGAAGTAGGTACTCAAAACTGTGTAAGATCCTGAAGTTACTAGTAGATATTTTATAACTTGTTGCTAATTTATTTAATTTCCACACTTTTACTGGATTGCCAATAACTTTTATGTAAAGATTGAAACTTGTTTAAAAAATTCTTTTTTATTGCTATTTGAAGGTTAAATTTTATAAAGTTTCTCGTAAAATTAATCATGTACTTTTCTGCATATTAAAACCTGGTTTCATAATCATTGGCAACTCTGTCGTATATTTGGGCTATGACTCCCAAAAGCGTCGTTTATTCCCAAAAGGATCTAGATGAACGTGAATGCGCTATTTTAACGAATTAAGTCACGCAATAGAAATGGATTTTGCTTGAAATCTCTCGGCCCAGTGTAGGTGAGTGATGTTCTGCGGTTTGGATTTAACAACATCCATTCGGATCGTGTTTCCTGGACTCTTCATGGTTTTTTTATAACCCAATGGGACTGTCTTGGAGTTCAAATTACTTTCAAGTCCCGAATCCCAAATTCCCGGGATAGAAATCCACAAGAACCAAGTAAATTAATCACTGATCGATTCATTATTTATTTACGACTCATACAATTTATACAAAGGAATAGGCTGACTGACACGTGAGTATCCCAAGTGATTTAGTAGGGACAGAAAATGTTCTATCAGCTCATATAAAAAGATTTATGAGTTTTTGTTTTCTTTTTCAAAATTTCATACGTTTGCTTAGTAATTAAAAGTTCATGATTCAAATCCAACAAAGCTGTTAGTACTTTTTAAGAACAGAAATAAATTGTTGATTTTATTTTTTAATTTATCAATTTATTAATATCATCCTTAAATTTCAGAACGGTGGAAGACACCGGCATTAATAAATTGATAAATTAAAAAATAAAATCAATAATTTATGTTCTTCACAGAGGAGAATCTTAAAGCGATTCAAAATTCCATTTCTTGATTAAATTAAAAAATCTCCGCCGACACCTCATTTATCTTATCCGAGTTGATCCGCAACAAGCGTAGCAGTCCTTATCAAGGCTGTGAAACTGAGGACAACTTTGTTGGTGGCCCATTCCATCCTGGCGCTAGTTTTCATTTCCCGTGTTTTTCTGAGTCTTCGTGAGCCCTTTTCGGATCTGGTGCAACTTTTTCACCATTTAATTGGATTTGTTTTTTCCGACCCGGCAAATGCAATTTCGACCTAGAAGGGCAACTGGCCGGTTCTTTTTAGTACTCCCGGCAAGGGTGGAGCAGTCACCTGTAAAGAAGCTGGGACCAGGAGACCGGGATTACCAACGCCTTGAAGTGTGATGCATGGGAACGGGACAGGTGCACGAAAGGTTCACCGGGAAAAACCGAACTCCAATTCATTTTGACCGACATTCGCTTTTTCTTTAGAATATTCTTATCGCGTGTCTGCAGTGCTTACCGCCCTACCTGTCGTGTAGCCTTTTAGCAGAGAGCGAAGGGGATAATCTTCAATCGCCTTCACTTGGAAGGAAATTTAAAATTTACCCCCGCCCCCTGTTTTTTACCTACTCACGACCATGTTCCTGAATAGGGGATCTATTTTTGAAGCCGTTGTCTGCATGTGTTGCTGTTTTTTATCAAGGATTCGCGGTAAAATACCTTCAAATTCCAGCCGCTTACTTTTGATAAATGGGAATGTCTTCAGCGACCTTTTGATCATTTTAAATGATTTGTTGCACTTTAAAGCCCTTCCTGTTTGCTGTTGTGGATCATTCTGGATTTATTGGAATAATATTAAACGTCTCATTAAACATAAGGAACAAATATGCCTCGTCTTGGATTTGAGGAAATTTATTTTTGGTCAATAAAATTGATTTATTTGAATGGCTCCTTATACTTTTCGCCATGTTTTAAATGATTTATTTCTAAGCAATATCGCTTGAAATTGGTAATCCTTCCCCGGATGGTCTGAAATAGTAAACGTTGTGATTTCCTCGGGATTTATGTAATGGAAAAAAATGGATAAGATTGACGTCTTAAACTATCACACCAGCAGGAGATGAATAGTTTCAACTTCCCTCCACTTTTTCTTTACCCCCTTTTTTTTAATATTGTATTTTATGAGATTGAGACAAATTAAGGAAATTTTTGAAAACATTTCCCAGTTTAAAATCGATACGTGTGACGAATGTATTCAAAATATTATTTTTATAAAAGCTTGGTGGAATGTAAAAACTTTACAACACTATAAAATTTACAATATAAAGATGAGGTGAATTTTGTTGAAACAAAAAAACTAATTTTAATGTTTTCTTAGGGTTTTGAAATATTCCGACTTGTCATTTTGTAAAAAAAAAAGTGCTTAACATTTTTTGTAGTAAGAAAATCAAAAAACACAAAAATTATAAAATAAAAATCAAGGATTATAATTTAAATATTTCCTTGTATAATTTTAATGCTTTAATATTCTCAATTACTCCGTAGTTTGGATTGTGACGTAACTGGAGCGTGATTTAACATGATTTTTAATATGAGTAAGCTTTCTATATGCAAATTTTCGAGTAAAGTCTTTACTCTATGACTGGCATTATTTAAAGCATGTTAATGGTGGATCAATTTTTTAAACGAGCCAGATAAGACTATGAAGTATGATTACTGAAGATTTGAAAAGCAATTATTATTATTAAATCTGCCTACTTTCTTGAAAATATATTACATTATGCAGTCTTAGTACTTTTCTCATAGAAAGCCTATTTGCTAAAAAATTCAAGTCAAGTTTTATATCAAACCCGGGACAATGTGTCTGCCATCAATCAAAATATATTAAAATTACGAGCTAGGGACGTGTGCCACAAACTGTGATTAATTTCTTACGACTGCCGTGGAATAAAGGGCATATTGCGTATAACAGCCTTGAACTCGAAAGACATCTTCAGCACGACAATATCTTCGCACTCGGGCGATTGTCGCTCGCTCAATTCAAACAACTTATTCTAGCCTCCCCCAAAAATATAGTGCGGGCCTTGGAGGCCTTATAACACAGTCCTTAGAGCATACTGGATCTTCTGGTGACATGTACTCGACACGACACGACAAATAACTGCGAGCGAAAAACCATCGTCGTATTCGTGCCGCTTGTCTTACATTGGCCCTCGAAAAGAGGCATGAACTTCCTCCGGCCGCCACAGGAACTTATGGTCGATTGCAAAATTTCACAGCAGTATTCTGACTTTATCTTCGTTGTTATCCCGAATTCTGTTCGTGAAGAGGTTTCGTCTCCTCTGTCCTTCCTTGAAAGAGCTGGCCTTCATGTGTTTGTTCATTGAAACTGTAACACGCAATAAATTACTTACTAGCCTTAAGAGAACGGAAGACGGGGGTGTATTGCAAGAAGTGGGTTTCGCCCGTAAATCTGTAATAACACGGGGAATTTTGGGCGGACGTGCCTTAATATTGCCTGCTCTGAAACGGTTGCATGACAAAGTGTGTCTTTCGAGAAGAAAATGGCCCCTCGACTTCTTATCATACACCCTGACAGATTTTTACTTACTCTGCAGTAAGAGCTCCCCAAGAGCTGCGAAAGCCCCCTCAGGCTCTGCAAGATACTCACGCTCCTCTGCGGTATTGAATTAAAGCTCATTTACAGAAGTTTAGGAGTACCTTAGAGATTGTTTTAGGGTGCAATAAAAGAACCACGACTTACTTTCCTGCCCTGAGCATTCTTCTGAGAATCCCAAGCCTTAGCACATAATAAATTGAAAGGCAACTGGATTAGTTTACTTCTTGTTTTCATGTCCGGGTCCATCCCAGTATCTTTCATCAGCAGTAAAACGAAGTCTGCCACTGCTTTCAGCCCATGGCTGAGATTATGGAGAAAATCTTCGGAAAGTCTACACATGTCGCCTACAGGCAATAGAATTTCGCACATGTAGAGTATTATTGGCAGAAAATCCTATCGTATCAATGGAAACGCATTTGATTTAGTGTTGATAGGAGAGAATCACTGAAAACGTTATACCTGTTCGTGTATATGGTAATCGGTTTTACATTCATCATTTCAATTTTATAAAGATCTCGCTTTATATATTAAAATTAGGAAATTAAGATGATTTTAATGATACCTTCTTGCTTATTAAGACCGGTTAGCGCTTTTCAACTATTTCAAGACTATAAAAAAGATATCAATCGATATAAATGAGTGTACGAAATTTAACTTAAGTCAAAATCCGATAAATCTTTGACAATATTTACTTAAGTTCAATTAAGCGACCTTCTGACTTGTTAAAAAAATACCTAAGCCATTTACACTGTAAACGACATTGAATTAAAAAATCTCCCAATACCAGAACACCTTAATTAAAATGTTTCCGTAAGATTGTTCATTTCGACTTAAATCCATTGTGGTCAATTGTACAGCAAGTCTGCAAGGCGGACTGATGTCATCAGTTGAGTTAATTCTGCTGTAGTTAGGGCTTTAGTGTGATGGCTAGGGTGATAAGCTCAATTTGATAATGCTACAATATTTCGGGTACCATTACGGACGTTGTAGTTATAATTGCATTTACAAGGCTTATAGGATCATGATATGCAAACCACAAAAATTATGTTTCACTGGAATGAATTTCTTTTGAAAATATTCACTTTGGAACGTATTTGCATTTTATTAAACCTTAGTCCGTCACATCCTTCCCATCTAGAAAAATTTGCTGCAATGGAAAAGCGTAAATTAATTTGAATTTCTTGCACTAATTAGGCTCAAAGCCCGTATTAACGTCCAAATAAAAATGCGCATCTTTTTTCTGGAATATTTCGTGTGTACCCGGGATTAGCTTTGATCGTACGACTCTGCTGGGACGTGAAAGAAGCCACTGAAGGAATGGAACGTGGTCCTTTCGCAACACACTTTCTTAAGGCAACCATGAAATTTTAATTAAAAAACGTGTCCACTTGCATAGGATCCGAGTTGCTTTAATTAAACTTGGCCCGGTGGAAAGCCCGTAATCTCACCTTGATTACCATCCAACATGATCCTCGCTACCCCGCCTGATTACAATTGAATAGACTTTTTTGGGATATTTGAAGCTACGTTGAATGGAATTAATCGCACTTAATAATTTCTTCTCGTTCATGACCCAAGGCGACGAGGAACTCATTTCGTATTCATTTCTCACACTTGCTCGTTCCGCGCTAAATTCCGATTTAGTAATTATGGGGAATTAGGGGCGATTATTGCCAAGGCGGTTGAACTTTGTATTCCTTACAAGTTCTAGAGATTTCTTTTAACGCTCCGGACTAATTTTACTCTAACAAGTTTCAGGATCATCCTGGAGATCGTCTGAGGCTTTTCAGCTTTAGATGAAATTTCATTGAAATCCTCTTTATGTTAAACCACTTTAAATTTGACATCGTGACGACCTTGCAAATCTTTTTTAACCCCGTAAAACACATCGCGGTGCTTTAACTTCGACGCCGTATTTTTAGGATGGAACGGCAACATGTTAAGGCCCCATTATAGAAATTTACTTGATTTTCCCTGTAAACATGAAAAATTCTCAAAAGAGGATTGGAAAACATGAAAAAGCTCTCTTGGCAGTTCATCCCGGGTTCAGTTCGGGTTCAATCTGGATCTCATGGGATCCAATCTATCGATGAGCAAGTTAAAATGTTTTGGCAAATCTATCACGTTTGGGTATTTGTGGAAGCCCTACCATAGAAAATACCTACGCACGCACGGTGTAGGATTATTTAATTATCTCTACCTTTATTTTTAAGTAATCTGTGGTTTGTATACGAGTAAATTATATACGACTTTTATACATAGTTGCATTTCATAAATTTGCCCTCAAATTATCAATACTTCGAAAATCTATCGATATCTTCTAGAAAATGAAAGCTCAATTTCATTTTTGAACTATAAATGATAAAAAAATTATATGAGTAAAAATTAAAAATTTACTGATAACCAGAACTTTTAGAGCAACTGAAAATAAAATGATATGATAATTGGCTATGCGCTCATGGTTTCTTTTTTATCTATTTGTATTTAGAATTCTCGACGAAATGTTAAATTAAATTCTCATACACGTATGTTATGATAATGTTCATAAATTATGTAAATCAAAATGAAAATTAAAATTAAAGAAATAATAAGATAAGATGGATTATAAATCCTTCCCTTGTACTTTTGCATTATTAAGGCCGAGGAACTTGGGAATCTGCCTGCCTCCTGTCACTAATGAACGTGTTATTTAAAATTCCTTTTGTGGTAACTGATGGAAAACGAGGAAGTACATCAGCGTCATTAAACCGGACTAATTAAACAAAATTATTTCCTTGAACTGAAATTCATTTCGGAAGGTGTGCCGCGAAAGTAATGAGGAAATGGTCATTGAGTCCCTAGGGGAAATACCTTCCTCTTTGTCGGGTCAGCTATACCCCTCTAAAAGTGTTTAATTCTTGAGAGTACTTTTAATGAGGAAAGTTCATTTGTGTAATGAAATTCTGAAAATAAACTTTTTAAATTTGCATTTTTAAATTAATGTCGCTTATAATTATTGCTTTTCATGGACTCTCGGATTTCTTTTAATCTTTTGATATTTTTACTTGTTTTTTGGATAACTGAATGTGATTAATCCGTAAAATCTATGCTATGATAGCTTGCCTGTGTATTTTCAAGTAGTAATAAAACTGAGATAGATTACAACAATGTTCTTACTCTCTGAATGATTGCTCTGCTGAGACTACTGGAGCTAGAAACGTGAAATTAAATTAATAAATTTGTTTTATAATTCAGACTCTCAGGATTTTTCAAAATTTCACCCTCAAACGGATAAAGGGGAGGCTTTTTTTTTAAAAGAAATATGTATTTTAGTATAGTTTTTTAAATCAACCTCAACTCGACCTTAAATCTTAAGATTTGCATAAGTTTCTTAAAATTTGTTGTATACAAATAAACAACTATTTTATGGTTTCCCAAAATTCGTGTTTAAAGAGCATCAGTATCATTAAATTTATTAACCATGTGTGAATATCTTTTGTAATAGCTTGTAACATTTCTCTGATATATGAAGGAAATGTTTCTCATTCAATTTAATTCGTTGATTTTTCGTAACAATTTTAAATTGTTTTGTATTGTTTTATTGCTTCAAATTTTAGTATATTTTTGTAATTTATTAAAATAGTGCAGTTATTAAAAAACTAATTAACTCTCCTATCAGAGCCATAAAATAAATGAAATCAACATAAACATTCTTGTTGGATGCATTCATAAATATTTATAAAATCAAGCTCATTCGTCCATATCATAGGACGTTCAGCTCATAAAACATTACCCTCTATTAAATCCTTCGGATTACGCATTTATGCGTCTTAAAAGAGATATACGACCTATGGCGGCAAAATGGAGCTCGTAAAAGCAACGGGGAGAATGATTGAAATCTTCAGCTTGAAAAATCCTTGCTTAAGAGGAAAAAATTTGGCTTAGCTTAAAACTCGCATAAATGTTTATTTAACTTAATTTGAGATTTTTTTTAAAGCCAGAAAAAGGAAAACCCTACAGGGACCTTATACCCCAGAGTTAATGATAACATCGTACTGGGCCAGACTGAACATCCCAGGGATGGGTTTCGCTTTTTATGATTTTTATATTTCGCTTTATAGCACTTCCCCCGACCTCCCAGTTAATCTCGCATACTGAAGCAGGCCGTAATATATTTAAATTGTTTGCATGAAGCTAACCTTCTTTGTCCTGTAAGGACCTTCTAGGGCCTTTCCCGAACAGTGTGTCACTCCCAGCGGTTGATTTAAATAGTTGCGAAAATATCAAGGAGTGACTGGTCTACGGCTTTAATACGTTCCTCTTGTCCCAATCCCGAATCCAGGACAGGCGGCTATAGAAAAAGGCGTTTTTTTTTTCTTGAAAATATCAAAGAGGCCTCCTCCGGTAGAAGCTGTCGCAAGGCTTTCTATTTTTCTATACAAGTTCACAGACGTGTGTTCGTGCGGCACATACGACTTAATAGTGGGAAAAAACGGAGGGTGTCAGAAACAATAATTGCACCTCACTAAAACGGGGACTCCTTACAAAGTGATTAAGTAGAGTCCTCGTCGCTTTGCTCGAAATGACTCTTTTTGTTTCAGGGTCACTTTCTGGTTATGCAGAGCGCGCCTCTTACTGATGAATAGGGAGTTTTAAGAGTCCCATGAATAGCCGGAATCCCCCAGAATATGAGCTATTTTTATCATGACATTAAAGCATGGATGTATTAATGACAGTTACTACAATAAGTCGCCTATGAATCCCCGGTTCCTCGATCTTGTTCGCTTATAAAATGGGAAAAGCAGATTCATTTCGTTTTCATTTTACACGCGACACAAGCACCATACCGGGATCCGCGGAGGGACGTTTTTTTATTAAAACAAGCGATGGACCTACTACACTTTGCCTTGAACAATTTGTAAAAGCTGGAGTAAAACATTCCCTCGAGAATTTGCAGAGATATGTGCTATAAGAGTCCTTTATCCCAATGTTATGAAACTCCCCATAGGAATGCTTATGAAACGAAAACCAAAATTATTTAAATGTACTTTTACATTGCTTTAACACTTTAATAATCGAAAAGGTATTTTCAAAAGCACGGAATAATTTCTGGGTATCCCTTTTATCTACATTGTTTGCATCGTTCATAATTTTAGGAATAAAAGCAAAAAAAATTACATGTCTTTTTGCTGTTATTGAAATAATTATCTCATTTCTACAGATTAAAGCTATCACCTTTCAAACATCAAATGTGTGCTAAATATCAAAGTTAACTCAAAATTGGCTGCCACTGACGTCATTCACTGCAAACACTGAAAGTGACTATTGTGCAGGAAATGTTTGCTATTCAACTCTATCAATGTACATATATAATTTAATGGGATTAATTATTAGTGCGTTAAAACAGAAATAAAGTGAAGAATTTTAATGAATAACTATCAGTACTCTCAAAATGAGAACATTGCTTGAATTAAATGCACTTCATTAAAATTTTAAAATAGTTAAACAGCTTCGAGGTACGAACACATGTGAAATGCTACAAATTAAATTGATGGATTTTATTTGCGAATACATAAAAGTGATTAATGGATAATTTTAATAAATAAATTCCTGAAATAATTTTTGAATTCACTATTATGAGCCTCAATGGACCAAACAGGAAATTTTTCCCTATCATCAATAATTTTTGTGAGTTAATCAGAGAATATCACATAATAAAATCCTTTTTCAGTGTAACATGTGATGAAAAGTAATAATTTAAGAAGAGATTATGTAAAACTAAAAATAAACAAGAAAAAATCGCATAAAATTTAAAGAGGACGGTGCACAGGGAACGATATCCTTTGACGATCTCACAATGCGACATTAGATAAAACAGGGCTGATGTGGAAAATGTCAGCATTTAATTTCGATTCCATTTCACTCTGTCAGTAACGATGAAAATCAGCAGCAGCAACTTCCACCATTCAATGCATATACCTCTTTCAGACTGTCCCTGGCATATTTAACTGGGTTCACTGGGATGATGAGGTCACATTATTGGCTCATATGCAGGATACGGATTTTCAGAAATATAACAGATCAAATATGAGGATTGAAACTGAAGCTAATAAAGGGCACATCCCATTGAAACAGCGTACCCTTATAAAGAGCGATGTTTCAGAGGAAAAATTTTGTGTGAACTTCATAAATGAAAATAATTTTAACTAATAGTGTAAATTTGAAAATTTTTTGATTTATTTGCGCCTCATGTTGTAGAAAGTTATCTGATAGCATTAAAATCCAATAACAAACATCTCTGCGCTCTTTTAGGCCAACGAACCATTATATTTGTTCAAGTTAATCCACCAAGATTGCCTCTATAGAAAGAGCGAACTTATATGATCATCATTGTCTTCGAAGTACGGACCTAGTGAGCTCTAGCATTAAACAATACATAAGAAGGAACTGAGAGCATTATTTGACCCGTAAAGTTAGCTAGACTTCTATAACTAAAGTTCTCAACTATCCAGAGCTAGAACTCCCTGACTTTAGAGAAAATAATGATCATCACTTGCATTTACTTTAAATAATCTTACGCACGCGACGAAGCATTAGAAGCAGTCCGCTTGTTTTAGAGATCATACGAATGCTACGCGATAGCTTTTCTTTTTATTTCGGGTATAAACTTTGTTAAATAAAGCGTTAATACGCGGAATAGTAAACTTCTTTTAAAAAAATATAATCTTAAAAAATTTCATGAGCTATCTTGATAAATGTGAACTTCAAAAATTGAACTATAATGAGCTCAGCTATTTTCTAAGATCATATTTTCTACCTTTCAAAAAGTGTTGCTGTCTTTTATCTTAGTTTAAAATAGTAATTAAAAATTAAAATGAAGCATTCGAGAAATATTAAAGTAAGCTTTAAAACAAAGAAAAAGCAAATAACAAATTCAAAGGAAAGAAAGTTATACTAAGGCCACTGATTGTAATTATTCTCCTTTCATTTCAGAGAACATATCTCATTATATTAATTCATTAATTTTGAATATACTTCGTAAAATATATTACAAAAAATCCATCATTTTACAAGTCTAAAGTCTCTAGAGAAAAATGTTCACACTTTTACATGCTAAGGAAATGTTGGTTCGCTGCAAAGTTTTTCAGTTTTAGTATGAACCCTTTTGCAAAAAGTTCCATACTAGCGCCGTAAAATTTCGAAATTTTTACTTTTCTCCCAGAAGCGTGTTTGCTATGCAAAGTAAACTTTTCATCAGAGCACTTTGTACATGTAAACACTATGAAATATTGTTGAGAATATAAATTAGAGTACAATGTGTAACACTGAAACCATAACAGAACATGTAATCATGTAAAAGGGGTTACTCGTAAAACTACCACGTAATCAGGAGCAATCCCTAAAGGCAATTCTTTAGAATTTACATCAGTTTCAATGTTTTGTTCAACATTAAGCTTGTTAACAAAGCACAAGAAAAGTATTTTCTGGTGGCAAATTGATAGCGAATTTATCATTGTTTTATTGCTCACCGCAGTTGTAAGTACAACGACAATTTATCCAAATGTTAAAAAAAAAAGAATATGGATTCACTGGGATATGTTTCCGATTTATGATTTCATCGGAAGATTTACGTTGGATATTGAAATTGCCTCCCGGGAAAACAGTGATAGGATTTATCTTGCACGATTTTCTCTCACACATCGCGATATCATCCGGTTTAATTCTACAAATCGGATTCAGTTCTCTGTTTGTTTTCACCAACAAATGATTTAGCTGGTTTTTTTTTTCGTTTTTGTAATTCATCACGAAAAAAGAGGCTCTATGATTTCTTTCGCCCCAATTACTGTTCTGGACAGCTTTTAATCAGCTTGTCAATTGGATTTCTAATTTCGGAATAGTTTTCGAGTACTCTCTGTTATTTTGTAGAAATTTCATATCGTTGCCAAAAATTCATTCACATGAAATAGATAGTCCGCTTGGCGGCTCTTATTAACAAGACGATTTCATGCGTGAGGGCAAAAACCCCGAACCGGCAACCAGACGTCTTGGTCTGAATAATTTTGGCTCCATCGAGACTACTAAATAATTTAATCTCAATGCAATTCTGTAGCTAATCTAAAAAATTAAGATTCATATTCAACTTGTGGTTCAGCTACGGGCTGTTCATGGCGAATGGTGTGAATTGTTTATCAAAATTGGGTTGAAAGTGTTAAGTAGACAGTAGAGATGGATTGAACAGAAATTTAGGATGTTAGGATGCGAATGAGCCATAGTGGTTTATCAGAATTTTCTAGAATAAGGCAGATTTACAAGGTCTTGGAATTTTTGGAATGGAAATATTTAGAAAAGAAATTTCAACATGATCTAATTAATTTCTAAATTTGTATCACAATAAAAACTACCATTTATTAACCAATAACGAAAAAATTTAAAAATCTTTACATAACTTACTTCTTTTCGAAACTGGAGTAATTTATTTAACATGTTTTTTCGCTTTTAATTTTTATTGTTTTTTGAATGAATATTTATAAATTATGCTAAGAAAATATTTCTTCATTTAAATACTTTTGGAAGGATTTAAACAGAATTTTAATATTTTTCACATATATTTCCTTTTTTTTTGGATTCAGTAAATCATGTCAAGAGTGTGTATTTTTCGGTGTATTATTCCATAAGTCATAAGAATAAAATAATGAAAAATGTATGATCATCTGAATCGTATATATTAACTTCAACCAGGTCTCTTTTAATGGTCAAGTCATAATGTCTTAAGAAATACTAAGAATAAACCTTTCGAATTTATCCATAATAAATTTATTACGAATAATACTTCACATCTTATTCACTGAATATTTTCCTTTTCAGGTAAGTTCCCGTAATAAAATATGAGAGTCATAAAGGAGCTGTAAGTACACTTAATCTTACTTCATCCAAGTAACAAGTAATGTCCGAAAAAAGAAAAAATAATAATATTATTATGTATTTTCTGTCGTATGCACATCTTTCTGTCTTAAATTATGTAAACTCCCCCAGGATACACACAGGTATTCCTTTTATTTTTCGTTACACTAAAATTCAGAGAGAGGTAAATTGATGGTAAATGTTCATAGGAGGAACATTTCGATGGTGATGCTTTTGAATAATGCAAAAAAAATCATTCCACCCAGAAAAGATGTAGAAAATTTTTCTGATATTTTCCGGCTTCAGGTTAGTCGATATGAGCGGACATGTTGCATAAAGGTCCTCTGGCTCTGTAGTTGCACGTGAATGTGTTAAAAGTACAAGGCAGTTCGTCTGAATAATTCAGGTGTACCAAAAAAAAAACGAACGCTCTAAAAAGAACAGGTAATGTTGGTGTTCAGTTGTGCTGGCGGCAACAGTATTGCGACAAATTTTTCTGCACATGTCCTTACAAAAAAAACGAACACCCATTAAGCGAATTGAAATATACTTTGGAAAAAGGCACTGCGAAAAAATACTCTCCAAAGTGCTGCATTATTTTAGTAGCATTGGTTCGTTTTAGGAGCGATATATTTATTTTGTTAGTAGTGCCATTCTATGAATATACCATTGGACTTTAGTTTTTTCTAGAAATGAGGCGATTTGTTCCAAACGTTGTTCTAACGTTTTACTTTTGGGCTTAATAATAATAATTTAGTTATAATTTAAAAAAAATGTTTTACATGGTCTTTCGAAGGGGTTAAAGATCTAATGGATTTTTTGTAAGGAGAAAGATTAGTTTTATTTTTCTTGCCTAAGCGGGAATAAAATTCCTAAAATTCTCAATTATTTAACGTAGAACTTCACTAAGGTTGATTTACATAAAACTGATATGTCCAATGATGCTCCAGTGTTTTTTATGCCCAAATAAATGAAATAGTTCGTTTAGAAATAACATTCTATACGTTTGTAAGTTTAAAACAACATTATTTCTAGTTTTATTTACTCATATTAACATTTTCATTTAAACATCTTTCATGCGTTGAATTTTGTTTTATGTTGTGTGTCTTTTTGTTTTAATGTGTAAAAAGACTTTTTATTTCTCCACTGTACTCTATAAAAAGTAGTCTATTTTAACTACTTCAAAAAGAATTTAAATTCATGATTTTTTCTATGTAAAATAACAATAAAAAGAATATGTTAGCGACTTTTAGCGATAAGCGTAATGTAAAATTTAAAGCGATTTATACGAACTACAAAGTTCGAAGTTTACAACAAAGGTAATGAATGTTTAAAACAAAAATGAGGCTTTTTAATAATTGTAGAATTAAATTAAATTTGTTACTTTATCAAGGGAAAAGTATTAACTAGTTTTTTTTATCGGATTTTTACTTTTAAAATTATAAATTAACTTAAAATTTAGGCTTATGTTTTTGTCTGTAAGTTTATCTGTTATAACAAGACATTTCTCTGGATTATGGGCAAATTTATTTCTCGTGCCATAAATACACAAAGTAAATTAAATAATAAATTGGTAATTAAAAGTTATAACAATTAATTCATCTTTAGAATTTCATTAATGATGAGAGTTTTGAAATAAAGGACAATAATCTGATTATCTCAAAATACCATTTGTAGTACTTAGAAGTTGATCTGTCAACTATTTAAGCCACCTGTCACAAATTAACGTAAGCCGTTGAATTTGATTAATGCTCATTGAATAATCGCTATTTAAATTTCACTACTTTAAAATCTTAGCTAGGATCCATGAATGAAATCCACTGTATAAAGTCATTCAATATTTATCGAAAATGTAATCGCTGTGTAATAATGAAAAATATATTGTTTTTAGCACCCGCTCTGCAAAACACTTTGACGCCATGGCATAGTACCATAGGATTTTATGGTGCCGTTTTTGAATTGTATATTTCACTCTCATCACCAGGATCTCCGCAGGTTTCGATAATATCCGCCGGATTTGGCTGACAAAAGCACTTCAATTGTTATCATGATCTAATCTGCGCATAAATACCCCACTTGTTGATGTTTAGTGAGAGTTCGATACGTACTTTAGCGTGTAAAGCCTCTTCCGATTGGGAAATTGCTTTAGGAACTCATACAGAAAAATGTGAGTATTTTCTGGCAAACGCGCAAGTAATAATCGGTTGTGTAAGCCTACGCTTCGAGCATGTTAACTCCAATGGAGTGGGAGTTTTGCGGGAATGGAAATGCACCGATTTTTATCTACAACTTTTTTTGTGTTTTAAAAAATTGAAGTCGCATTCACTTTTTACGTTTAGAAATCGTAACAATATGCTCCAAAGTAACTTTAATATGCACTCGTTATATTACGCAAGTAAAAAGGTAGTCAGTTCGGAGAAAAAAAAACTTTAAAAAAAAAAATATCTGCATAGATTCTCATTCCCACTAAAGTTAAAATTGACAACGAAAAAAACGTTGAGTGGTATCATTTCATTTTGAAGAACTTTAAAAGCAAAAGTTTTTGAGGTAATGTAAAATAAAAGTTGGTAAAAAGTTATAAAAATATTCTTAATGCTTCTCATGATATCTCCCCAATTTCTAAAGAAAGTCCCTCTGTTAAATATTCCCCAATGGTGTCCACACCCTTATCAGAAATTCTACTACACGAAGATGTATTTAATTCACCTCCAAAATTACGACTGATATATTCGTCTATTTAGTGTTCTTCACATTCGATATGAGCAGAAAACAATTTTAAATTAGTTCTTAAACAATTTTAATATAACATAGAAAAGTTAATTTTTAGTAATGAGCTTGTTCTTGGTGCGAAAAATTCAGTAATTCAAGCCAGAAATAAATTAAAATAATTGTGTTTTGAGCATGGCTGATATTAAAAGATGCAGGATGTAATTTTAGAATCTTTTATATTATCAAAGAAATTGAAAAGTTTTATGTAGCATTTATTCTGAGCCGTAACCGTTTTATAAAAAGAAATATCTTGTAAAATCCATCTCTCCTCTGCTTAATACTAAAGCCAAAAGCTGAAAGCATTCTATCTTTTTTGAAAAACACAAGACAAGACTCATCCGAATTCTGGAGGATGAAGTTCAATAAAATCAAAGTGAAGTTCATTCCTAGAATTTAGCCGTTTCCTTTTAAGGTTATATTTTCCTATTATTTCGTAAGCTGCTTTCATTCCTTAAACTAAGCAGCGGAACACCGACCCGTATCACTCGAGAGCAGTAGCATTTGGTCCGGACAAGGCCTGGGATGTTTTCACTA
Source organism: Proctacanthus coquilletti (assembly GCA_001932985.1). NCBI lineage: Eukaryota > Metazoa > Arthropoda > Insecta > Diptera > Asilidae > Proctacanthus > Proctacanthus coquilletti. The sequence goes on from MNCL01000063.1 coordinate 315,926, forward strand.
GATATCAGCTTAAAATCGAAAGCACTTCCCAAAAAATTGTTCAAACTCCTTTTTCTTGTGATAAAAGAGTCTCCAAAAATCATTGAAGCGAATTATTTCGGTTTTCGGCTAACTGAACGAAACTTAATCACGTTTTGTATCGCTTTCATTCCGAAAATCGATACAAACAGTTCATTCAATCTAAACACACCAGCAGAAAGCCATTTCGTCAGCATCCAATTAGTCTAGAATCCAATCTTTTCGTAGATTTATTTTCTTTCATATTTCAAGAAGCTTTATCCTTCTACAAGGGTTAAAATTGCGAGGAATGCCCTACAATTGTGGCTTGAATTATGGTTAATTTTCTTTTCTTAATTTATGATAAGGTTACTAATAACATAAAAATTATATAAAAGTAATACATATTTACATACCAATATAAAATCATTTTTAAATTTTAGCTGTAAATGAATCAGTTAAGTACTTTAATTTTTTAAAGATCTTTCTTAAGAGAATTTTATTTAATAAAATAATAATTCTTAAAAGTGGGGTAAAACTTTACGCATGTTTATTCGACTCCGAGCGTTAAAATTGCTTGCGTGAAAAAAGGTTACTGTTTCGAGTAAGCCCACATGTTCACTTTTATTTGGTCTCCAAAAAATGGTATGTTCAATTGTTCTGAAAAATCCCATGTCTTTTTTAGGCGTCGAAATTTCGAACACCGCGAATCTCTGAATGGAGTATAAAATAAAAGAGCGTTGTTTGAAGATCTCGGAGGAGATCTTTACAAATTGGATTAAAAATACTCAAGTTAGGGCCAAAAACTTACAACGAACGGCTTTCAATTTTTTTAAAACAAAAAAGACAATTGCATTTTCTGTTTTTCTATATTTCGTGAAACTGACTTAATTATAAAATTTCTTATTCTGGCTACTTTAAGAAAAAACAATAAAAGTATATGGGTTTTTCACAGTTTTCAATAAACTTATTAATTAAATTAACTATGAGATTGGATTAGAGTTTAACCTTAACAAAAAGGAATTTTATTTCGATATTTGATTTCACTGGACATAGATAAAAGAATTCGTAACATAAAAAATCTGCTCTTTCGGCTTTCATGCGACTTCATATAAAACTAGGCCGTAAATTGAAAAAAAAATCTTATAAAATCGGATACCTGGTCCTCAAGATAAGTCTGTTCAAATTTTCGGGACCCTATTTTCATGGTACATGTTTTACATAGTTCGTCTGGGAAAACGTTTCTTGTATTTTTAGCCTATTAATAAGAGTATCAAAAAATATTTCTTTATCATATGAAATATAATATAATTGAAAAATTGACTTTCCTGGTATGGAAGATTACAACCCCGATCGTAACAAAATAGGTCAGGATACACACCTTACCTATAAAAAGGTGGTAATGGATTTGGCAGGAAGGAAATTTGATAAGCTATTACTAGTGGGTTATTCCCCGTGGGAATATTTGTTGCACGCGAAAGCCAGTCAAAGCCCCAAAATACGAACCGTCCGGCATAAATTCTTAAGGCTTCCAAGTTTCTGCCGGGATATTCATGGGACGGGCAACTATAAATTCAAGCGATATTTGGTCATATCTTCCCGGCAGAACCGAAAACCTTTGAGGGGAAAATGAGAATTTTATGCAAAGGAGCCATTGGCTGCTTATCCGAAGACTTCTGGATATTATTCATCCTTTTGTATTTGCAGCCTTTGTATATGCTAATAGCCGAATTTGGTGTGCCGTGCGAGGCAACAGGTTGCTTTCGAAACATCGGCAAATAATAGCCTCATTTGGGGCTACTTTAATGGCCAACCGGGCCTAGGGAATGCTCTAAGGAAATGGGGGAACAAATCCAATGACTGTTGTATACGCGAGAATTAATTTAACAAAAACTGGTTATGGTTGTCAGGTGTTACTACTTAAGGTGTTTAAATTGGCTCATTCGAGCAGTTGGTATAGGGTGGTTTGATGATTCGGTTAGGTATATGCTCTTTAGCGGTGCCTTATCTGAAATTTTAATTTGATATTCGAATACAACGCACCTTCTAGAAACTGATAATTAATTTTAAAATTTTATTTTTAATCATTCTGTGACTAAATACAAATTTCTTTGATGTACTATAATAAAAGCTACAGTCTGTTTTAGTAAAAGGTCTAATCAAATTATTTGAATCTGCTTATAAACATGGAAAATAAATTTAATAAAGGCTGTTTAACTTGCAAAATTTTAAGTTTATTTGAAATGGAATTTGTATATGAAGTTAAACGTCTTAATTTCTATTTTTTTTTCTTGCTCCAAAACATTTATTGACCCACCTTTCGAAGAGCAGTGCATTTTCGCGTTCACAATTAATTTCGAACCAATTTGTATAAAACACCTACTTCAAAATGGTTCCATATTTCGTGCAGATAAATATTGTACATTGGAAAATATTTCTAATCCATATAAGCTAAATATTTACCTTTGACGTTCCTTGCTGACATGGATGTATATAACGCGAGTATAGTACACATTTGAAGTTCACCCTATGAAGGATGTTGCTCAAAATCAAATATTTATAATATTCATTTATTTACATTCCCCATCGATAAAATTCAAAAGGATAATTTAGAAAGTTAGAAACCGGAACATCCATACCTTTCAGAAAATTGACTCATATTCCAAAAAAAATAGTGAGGTCAATCAGACCTATTTCCACAAAGTGTGCCTTCATAAAAAATTTATTTGGAAACCCAGAACTGTGAACTCCGCCCACTCCAACTTAAATGCTACTTATTATTGTTAGCTCATACGGAATGCCTGACATATCCATCTGGTCAGGATCGATAATCCGATAATTCAGGAATATGCCATGTTTTTCGTGTGCCGTACCCCACAACCTCGGGATGCGTGGGTGTAGATGGGGGTCGTTTGCCTCTACTCGACCCATCTTATTACCCCCCAAGTCTCTACTGTTTGAACTTTTTACGTGACGTGCCAACTTTGAATTGATTTCCATCTCTTGCGTCACGAATTGCCGGTGTATTTTTAGAGAGCGAGAGAGACCGATGCAAAGTAATATCATAGAATAGGCGTTAAAGGGATTTCCTTATATTTAATGCCTGAATTAATTTTGACTTTCATCCCGAAATAGAGTGAAGCTAATTCTATAAATAACCTACCGCGAGGTTCTGAAATAAAGCGATGCAAACACACACAGGAAATGGGACACAATTATCTCAGCCTCAGTGCTCGGCATACAAGTCCCCCTTGTGCAAATATGACGAAGAGCCGTTCTATTTGCTAAAAACAGAAACACATAGGATGCCTACACCGGCCGTATGCATGAATCAGCCTGTACTTACCTGGAAAGCGGCTGGAAGCCCCTTGTGCTACCTTACAAATGTTACATGCTCATATTTGTCACGTTCCACTTCAGGTAGGTACGCGATCTTGTTCCGAACGGATGGGGAATCGAAAGACGAAAGGGGACTCGATTCGAATAGAGCGATTCTTATTGCTCATCACACCCACAGTTAGGATAGTTTTTCGGGGGGATATTATTGCTTTTCCCAGGCTCATCGGAATTTATTTGTATGATCCCTTCGAACATAATTTGAACACAATGCCATCGTGCAAGCTCAATGTTTATAAGGCTCAAGGCGGTTCCCTCGCATTTTTGGACACTTTTGGGAATTCCCAAGAAACCTATACATATCTCTGCCGTACCTACTACGTCCTTCCGGAAGGAAACGCTCAGCGATGTCCTTCGAGACCAAGGGTTTTTTACTTACATGGCGGTTTCTCCTTTCACTTGTAAGTTATATTCTCGAAGGAATTTTGCAAAAGTCCAGTCTTAGATATACCCAAAAGTAGAGTTCAGGGCAATAGAAATTCATTGAGACCAGAAATCTTTCTGGCGGAAAAATCTGATTTATAGAACCGTAATTTACCATTGTGCTCTGATCATTATTCATAGAAAATGGGGTATGTTCTTATGAACCAAAGGGTTTTACAGTACGAATGTTAGCAATAACATATTTCCTGGTATTCGGTGATATCCTTCTGAAGTAGCTCGTTCCTTCCATAGCAACTTCTTAAATATTCCCGTCACCATGTGAAAGTGGCATTTTGATTTTTTATTATATTATATATTTGAATTACTATCTATGTTAAAATTTAAAATGTAATAAAATTCTTTTGTGTTTTAACATTATCATTTGAAAACGTCTATTAATATTTATTAAAAACTAAACTTCCACTGCTTGGCTGTTTCTGGGTTATATTAAACTAAATTTAATGAAAACAAAATATCAAATTTATGAAATGCTGTTTACTAAATTACGAAAATATATTCGAAAATTAGAAATAAACTGGGGTATGTATCATCTTGATGCAGCATCGCAACTATGAAAAGGCTTCCTTCCCATAGAAAGTCTCTAAATAGGAGAAAGATTATTAAAAGATTTCAAAAATTCTCATGTTCCGAAAACTTACTATGCTTAATACAGAAAAAAAAACATCACTTCTAATTTCATTAACTCCAAGTGTAATATTGCTTACATAGCAACCTATTTTTACTTTAAGTGTGGATTAACTGTCTCAAGTTTGTCTCCTATTAGACTGAACAACAGCCCATATGAGGATTCCTCGGTTTGATTACATTAGGACGATAGACATTAAGGACGAACATGGAAATGAATGGCCATCCCTAATAAAACAGAATGATGGACCGTAACTCCGAAACTTTCGTAGAACATCCTTCCGCCATTGGCTTTAAGTGAGCCCCTAGGCGAGATCGGAAATTTGCATCAATTACAAAATGGGTAATTTAAAAGCCTTGCGATGTTTAATGAATTATACGATGATATCAGAGTTGGAACGGGGGAGGAGGTTTTAATGCCGAACTTTTGATGACGACAATTTGGCTTCAATAAAGAAATGAATTTATGTTGCGGGAAATTTTCAATTAAAGTTTGTTAGCTAAAGTGAGCTCTAAACTTCCCGGATCTAATTACAGAATTCATTGTTGTATTTTCAAATTTACTACAAGTATGGTTTTTCTAAAGAAATATTATTCTTTTGTGAATTGATTGTGAAACAAAATTAGTAATGAATCTCTTAAAGATTTCGGTTTTGAATTTGAGAAATTTATTGAAGCTTTTAACGAATTTTAGCGAACTTTAGAAGGGGATATAATCGAGTAATTAATACCCAGTTCTTTCGAAAATTTCTTCGTATTTCAGGACTGAAATAAATCGGAAATCGTGTCGTATTAGATTTCATCAATATTTCGAAAATAAATGTGTAAATTTCTTTATAAAGTGCCAAAGTTAATTTTTCTAGAAAGATTTCTTTTCCACTACTCTTTCCTCTTTAAACAAGTATTTTGCTTTTGGTGAAAATAATTTTTAGGAGCTCTTAATTAAAACTAAAAGTATCAAAAGCAATGAAGTACCACCTCTGTATATTTGAAATATGAAAAACTTTTTATATGTAGGAAAATTGACTCTAGGTGAACAAATTAAAACTAGTTGAAAAAACTACTTAAACAAAATTTAAAAGTGTAGAAAACTCAGTGTGAGAGTTGACCTGTTTTTACACCTGACAAACTTTTAACATAGCAGAAATCCTAAACATCTCTGTAAGCTTGAGGGTATTGTTTTATTAACTTTTGATTGACTTAATTTATACATTATTTTCCATTAATTGTTCAGTTCTCATCAAAATCAGATTTAAACTACCTTAACAAAGCATAAAATATTTCAATTCGTACAAGAAAAGTTTAAGAATTTCATTCGATATTGATAAAATTTGTTCGTTTTGCATTGATGATAAGATTTCATATCTCAATATTTTGAAAGATAAAAATAGACGAAGAGGAGAGACGTTACCAATGTTTTCTAGATGGTAAAGATAAGTGAAGAAAATTATTATTAATACTACTGTGAAAAGATTTAGTTGGAAGTGAAAAGGCATGAATTAATAAATTGAGGAGATGGTTACTGACACCGATAAAATTAGGAGAACCTTAAATAATAAATGTCATTTCTCAAGCAAGACCATTACAACACTCAAATGTGCTTTAAAGTTATATTTTACTTGCTGGTCCTCAATGGCTCTTTTAGTTTTCTCTGTTAAGACGTTGTATGACATCTTAAGAGGCTTCCTTAACTAGGGAAGATGGTTCATGGTAATTAGTGGAAATATGGCGAATCCTGAGAATAGTCATCGTATCCCTGAAGGAATTTCCATAAACATGACTTCCAATCTATAAAGCTACTCTCCAGTACATTTACACACTCTTGCATGCTGCATGCATAATTTAGTTGAGTCCTCCTGAAATAGGACGAGGATATCTTGTGTAATATAATTACTTTTATCCCATTTCAGTAGGTTTTGGATTTCTTTGTTGGCCCCATTTCGAGAGATTTTAGACATCATTTAACCCATCCAACCATGGCCTGTCCTGTTCATGAATTAATTTTTGGGATGCATATGCATCAGCTGACGAGTGGCTCTATATACCCTATCTTCTGAAGCCATACCACTTTCGAAGAACCCATACAAAACTAAATAAGGGCTCCTGTGGTGGCTTTGAGCATCCTCGAAAATTCCCTTTTATCAGCAAGAAGACGAACTTGCAAAATTTTCAATTGAATAAAATTTTACATTCGTGAGGGCCTTTAGGCCGAAAAAGGAAAGGCGGAGATATAACTCACTTAAAACGTCAAGTCCGCGGGAAGGACCTTTTTCATTTCGACAAAACAAACTATTCTACAGTTCTTGTGCGCATATAAATTCAAAATAAGTGGCATTCTCCCCGGGGTAAATTTCCCTGAGGGACGTGTATACGCTTTAAGATAGAAGAAGTGTTCTATGACCCTGGACAAACTATTCACTACTTTTGAAATTTCATAGGAAACTCAAGTTTCTTTGGGAAAACATGTTATTAAATTTGGAGATGCATCCAACTTTTTGAATTTCAAATATTAGCATTTTTCGGGTGAACTTCTGACAAGATTATAATTCTTTTGGAGTTTTTCGGACTTCTAGAATTACTAGAATTTTCAGCATTGCACTGTCCGAAGGGAAGAAAGTCCTGTCTCTGCCAGTCTTTTGTTTGAATATTCTGATGCAATCCTCTTGTGGAATAATAAAGGTTAGTTTGTAGCTTCGCGAAAATTTATTCCGGGCAGAAATACCAATACAAAAAAAAATACGCTTTTTTGCAGAGGGATGAAATTACAGTCGAAAAATAATTCTTGCAAACGACATCATTAAAAGAGATGATGCCATTTCACGGGGAAAATTCATTCGTTTAGAAAGGCAAAACATTCGTGTCGCTTAAAAAAGAGCGTAATTAAATTAAAATAAGCGTCAGCAGGACTATCTCATATTTTAAACCGAAAAAAGGTGAGCATTACCGTGGCTAAGATATTCACGCGATATTTTGCCGGTGTTTTCCCATGCCACTATTTCAAACTGTAAAGAAGAGGGAGAACATTTAAAGCTTATGGGGCTTGAAATTTGGTTTTTATTTTTCGGACACAGAGTGGGTGATAATTATATTGCCCCTTTTGCTATCATCCTGTGACTTTAATTGGATTTTAAAAGTCTGCTGCCCTGGAATATTGATTACATTTGAAGAAAGATCTTTTTTAGGGTAACCTACATTTTAAGATAAAATAAATTTAAATAGTACATTTTTATATCTCGATAGATAAATTTTTTCAACAAGTGTACAAAACCAAATCTCGATAAGTGGAAAATATTTGTAATTCAAAGCTTCAAAGGTAGTAGATAAATCTTTTTTTTTTAATTTCAAGCGAATTAATTAGATTCTATACAAAACCTCGATAATCCGAACTTACCATTTTACCATTTTATGACAGTTTCTAATAGTCTGTCTATCCTAATTGAATGAAAACTTATTTCTGCTTCGTTTGTGTTATAAAAGTTGAGTATGCTAAGTTCAAAACCCTTACAACGTATGTATGTACTAAGTATGCTCTTCTATGTATCTATTTTTATGTTGTACATTATTGTATCAAATTTTTCGCCTAAGAATATAATTTATTATATCTCTAAAGTGAAATATATTAATGAATCCTGGATACGAGACGAGGATTATACTTGTATGATGATATTTTCTCAACAGTCTCTGTCGCAGAAAGGAGAACCCGGAGGCATTTTCATGAAAAGCAAAATTTTCTCGATTCATATTGTTTGCTGAGGTCTATGGGATGATCTGTGCCACGCTTTTCTAATTAAATTGGTATTATATTCTCGTCTGTAACTAGGAGAGATTTTGTATATACACTCTAAGGCAGCTATTGTTTGTTTTTAATATATTTATAAATATCATCAGTTCTAACCATAATATTAGAAATTTTCACAATTCAAATGATTAATTTTAAAAGTATTTTTACAAATATTGAATTTATTTTGTTAATGAGAAAAACTAATACAATTTCCCTTTAAAAAAGAATTAATTCTTTTAAGAATTTCATATTTTTAAAACGGTTGAAAACTAGAAAACTAAACAATACATCATTTGAGAGGAAATCTATTCGCCAGAGGGTTACATTACAATCGATAGATCTGCGCTAATTTTGTAGAGAAGTGTTGCTTTCATTTTGAATTGTTTTGCTTGTTAACTATAAATAACAAAAGCCGCAGCCAAACAGATCTAATTAAGCATTTTCATTCATTTATTTACAAATAGACTAGAGAACACTCGGAATGCTCATGAAATGTTTTGAACAAACTAAACAAGAAATTACAAACAGAAGTAAACAGATACTAACCATCGCTTTTTCTTATTATTTTGCAGATTTGCAAAGCTGCACGGAACACGAGGCTAACTATCACAACTACTACTACTACTACTAAAAAAAAAAAATCTTTTTTTAATAAGATCAAAACAGACTTTATAACCCAACTACTAGTACTACCATCATCAACATCACAACCATCTAATGCTCATTTTAGCCACATTGCATTGTCTCATTGTTTTGAAACAAGAAATTTTTTATAAGATGCAATAGAGCTTTTTGTATACAAAAGCGCGGCCCGGTCCGAAGATGCGCTAGCCTGAGATTTAGAAATATTTCTTAAGTAAAGGAAAGTGATGAGTGCGGTCTTGTTGTGCTAAACATTACAAATTAAAGTTATGAAAAACGCGGCCAGGTCGATTTAATGCTATACGAATCTTGAGTGCCAAAATAGATCTTAGACTTGTAAAAAAGTGACAAAATTAAGCTTGTGATAAAATAGTATAAAATTGCGTTTATTATTATCATTTTTTTTTCGTCTGGATTGCGAAAGTGATTTATGGAATATGTGGATGTCTGTACGGTGGTGTTTTTAGAGCCGGGTTTATAAACCCGATCAAACAGCATCGATTTTATAAATGCGGCTGGAATGTACTAGTGCTCTGCCAAAATACGAAAATCATCGCTTCAAATAATTGGAATTTTATGTGCTAAGATTTATAAGATTTTATGGGCGCATAAGAGGCATCAAGAGTCCAAAATAGCTGGGCATTGTTGTTAGCTAAAGAAGATGACGTCGAGCTATCTCAAGGAAAGCAAACGAGGCGCAACATTGCTGCCGCGGTTGTTGTAATGATTTACGGCGACACGGACTTGAATCTTGTGCTAGACCTAGAGCTAGACTCTGATTTGGACATCGGCTCCGAGATAGAATGGCGGGGCCACAATTGCAACGGCAAGTATCGTACAGCGAAGCGAGCTCAAGAGGGGCCCGACAATCCGACCAGAACGACATTTATCGAACCAATAGTTCCGGAAACGGTGGCGGAAGTAGCAGCCAACAGGGAAGTAATATCAGTGGCCGGTCCACCTGTCGGGCGGGTACCAGCAGTAGTGACGCCCTTATTGTTCCTGGTTCACACGTTGAGATCATCGTTGATTCAACGAAATGTAGTAATAAATCAAAGGATGTCGAACAGGGTAGCAAACGAGTCCGGCATAAAAATCGGCCGCTTTTTAGGAGATTTTTTAATTACTTAAGGAGCGCATTTTCTGGAGTTAATTTTTCTTCCTCTCACGGTAAATATGCTTGCATGGTATTTTATTTAAAAAAATTCATCTTTTTGATAAATGCGCAAATGATTCACACGCAATTTTAATTATTATACAACTATATTTAAATAAGGTTGCATATAATGATATCATCAGAAATTCCTAAATCTGGGAATTTAGTACTATTTACAAAGAGAAAGTTAAATCTTTTAACTAATTAATTATTTAAAATTTTCTACAGTGAGTAATTCTATTGACATCACGAAGAACACTTTTAGAAATATGTAATACTATTATTTTGCATCTCAAAATCTATCGTTGTCCTCATTTCTTTTTCCGAGAAGTGTAAAAAACATAATCAAGTTCACCAAAATTTAAGGTTCTTTCACTTAAAAGCACTTGCATAGATCCAACGATATCATTTCCTAAAAAAAATTCGCCTGGGAGTTGGTATTACTCGTTTTAATTGAATTGATTGAATACAAAAATTGATAAACGTAAAAGTAGAAAATGCAGTGACGATTTAGCTATCTTTTATCACTCTAGTTTAATGTTTAAGATAAAGCTAAGTGGCCAGGAAAATCCCAATGAATCAGAAGTGTATTATAATGAATATCATTTGATAGTGTTTCACTCATTGGTACGGTTGGCAAATTACGGTCAACTTCCAATATATGAAAGATGATTTTATGCTTATCTGATATATCTGAAAACTATATTCGATTTATGCTTATGAGCACACTAAAATTTCCATTCAATGCAATTCTGCTATAAAATCTGTTAAAAAAACAATCAGCACAAAAATCCTCCCAAATTTCGAATAGCACTTCAATTTTAAGCACAGTCTCCACGTTTCTTGTACCATTCGCCCAACATGAAAATTTGAATGAAAATTGATTGCCAATAAAAATTCTATGTTCCTTAAAGTTAAAGCAGGTCCTTTTCTAGATAGAACTACATAGGATTCAAAAGGGGTGGAATTCAAGGTCGGAAATGAGATACCCACTCGTTCTAGCATCATACTTAACTAACCAGAAAAGATTATAGTTGAGAAAATCAGTGGTAACTTTCGATACTCTTTACATTCTTCTTTTCTCCTCCCTTCCCATGAAGTGGAAGGAAACAAACTCATTAAACTATCCCTGGTACCATCAAAGGCCTTCCGGACAGACACTTCGAGGAAAGTAATGTGCATCTTCATTTCCTTTGCTGTGATTTTCTCATTTCACGAACTTTATAGTTTTCTTTTCTTCGGAGATAAACTTGAGAGGAATATTGAGTATATTGAAAGTTGATTTAATCTCAATAGGATTACTATAGCACTAGCTTTAAAAATTAATTTGTGTTCTCTAAAATATTTCAAAAAATATTGTAGCAGTGTCGCATTTTGAAAATGGAAAAACAAACAATTTTTACAATATATTTTTAAACACATCAATTAGAAACACATCAGTTAGAAACTTTCAAATCTTAATGGACGGAAAGAAACTTAAAAAACTAGGACCGGTACTGAGTTTAAAATGTGAGATATATTTTAAAAGTTTGTCGAAATTTTGACTACTTATAGCCTGCTCTTAAACAAAATCCAAAATATTTTTTCTTACTAGAAATCTTGAAGAAAATATAGAATTTTAGCGTAGCCTCCCAATGGCTTTAAATATTCTTATTGGGTCAAATATCATCAAGAAACTTAATTTCTTCGCAAATGGTTTTATGTACGATTACGGTTTTATGAATTTCTTAAATAACGCTTAAACTTTCCTTCGTATTCGGCAGTTTAGTTTTCTGTTCTTAATTCCACAAAAGTTCGTGTAGTTATACCTGTGCTCAGCCGTATTAATAACGCGGCTGTGCGTCATAAAAATTGAATTTCCCCATAAAATCTGAAATTTGTTTTTGCGCACTTCCTTAGGCAAAAGTTTGAGTACTGAGTTCAGCACTTCATAAATTACCCGGTGATGAAGTCTAGCTTTTCGGTGCCTAAAAATCCGTTCAGAGCATTCCATTCGGAAATGAAGCAAACTTAGTCCAGGCAGGGATCATGAGGCGTTTACGGTCTGTGAGGTCTATCAAAGTATAAGTGTTGCTAGTCGCAAACATTTCACGCCTTCAGGAATCTCTAACGTCGATGCGGTGAACAACACCTGGAATATCTTCTAGTTAATTCGCTAGATCATATACATCCTGTTTAACTTCTCGTTAAATCCGAAAAGTTTGTACAATCAAAGCGAATTAGGCTGCATCCTTAGAATCTGGCTTGTCTACAAAAAATAGATCACCAGATGGTGGAACCTCAATCGATGTCCATTTGTCTGTACCTGGCCTGATTGAGTCGATCTTCTGTTTACCTTCGAAAATCTTGAACGGCCCGAGTTTATGTTTGGCTGTCAATTCGAAACTCGTTAGAGTCTTCCGAAGGAGTGAGCTGGCAAGTTTATTCGTCGATTGTTTACAAAGTAGAGGTCACAAAAACGTTGTTCACCGGAGGCGTAAAACTTTTTATAGCTCTCCATTTAAATATGACAGGTAAAATAGTTAAATAGACTAGCTATTCGAGAAAAAACAAACTTTTATGACTGCTTAAGAGTTCTACGTGGTTTACAACTTTGTTTCGTTTTACGAGCACATGTGGCACCCGTATGAGAATTCCAGGAGAAAAACAATGTTAAATTTTAAATAAACTTAATATTCTGAGATGCTCTTTTGAGAAATGTCTTTGCAACTTTGGAAATAAACTCGTTTAAGGCGAATCTGGGAAATTGCTTGCCCTAGAACTGATTTAAACGTTTAATTGTAGGTTGTAAAATTCTCTACGTAGGAGAATTGGCGGCGAAGAAATGTTTCCATTTAAAATTTACACTTTGTAAGATCCACCATTTTCCCAACTGGAGTTTTAAGAAATAAAGAAAGGCGAGTATCTGTGATCTCTTTAAAAAAAGATATTTTTATAAGGCAATATCTCTAACTATAAAAAATACCCGGAGGTTTCCATCAAATTTGACAAAACTGAAGAACTGTGCTCCTATAGTTATATGACAAGTATAATTTTCCTAAAAACTCTTTCTCAAGGAAATGAGGTGTAAAATATTTGCATTTTTGCTCAGTTGAATATTTCTTATATTTAACTTTAAGACGGGTAATGCAATTTTATATAAAAATGTTTTAGGAAGGCCTAGTAAGTAAAATTACAAAAAAATTTCCCTTTAAAATATACAAAATCGGCAAGATATTCATTGACTCGGAAATGATGGGCTTTCTGTGGTGAAAACTGTCAATCCTTTTCAACGAATTCTGGTTTTGGTCTGAACGTTTAATAAAAAATCAAAATAACTAAATAAATTGGGCCAAGTATATGGAGAAATCATCTGAAAAAATTTCTTGTTGTTAACTTTTATCCAAAAGACGGGTGTGGCTGATATTTCCTCTGTTAAATCGTCTATATCAAAAGCTATACAAAATTTAAGTTTTAAATTTAAACACAATATTCCTTAAAATATCCGAAAAACAAAACGGGGAAACGTTGCATTTCCACCAATTTTAATACAGAACAATCCCTTAAAAGTGTACAATTGTCTTTAAATTATTTTCATGTACTATGATTAAATTTAAAGAATTTTTCTGATAGAGCTGCACTTTCTAGATATGACTATGATCGGGTAGTTGCTATTAGTTTAGTCTATGCCCGATTTTAAATATCCATCTTACCTTCTTTTGCATAGTGTGACCCGTGTTCACACCCGATTGCTAGTACTATCACGCTATTTCAGAGAAAAAAAAATACTGAAAAGCACCAACACTACAAGATACATAACTATTTGTTTTATAATTTCGAGTCTAAATTAAACTAATTAATTCTTTCTCTATGAGAAAATAACTTTGGAACAGTTATCGTATTGTATTCATATATTACAAAAACTACGTGTTTTTATCAGAGATTCACTTATCAATAAAAATATTACGAGCCCAGAAAATCCTACTCCTCAAAGAGTTCGACAAGACATTCAAAATTAATGTTCTCACATAAACGTTGTAATTAAACCAGTCCGCAAGTTTAATTATGGCGTCAACGTAGACGGAGTTGGGGAGGGAAAAACCGAAAGCCCACAAACTGAGTCGACGGATTATTTACGCCGCCATCGCGACTAGTTAAAGTAAACAATTAATAATTCCGAAATTGCGTTTGCTTATTAATTCACTTCTGTGCCGATAGCGACTTTGGGCTAATTAACGACCGCCGCGGATTTAGAATTCTAAATTCAAGTTTTCACGGTGTGATTACTTTTCAGGTAAACAAACACAAAAATTGAAAAACACTCAATATTGGCTCGTTGAGGGATTACCGAGAGCCCGGGAATGGGCAATGAAATCAATCCGACTAGCGACCACCCGGTTTATTTGTGTGTTCTGGTAGTGTCACCCCGTCCGAGAAGTGATCGGTTGCGTTGGTCGCGGAATGATTGGGGATTAAGTATTTATGTGAATCTGTGTCTGCATCGACAACGATGCGACAGACTATTGGTGAACTTTTTTATCACTATTGGACAATTCGACAGTGCAGCATTATTGCAAAATTAATTTTCATTTATCGGAAATAAAGCCACCTTGCCAGGTGAGAATGTTGTCGGGGAGATAAATGTATTCATTGGAAAATTTCACGAATTGTTAAACATTTCAGCACTTTAATCTTTAAATTCCAAACGATTCGTGACTGGAATAGCAATAGATTGGAAATTGTCGAATGTGTAATTTTTGTAGGTATTCCAAATTGTTGGTCGTTTATTTTTCTAAATAAAATGTTTTAATTCTTAAATTCAAAAGAGACTCTTCGAAGAGTCTGCTACCCCTATTTTCAAAAAGCTACTCCTTATTTGAATTATATGTAGGCTTATTAGAATTTATGTTCTCATCAGTAGAATTTTTCTGTATTAATTAAAACATAAAAGTCTTTTAAATTACAATCTATTATATAACTACATATAGATAGAAGAACATGTTGACACAATACAACATGCTCCCTCAACAAACTTATACAATAAATTTGGGTCAACGTTGGGTCATGTAACACAGCACAAGTTAGAATACACTACAAGCTGGAGCAATATGCTAATTAGTACATTTTGGCATAGCATATTGTGTTGGCAAAAACACATCAATGCAGCATATTACTCTTGCGTAACATATGTTCGTGGTACAGCGTGTCATAGTGGCACAATCGGTATCGGTATCGGTAAAGAGGTACAACACTTTGGTATAGCATATTTTGCATAAACAAAGTTTTGGAACAGCATATCATGTTGGCACATACATACCTGTACAACATACCATGTTGGTTCAACATACACAACTAGCATGGCATACTGATATAGCGTATACATTCGAGTACTATGATTATAATATTGGAATCATGTGCTGTAAGGCATGCTGGCACCGCATATGTTGCAGCAGTGTATGATGACTGGCACAACACATAGGAGAACATAAAATGTTGCACAGCACAGCAGAACGTAATGGCACGGTAAGAGTATGTTGGTAGTGTACATTGGCACTAGACGCCGAGTTGATCTTGGCCCAACTGATTCATGTCAAATTGAATTGCTGTGGGGCCTGCCGGTGCAACCAACATGTTGTCCTAGCCAAGACGAACCTTACTAAACCTTGACGGAATCACAAAGTCTCTAGCATCATAAGGTGGTCTTCCCGAACCAAGCGGTGTTGAATTGAACGTCTTTTGTTTTACTTTAGGAAAACGTAACTCAATTAAATTGGGTATCTCATAAATTTAAACTGATTTTACGTGAAATTAAACACAATTATTTCCTCCATATTTTTGGGGATTATACTGAAGCATTTGTTCACGTTACATACCCATAGGGTTATTTGCTTTACAGACAAATATGTATATGTTGAAA
This sequence comes from Proctacanthus coquilletti, assembly GCA_001932985.1. Classification (NCBI taxonomy): domain Eukaryota; kingdom Metazoa; phylum Arthropoda; class Insecta; order Diptera; family Asilidae; genus Proctacanthus; species Proctacanthus coquilletti. The sequence continues at coordinate 331,862 of MNCL01000063.1, forward strand.
GTGTACATACATTACAAATATTAATTTTCCTGTTAAATCTCTAGGAAACATAATTTACATAAGTACCATCCTCATTTTCTTAATTGGTCTTTGATATTATCTGAAATGGAGCGGGGAAGTATGTACGATTCGCCTCACCATTAATCTCTTTATTTTAGTATCCTAACCGCACCCAGAATATATTTCTACAATCCCTTGCCATTGGAATAACCTTCAGGTTCCTAGGAAACCCCTGATATCGTTCCACATAAACCAAGTAAACGTGACTGTCTTAAATCAAAGCGGCTAATTGGAGCCCTTGAATAATTACGCAAAGGAAATAAATAGGTTTTCTTGAAATAGTAACACACGTCAACAAGGGAAACCCTCTCTAATATTGTTTTAATGACGCCAATCTGGCTACAATATGATTAAACAACATTTTTCGCACTAATATCATCTAGAGGATTCTAGAGCATCCGCTGACAATATTTCGTCCAAAAGGTAATTAGAATACCCTCGGACAGCTTAAACTGGCTATAATTAGACACCAACTTCGCCATAAGTCCCGATAATATCAGTCATCAACTTCAAAATGCCAAAGTCATTAGATGACCCAATTCCCTGCCCCTGTCAGGTACTTTGAGTTGACGGGGCCGTGTTCAATATTTAACCGGGTTCTATCGCGTTTAGCCTTCAATAAATAGAAGGACGGCAAACGAAACAAACGCTGTCCCCGCCCCGCAGTTCATCCTGCTAGCCCTGGTAAACCTACAACAAACCCTGTCAACTTCTGAAGGTTTTTCACTAGACTCGTAATTAGTGATTCTGGATTCACGAAATAAGAAAAAAAAAAAACGGAAAACTTTTAAGGGTGTGGCATCAGTGGTAGTCCTTGACAACGGACTGAGGACTAGAGATAATTCCCGGAAATGGGAGATTAGCAGATAAACAATCACCCGACCATTGTTTGATTAATGGAAATTTGTGTGTCGTCATTTCTCATCTTCGGTCTTTACTTTGGTCCTTAGCGCCCACCACTACCACTACTCAAATAGTGGTCGGCGAGAATCTCGGTCAAAGGGAAGTTATCTCTGTCTAGATAGAATTACTCCAGGTGACACCGGGATAGTTGCTGCTGCTGAAAATTGATCTTAAGTGCGACCACTCGTGTTGTCTTAAGAAAATTTTATGAAGATCCAGCTAAATTAGTTGACATTGGAAGATAACCTTCTGCAGACAGGGGAGTAATTTTTTCAAAAAGGAGATTAAACATTCCCATGATAGTTGCACTAAACCCTAAGACGGGAATCGACTACGGCTAGGGAGAACTAGATATAAGTAATCTATCCTTTCAATATTGAATATTTTCACCATCGCTACTTTTGACGTCGATATAAAAACAAAAGGATTTTATAGTATTAACTCAAAATATCGAACGGAAAATGTTAAAGGCGTGTTAGATACTCAAATAAACTCTTTATAGGTTGAATAAACTGTGACATGACAAAGACCATACAGACATAACGAAAGCCCATGTCATATCATAAATAACAAAATGCAATTAATTGGACACATCAATAAACCATTGAAATGTTCTAAATGGTGCACATGAGCGTATTTGACAAAAACTTCGATCAGCCGCTACTGAAGTATGCTTAGTTGCACTAAAGTTCGCTATTTAAAGCATGGGTGCACCTTTTTCTGCGGTTTCGAGGAAAGTCGAAAAAGAAAATCAAAGTATGGTATTACATTTGATATAAAAGTACATAAATTAAACTTTTGAATTCTAAGTGCTTAGAAATAATAATTTTATAAAGATTACGATACATGAAATAAGAAAAGTTGAAAATTCTAAAGTTTATAAAAAAAAAATAATGTAGCGCACCTGTTCTCGTCCATGGAACGTTTCTACTGACTATAGTAGCAAAATTTCGGAGTTCGTCTTATATACATAATAATATAAGTTTAAATGATGAATTAATCGATTTTTGTTCTTATATTTAATGGTTGGGATGCATATTTCAGGGCAATGGCATTTTAGAGAACCGTCAGGGAACTTTCAGTCATATTTTAAATATTTTTACTAGCGTATTCCAATTTTAAATTCAAAATATATGCACGAAATCATACTCAAGTCATGCAAAGTAAAGAAATCAAATAATAATAAAAAAAAAATCATGACAAAATAGCAAATTTGAATGGAACTTAGAAATGCACACATGTGAAATCCTACTGCAGGTACCCATCCAAAGAACAAATTCTTCATGACTACGTGTTTGTTTCTTTGCATAGTTTAAAAATTCTCGGAGATGTTTTCACGATAATTCAACTTTGGGAAATTTGATTTTTAAGAGTAAGTTTTGATTCTATGAGATACGAGCACCTGTGCTTCCGATACAAAACTTATATCGACAATTTTAATGCGCACTAAGCGAAATTGTTGGTACCAATTTTTAGGTCTTGATTTATCTATTAGTATTGTTCAAGATATTCCCTTCAACCCCATGGGAATAGGTCGGCAAGAAAACTTTCTTAAATCATTGAATTAGTTTATTCTCTACGTTTTCTATTTTGTCAAGAACATAAAAACTCCCTAAAAATGAAATTTCAGATACAGAAAATAAAAAGCCCCAAGCTTTTCACAATGCCAACCGTAGCGGCGCCTCCTAGAGGTGTGCCAGTCATGGTGGTAATTTTCTTAGTTGTCAGGTGCTTGAAATCATTCTAGCACCCGCGGCACAGGTAAGGGATAGGCGAGGACGGCAGGCAGTCAAGAACTTAGACGTGTGGTATTTGAGTGCAGGGACTAGATTTTCACATTACTTCAGGATTTTCCGGGTTTTGCTTAGATGCCTCAAAAATGCATGAATCATCGCATAATTTTGCCGCTCATGGGGCACCATATTAAAAATCCTTTCTGATATCGTTTTCTCAAGTTTTTAAAACTCATGCGAGACCGTCCCGACCTTAAAATATATCAACATACATTCGTACAACAATTTTCTATTCCGAGAGGTTTTTGCACGGAGTATAAAAAATCGAAAGGCAAAATAAATAAAAAAAAGTTAGTAACTTGAAGAACTAACACGAAAATCAAATTAGGAAAGAATTAATTGAAAAATGCTATCAAATAGCAATTTTTCTTCCATTCCGACATGATTTTCTGCCAGGAAACCTCGAGTGATAATCTCCCAAGGAGCCCGATAGCGCACCTTTTGCCTTGTAGCGCACTCCTTAGCCGCGAATTCTAAAAATGTGATTTGGGGACGGAGGACGCTTCTTGCACGCTACGTGCCATCACGGGATTAAATTGATTTTGTTTCGGTTTAGGTCGTTAGAAGACATTTCATATTTCTTTCTAGTGCAATCCTCTTCGTGAACGTTTGAAACGTCTCCAGATTTTTCTTATTTAAACATTGCACAGAGTAAATCGTTCTACGTGCTTTTCGAAACTACTTAACTTAGTTTTAAAAATTCTCACCGAATTCACTGAACTTCTTAAAAGGTTATTTTTTATTCTATTGGGAACTTCATAAATTTTGGTTCATTTTGAAGATACAATTTTTTGAATTACAAATCGTATAATTTGAAAATTTTATCTTGTAGCAAGTTTTAATTTTATATAAGTTGAATACATCTACACATTTGCTACTTTTGTATACACGCCATCAGTTCATGCCACTACAAAAGGAACAGGAGCTTGTTCAGTTCAAATAGAAAATGTATTTTTTGAAATCGATTACGTGAATGAATTGCCGCCCCTTTCCATTGACAAGTTGTTGAATTAAACCTTTTCAATTGAACTCGAGATGGAAAAAAAGTAGAAAGTGTAGTCGAGTTAGTGGGAGTTAAGGAGGATAGAAAAAATAAAACCCCGAATCAGGTAGAAAGGTAGAAAAAATGGAATTACAATGTGCTCTCCTGCAGTACGTTGTTCTGGAAACTTTTCCCCAATCGGTATGAAATTATTATTTCTGCTCTAATTATTTTGAAATTGCACCCTTCCTTTGTTCCAGTCCTTTTTTGAAGGATTTGAAACTTTGAATACGATTTTCGCAAAGTGAATTTAGCTTTTAAAAAGTTTTACTCAATCCCAGCAATCAAATACAAACGAATTCATTTAATTATTGAATATCACAAAACCACAAAATTCCTTGGGTTTAAAATATTAACATATGTAAACAAAATATCGTAAAAGATTTTTTTCCACGTGATTAAAATACAAATACAGCAAGTTAATTTTAAATGAATTATTTATGATTTAGTAAAATCCATATTTTGGTACTTATAAATAAATCATAACATTTTTTAAATTGATTTCAGAGAGACTATTTAATTTTTTTTTCAATCCAGTATAATGGCTTCATTATGGTTGGACAAAAATTTTAATATGCTTCCATCGTTTCCCTGGATGAAAAATTAACACAAAAGAGAGCTTTATAAAAAACGAAGTTGCTTTTTTGAACATTTTAAAGTGAATTTTTATGAAATATATTTGCATGCCTAAAAAATACACACAGGTAATAAATAGACCCTATAAATAAGTTATAAATTATAATTCCAGGAGCTGCCATTCGAAAAAGCAAATTTTTTAAACTTATGAAAAAGCAATTTACGAAATTTAAATATTATAGAATTGCTTATAATAAAAAGTATTATTGGAAAATGATAACACCGCTTAGACTGAACTACTAATGACTATATTAATAGATTATTTTAGGAATATTAGATGAAAATTAAATATGAATATATAAACATATAAAAAGTTCTACAGTTCAATTAAATTTCTAAGCAATTTTTTAACTTCTATGGAGTTGCAGAAAAGATTTTTAGCTTAATATTTTTCTTAGAACTTCTTCAAAATTATAAAATATTTTTAATATCAAATGAATTTTCTCAAACAAAGTACTTTTGAACTGAATTTCGAATAGTATACCAAATTTTTCGGCTTGATAAAAAAAATTCTTTAAATATGCTCTTTTAAAATATTTGCATGTTGTACAAGAATCAGTAATTAATACTGCAAAAGGAAAATTTGGAAATTAAACGGGATAAATCACGAAAAACATTACATTCCATAAGTATGCTTAATTTTGAATTTAATGACGATGTCAAAAAAATCGCTTAGCAATTGAATGGGACAGTGGTGTGGTCAATAAATTTGGTAAATAGACTGACACCGAGACCTTCGAAAATGTAGAGATATAAAAGAACATGGGGAGTATATGTTATATAAAGTGACAAAAAGATCACCATACAGGCAGATATCTTTACATACAGAGACAAGTTAGTTGGACACACAAAGGTACAGCTACATGCGATTTGAAAATGAGTGTCAAACAATTGTGGTCAATAAGTTCCATGTGCAGATAAAATTGATAAATCTTTTCTGAAATATGACACAAAAGTTAATTCCTTGAACGTATACTTTCTTTCTAATCTTGTGTTTAACTGAGAAAGTTTTCGACGTTTCGACAACTGTTTGTCTTACGTTTAAAAAACAAGAACATTAATTAGGGACGTCTCCTTGAATATTCAATTTAACTTAGTACGAGGGGTAACGATACTTTTGCTTCTTTCGAATTTTCATGACATAATGGACCAGCAATAAAAAGTATTTCTTTTCACTGACAGCATCCTTTTGAATCTTTAAACTCCCTCCATTATAGAGACGTGTCAATTACACCATTTTCCTGTTGAAATTTTTAGCTCGTTTTTCTGCCACTGACCTGATTAATTTTCACTCCCAGCTTTTAACCCTGTTTATTCATTAATTATAAACTTTTGCATTTAGTCTTAACTGACGTTAATTTGCTGTGCTGCTTTCGCTGACAGAGAAATTTCGATTCTATAGAAAATTTTCCCAATTAGGATTTTCACGGCATCAAATTCAATTAATTGCGCTGAATATGTGGAATTTATGGATAAAAAAAATAAACTTGAAAAGGTAGAGTTGAGATATCAATGCCGAAATAGTTTGCAAGGAAACCGAGAAATATCCGCTTCCAGTTGATGCAGATTGCTCATTAAATTTTCACACGTTGCAGGTCGTTCGGCGGGGAGTTAGACGTGTCTGTGCCATTTGATGCAGAACAGCATTCGACGAATGTTCTATAAACATAGTAGCAAATTAGCAATTAGTCGACTGGTCGAAAGCATGCACCTACGTCTGGGATGCATCTTGCAACTTGAAAGGAGCTCACTCGCGATAGGAGGGTTAAATAAAGCATATCCAATTAGAATCGTGTACAGGTGAATGAAAAGCCAGAAATTTATTTGTATTTACCTGGAGATTTGAAATACTCATTTCAGCACTGGTTTTGCGTGAATGGAATTTACCAGGGAGCAAAGATTCGATTGCAACAATGTAATTCTTAACACTATTTCCAAGTCTTCATTTCCGTGCGAAATTGTCGAGTTCCGGCAATTATTTTGCAAAATCATCCTTCAAATAAGGGTTATTTCTCAGAAGAATTGTGAAAGCATAAGACAAAGTACTTTTGGGACGTCTCGGGCCTATATGGGCCCGAAATTAGCTTCAGAAAATGAATACAGTGCTGCCCGTAAAGGCACAATTTAAAGAAATTTCCATATGTGCTGGCACAAGCTGCATTGTATTTCTATTCATAGTGGTTGTAAGAAGTAGGATAGCAACCAAAGCAAAGGATGTCTTCAAGGATTTTCTGCGACTGCTTCTGTAAATGCCAAGTTTCTACAAAATTAATCGTGGGAGTCTTAAGTAGTATAAAAGAAGGGGCAAAGTGAAATAGATTTTAATAGGATTTTTCATTCTACTAAAAGAAGTTTTGACTTTGACGAACTAAATTAAGTTAAATTACAAAAATTCTTCTATAGAAATACTTGTTTTGAAAGTTCAAGTGAAAAATTGAATTTCTTGAAAATTTTGTTTAAAACATAAAGTGCTTCTTTATAAATCAAAGAGAGTATTTTTGCAAATAAATGAATTTAAATTATAATTGATAAATTCTAGAGAATTCTTTGATTGTAAAATTTTTAAATATGGCAACTGCTGTTGTGAGTGCAGCAAGAAAAAAAGGTGTAAGAGGTAATCATAAAAGTTTCTCATTTGTTTTTAGACGAAATTTATTTAATTTTAAAGGAAATGGTAAAATATAAAATTCTGTAAATGTTTGAGAAAAGTGAAATGGACTTTTACAATTTTTCGTATTTTAAAAGTGCGTACTTTTAATATCATTGAATCTAGAAGCTTTTTGTGTTGCAAAACATTTTATGATATTTTCAATTTTATATTATATCTACTGAGCTTCTATAAATTTTGTACAAGTTTATAGTTTTCTTTCGTTTTCCACAAAGATGGCATTTCAACGTTTATACTAGTGCCAATATCCATACTATGAAAATTTATATGACATAGAAAGTAATTGAAAAGGCAATATACTTGCTAATGCTTTATTTTTAGAATTCAATGTGAAAGGTGTTATTACAAACAAAATTATGGCTTTTCGATCTACCTGTTATACAATTTGTCCATAAAAGATCTATTCTGAATTCTAAAGACTTGAAAATGGGATATAAAAAAATCGCACTTCAAAAATTAGAAGATAATTTGAAAAACTATAAAAAGAAATTCTTCCAAAATAAATCATTCGAAAATTTGAAGGAATTTTGATGGATTGTTTATTACGACAAAAAGAGCCTTTAAAAATTTTACCCAAAATATCACATATCACTCCATGCAGATTTTTATTACAGCTTTTTGTTATATGCCCCACAATTGGTGGATTTGATATCGTTCATTTATTTATTCTAACACTTAATATTGAAATTATTATAATAGTTGAAATTTTTGTGTTCGCACGATTGTATACTATTACTTCTGCACGCATGACAAAAAGGAAATATGAAATACATCACATCTTACGTGCCTTGTGGAAGTAACTAAAGCCTTAGTTATATTAAAATAAACACTGTTCACAGAAAATTACAAGTCCTCAGTACTGTATTCGTCCTAGGAATCACAATGTCCCATCTTTCGAAGCATCTATGTACAGTGTGTTTAGAACACTCAAATTATGTCTCTCTTGTAAAATCTACTTAAATAAAATTCACCCAAAAGTTCGTTTCACGTCCTTAGGAAGGTTGTTACCAAAAAAGAAAAAACTTTGCATTATTTACTATACCTTCTTGGGGAACGTGATTCCATCAACGTAGACGGCCATAAAACAAAATGATGTTTCTCATCTTGATGCTTGACGAATTTTTGTTTTTTTCGTGTTTTAACAAACACCTCAATATTCACGGCGTGTATGATTCCAATCGCTCACCCGCCTTCGATCCGCCTTTCTGCTGTTTTTCCTCTTCATCATCTTAAATCTGAGAGGCGTGGAAAGGAAGATCTTGCTTCTAAAGATATTGAAATTATTAAAGCACTCTCCATGGGGGAATTGAATTTCGATACCTATTAAAATAAAAGAAAGGGAAATACAAATTTAGGGTTGTTAAAGAAACCATAGGGAGACGACCGTGAGTGGCTCCATGAAAATTTACATGCTCCTCGTGTAATTCAGCTTCACTGCATTAAAGTTTTATTCGGGTCTGCATGAAGCTTATATATTAACCCAGGTGGTCTCTTCATTAAAGCAACATGTTCGAAATGAACGTCCTTTTAAAGTAGGACAATAAAAGGGCTGCTGGTGGTGGAGTACGGCGTGTCATATCGTGTACGGGTTGGGGAAACTTTCAGAAGTGGGCCGGTGAGGAGTACTAGCGCCCGGTATTAATGAAATTTTAGTATTAAAAATTCGAACAAGGTGGTTACCTTCTACGCACGTGTATTCATTGAATAGATTAATAAAGGCTGGATAATTTTCATTTTAGAACAAAAGCTACAAAGGGGGGAGCTCCACGCCAGATGTCTTTATGACCCCATAAAATGCTCCCGAAAGGTTGTTTGAGTATAGCGACTTTATTTTGTATTTATAAAATGTCAAAAAACACGATAAGGTCTCATTGTTCCATTAAAGGCACAATTTAATTGCTCTTTTACTGCGTGCCCAAGTTCGGCGTGTCCTGTCGACTCAACAGAATACGAAATTAATTTGGACGGGAATTCATTTAGAGGAGCTCTCCACTGCTGGGAAGATATGCTTTAGTGGCAAACCTTTTCTAGAATCGGGTCGGAGTTGAGTCTTTTCTTTTAAGTTAATTAATCCTACCTGACAGGGAGAATTTGTTTAGACACTTTGTAAGAAAAACTAATATTTTTTTGTGTATTAGCAGTTCATTTTGCTTGCGTTTTACACATTTTATCCTATTTCTGGGCCTTTATTGTTCATGATTAACCCTAAACGATGTCCATGAATTTTATACATTCAATTAATATAAAATACGTCATGTATTTTCAACAGGATGTAACATACATTCCAACTTTCATAAATTCAATTTAGTCACCTAGAAATTGAGATATTGATGGTTGTGAAACTGATGATATCACGTTAATGAAGGTACATTTTTAAACACTCCATAAAATCCACGATTTTTTATTTCTTCCTGAAATGTACGATATGTACGTACGATAAGTTCTAGACTTTCAATATTTTTTTAAACATTAGAAGCGTACGGTCAAACACAGCCTACATAATAAACCTCTATTTGTTTTATTTTAATTGGTCATTCTATAGGTAGCAATTAAAAATCTCTTAACTGGTTCTGTTTAATCTTGCTGCTTATTTAATATTCTATCAAATAAGACCAGTTTTACTAAAGGATCACTACAAGTTTCATACTAGCAACTAGCTAAAATTTATGCTGTTCACTTCAATTCTCTTAAAATAGAATTTGGATCAATGAAATATGACGGAAATAGCCAGTGTCCCGTATTTTATCGAAGAAGAAGAAGAAAAGGACGGGTTCATCTCTACGGTCTCTATCATTGAATTGAAGGACAAGTAAACTTTACATCAAGAAAATTCAATTTCCTGGACTGACTGAAATTTTGACTAGAACTTTGAGTGAAGGGTTGTTTTGTTTTCATATCTAAACCAACAAATATCGACAGATTGACATTAGCATGCACCTCTTGGTATTGGTTCATACCATTCGAACTTCATCCATACATCTCGGGGGGTTTTTAAATACTGAACTTTTAGTGCTATTTGCATCATATGTATTTCTTAAATACGGAAAATGGATCAAGAGGAAAGGTGTCTTATTTCGAACAGGTCCTCTGAAAAAGGTGTAATCCCAAAAGGGCTTTCACCTTGAATAATTGAATAAAACGACAACAGTGAACACAGCCTCCTCTATCTTTGGTAGTTCCCTCCGTTCATTGGGGTATTAAGAGATGATTACCGAGAATTGTAATGGAAAAATCTCATTAACTTGCTGTAATTTAAAAAAAAAAATTGCTTACGTTGCAATAATCTAGGAAGTCATCTGCGTCAGCCATAATTCTAATATATGTACATCCTCTACCTTGGGCTCTTAAAATATCATTACCAGACCTTCCTGGAGTTCTTCTTATGTCGACGTTTGAAGGTGTGAAGATTTGTAATACTTGGCCGCCCTTCAGTCTCACTGCGTGGGCTTGACGTTTTGTGTAAATTAATTAAATTGTAAAGTATGTTGTTGTTAAAGACGAAGTACTATTTTAAATTAAATATTCTGTAAAAGCCTTTAAATTTCTCAGGTGAAAATTAATTATATTGTAATTAAATGGCCCAATATAAATATAAATGTACGACAGAATTGTTGGACAATTTTTTATGATGTTGTAATATCATTACGATGACTTTCTACAAGTAAATTATAAAAAATAAATTCCTTAACAATAGTAAAACGCTTTAAAATATTTTTTGATTATATTTAATCACTACAATACAGGCCCTTGTAAAGGCTCAGTGTGCTATAAAAGCGCTCGTAAATTTTAAATCCTTTGTAATATTATTTTAATTAAAGCTATAAAATTTAAAATGCAATTTTTGTCAAACAAAATGAAATTGCTATAGTAAAAACTACACATTTATCTTCTTCTGATTTAAATATGTTTGTTTTTTTTTCGTAAATCTTGTTTATTTTTCTCTATTACCTCACCAATTTTAATGGAGTTTTTTAATAAAGTTAATTGCACAATCAATTAAACAGTTCAAAATCAATATTGAAATTTTTTATTGAGGGTTTTATCCACGTATTGACTTTATTTCAAATTAATATTGTAGTAATTTTGATACGAGGGTATATTTCAATGTAAACAAGGAGAAAAACAAGGTGTCGAATGTGAATCAAAATTGTGTGTAGTAAAATAATTTAATTTATATACTTATACTACTGCTACTAGTTCTATTTACTGAAAATTCGAACGGAATTCTGCTTATTAATTTATTTATTTGAAATCTTTTTACATGTCTACGGATAGACTGATTTATCTGAAACTTTTTGCGAGCATCTGCAAAAAATTAACTAAGAAATTTGAAAAATTTTTTATGGGATAATAAAGCAAAAAAATTTTTTTTTATTTACAGGTAATAGATATGAGCGTATTTTGAATATGTAAAATACAAAGCAATATAAAATTAAATGCTTTATAAAATTTATACACCAATTTAAAAAGAAAAGTAAAGGGAAACAATTCGTTTGATTAAAAATTTTAAAACGCTAAAAAGTTAAAAGATTTATTTTCATGCCTACGGGTGCATTATTTTTGAGAATGACGGCAATTTTAGTCTTATTTGAATGACTTTTTTATTTGTTTTTGTATTAAACTGGAAAATTTTTATTTTATAAATTTTATTACCGATAAAATCGTAAAATTGTTTCATCCAAACTTTTCACTGAAGCCCTCATATAAATACGACACTTTAATAACATTTAAATGAATGAGGATGTAAATTATGTTTTCTATTATACGTTAAAATTTTATTATTACAAAAGTCTTCCCTGTTTACAAAGCTCCTTTTATTATTGAGAGAATTTTAATACACTCTTAGGGGTAAAATTCAAGGCGAAATCTAAAAACAAACAAAATGCAAATCTCGAACAAGCAGAAAATCCAAACACCGGAAAATTCACGGAACTGACTGTCTTTTGTTTTCCTTCTATTACAGATTCAGAACTAGAAGAATTGGAGCAACCACCACGTTATCGGCCGGATTCACTAAGTGCCCTATGCAGAGCAACTCGATTTTCAGAGGCGGAAATCAAGCGAATTTATCGTGGATTCAAGGCTGAGTGTCCAACAGGTGTTGTACGGGAGGATACCTTCAAAGTGATATATTCTCAATTTTTTCCTCAGGGAGGTTCGTGCGGTACAGTATAAAAAGTCTTTGTTAAACAAAAAGAAAAAAAAAATTTACTAATGGTCAAAAAGCTTTCTTTGTTAAGATGAAATCATCTCCCTTGGCTGTTTGTGCTTTCTTTTTGTGTCGTTGTTATCATTGTGAATCCCGGCCAACCCCTTGCATTCCCTATAAAAACCCTTCAGGGACAATGTAAGACCACCTTATGGACTTACTCCTTGTCTATCCGCAGTTACATAAATTTTCTTTGAATCTTTATATGAGACCTTACTTTATAATGAACTCGGTAAACTTACGTATTTTATGTACTCGCTATACGAATGCTTCTTTATGTCCCTTTTATGTCCCACCCCCTCCGTTAACCTTGCTTTTTATCATTTTTGTTTCTTTTGTAATTTTTAAAGGTAAGATTTTACCACGTAATGACTTTTTAGATGTAGTTGAAAGTTTTTTGTGCGCTAATTCCTTTATATGTGTCATGTCATTGTTTGGAAGAATTATAGAATTCATTTATCATTGGATCATCTGACCCTGTCATGAATCCACTTCATCAGTAGCTATTAAGGTTAATTCTCTGGAAAATTGATCTGACTTTTTTTTTCTCGAAATAATGTTTTTTTTTTGTTGGCATACAATTCAAAACACTTTTAATGCTATTTTGATGATTGGTTGTTTTTGTTTGATTAGAGTCATTAAATAACAATGATAAAATCTTAGATTATACTACTACGCTTAATAAATTGAATCGAATTAAAAATGTGCTATGGTAGACAAAGTAATTTTAGTATGGGTAGTGTGTTTTATGGCAAACAGTTTTCCTTTTGAATTATTATAGTAAAATAAAAATTCCTTTTGCGAGGCTAGAGAACTTGCATTAGCTCTAAATGTTCGGTCTTGTGGTTACGTGTTCACTACCGTCAAATAAAAGCATTAGAAAAACTTGATCTAATTAGTTTTATTATGTTTTTAGAAATTTAAGTTAAAAATTCTAAATATTTTGTGCAACAATAAGTACCTGATTCTTAGAATTTTTTAGTTGTTTTTATTAAATATCAAACAGAATTTTGAACGAATTTCTTTTGAAAATTACCCTTCAAAAAAATAATTTTTCAAAATTTTATTCAATAGAAAGCAGAATTCAAATAAATACAGAAATTTAGCTACTTAAGATTGGATAACAAAAGATACGCGGGTAGATTAGATTTGCTATTATATAAAAACAAAAGCCAATAATTGAAGAACAAAAGATGTGCTATGCCGTGAATTATTGATTGAATTATTTGAAAACCAAATTTGATTAACTCCATTTAAAACAAAATCTCAGAATGTTAAAGTAAAGACATAAAGACAAGCACTGGGAATGACGTTGACGCCTCCAGTATCATTTCTAAAATTGGATTACAAAATCCCCATGAGTATAACCGGAGATATTTTCACATTTGAAAAGACACCCACGTCATACGAGTATTTACCTATAGAGTCCATAGTGGACCTAAAGATTGTCATGTGTGTTCATTCTCCGAATGATAACGAAGGAACCCATGCGGTAAAACTTTTTACATCGCTGAAAGTAGAGTTCTTAAATTTTATATGTATGTCTTCCCGTACCACATGGAACCTCCCCCCGACAGCCGAAAGGGCTTTTCCAGCACCGAAATAAATCTGCTTTCTTTAGTCACTTCAACAAATAGGCAAGAACCCTTCAGAAAACGACTTGTACTTTACCATTCCAAGTGACGAGTGTTCTCGAGCAATTTCAAAAGAATTAAAGCCTGAGACATAAAAAAAGTCATTTTGGCTGTAATAAGAAAACAAAAAAAGCTGCTTTGTTTTCAGATTTCTTTTTAGACAAAAAAAAAAAAGGAAGAACAAAAAAAGAATAGTCTTCTAAACTGAAATGGTGGACGTAGGGGAAATCTAAAGTTTTTATAGATGTTATAAGACCTTGTGTTAAACGATCAAAATTTGTTCTTCTTTAGATTGTGTAGGTCTTTGTAGTGTTTCAATGGCGGCAAATGAGTGATTTGTTGGCCAACAAAACTTTTCAAGTACATAATCATCTTAAATCTGGACCAAATTTAAGAATTCTTGTAATTAATGTTACATTTTAATAAATACAAATTGTTTTGTCTAAAGACAATTCTTTTAAGAAAAAGTTCCAATATTTAGTTGTTGAATTCATGCGGTTAAGAAGAAATGGGTAATTGGAAACCTATTACAAGTACAATTTCCTGGAATTGTAATTAATCCCTTCAATTCTTTAATAATGCATTTTAACAACTTCTTAATTGAAAGTAATCGAGACAATTTTTAAAGTGTTTGAAAATTGGGGTTCATTTCTTTAAAGTAATTGATTAAATTAACTACAACTCACAACTTCTTTTTATGGAATTAGAAAATATTTCAAATTTATTTCTAAGTAATTGAAATAAGTCAATTTTCAAATGTCAAGGACTTGAAATCGGGGGTGTTTTAATTTCAAAAAGAATTGATTTCTTCCCACCTGTCCACTAGACTCACAAGAGTATCTCACGTGCTGCACGTCTTCAGTCCTCTTCATTATGTTCTCATAATATCCCTGAAACATGATCACTTCATTGTCACCATACTGCAGCGTTTCTCCAAGTATATAACTCAATACTCGAAAATGTCTCATCATTCTTAAGGACTATAAAATCTGAAAAATGTCGGTTATTTATTTCAGGGCAATTTGAACGTCTTGCCGTTCGATGACAACCAAGTGCACATCTGCAGGCACCATTTTTATTTGACATGAACCTTATGAAAATATTATTTTCACGAGAATGACATGGCCTTGTATTGCTGAAATCCTCACTCCCAGGTCTGCATAAATATGGGGTCGGGATATCCTGAAAATATATTTCAAGGAATCACTCAAATAAACAAAAAAAAAAAAAATACGACACTAGACGGGGGTACCGCGCCCTTCACGTCCATACGAGCGAATATTTTGCGTGACATCAATGCCACTCACGGAATATAGGATTTTTTAATTAAATACCTTTCCTCGCCGAGATAAAAGCGAAATAATATCCCTGTCATGGTCGTTACATAAAATAAAAATTTGCATACGGCTGGGACTGTTGTACTCATTGATGCTAATGCAGAGGCTTATCCCGGGCACCCTGGATGTGGTAGGATGGGCAAAAAAAAAAAATTGCCGGGATCGCGTTCCGTCCATTCGGCTCCTTCCTTCCCAACAACTCTGTAAATTCAATTTGATCCTACTTGACTTTCCTTATGCAGGTCTTAAAGGCGCTAGGCGGATGATGATGGCGGGGCGGTGGGGGATTGTCTGGCGGGTAATTTTATGCAAATTTTTATTTTATACTGAGATTGGTGACATGATTTCTCCATTTGAATTCACCAAGAGGAAAGTTGTCTTCATGGAATTTATGGTAGTCCACTGGAAATTCTTGTGGACTTCTGTAATGCCATGGAAATGAGGTTTCCACATTTATACGTCTCGAAAACTAATTTTGCTTGTTTTTGGTGTGCGACTGAATAAAAATTCACATTTTTCTCTTTTTTCCAGGTTTAACCGAAACGTTTTGTAAAGTTTATTTTCCATTTTACGAATATTTGCATGAGACATATTTCATCGAAGGCTATAGCATTAAGCTGCATGCGTCCTTACTCAAGTTTCTTTATGAAAATCCTTTCTAACAAATTTTTATCTTCAAACTGGTTAACTTTCTTCTCTTTTTCTTTCCTTTCATGGGGCAAATACAGCAAATACAGGTCTGTACGCACACTACGTTTTTAATACTTTGGATCAGGACCATAGTGGGATAGTGAGCTTTGAGGTAAGTATAGATTTTTTTATAAATACTACAAGTAAATCTGTTTATTTCTAAAATTACCTAAAGTGATCGAAGGTTTTCCAAATTATATTTTTTAAATAAGAACTTCGAATTTAAAAATAAAAAAATGTTAAGAAAGCAATTTAATTATGCACTAGGAAATTCCTTCGTTATTCATATAGCTAAAGTGGATCGAATATTATTAAAATAATAATTCTTGTTAATAAATGTTGCAACAGAAGTAATTTTTAAAACAAAGAAGAAAAAAAGGGAGTTTTATAAATAAACAAATTTAGGAATTGCAAGAAAATTGTATTAAATTATTATACAAAGTTTAACATTTTAAGTCTAACATTTTCTTCTGAACACACGACGGTTACAAGATTTAATAAATAATCGATTTTGAGTTTGGTATTATCAACAAGCAAAAAAAAAAAATCTAGCTAGAATCTTATTCTTGTAGTCTAGTATAGACACAAGCGTATTAAATAAATTTAATTTATCAAATAAAATAAAAAATGATGATTTTGTATAAGAATTTATTTGGAATCAACAAGTGACAAAGTCGCAACAGTTTATAGTCTCAATTTACCCACTTCTATGGCCATATATTCAAAAGGCTTACAATTTTAAAAACCCTTGAGAATTATCTCTCTGACAAAAACAAAACAAATCCATAAAATCAGTTTCTAATTAAATTTCAAATAGATTAAACCCCTTAATTAGAAAAGGAAGCTAACAAAACCCACTTGAATTATTAATGAGTAATTAGACCAGTCCCTCTCCAATGAAAAGTAGGAAAATGTCAAGGCCGTCGAAGCTATACTCAATCGCTAATAAACCACTTATCCCTAATAATTTTAACTCCCCTAAGAGATTACCGCAACAAGCCGGAGGCCATAAAAACTATTCCTGGCTCCAATGAAGTCACTAAGACGAGATTCCCTTTCCTTCGAGCCCCGGGTTCGCCCCGCCGCCGCACGTAGAGTTCTTGCACAATGCAAACATTAAACGTTTCGATCCGGTGGCATCAACAGGTACCAGGAAGCTAATTACATCGAAGAAAGTCGGGGAAAGTGGAAGAAAGTGGTTGCGCTTACTCCAGTCCACCAATCGTGTGCCGCTCCTGGAGGATTCATTCGATATTTATTGGCCTGATTTCAAATAGAATTAAAGCAGCAGGCTTGAGTCGGGTAAAAGTAGCCACTAGGACATCTTTATTGACCTGGGCAGAATCCAGACACCGGAACGGCTGTAATTTACACTCCACTAGAATCGCAATCCCACAAATGCACTCAAATCAAATTAATACCATCGCCAGATGTATGACCACCATAAATACCTTGCCATAGTTTACTGTCCATCTTAGGAACACTAAATTTTTTATAGTGACTAGAGATAACCCCACTCCTTCAAACCATGGGACGATCTGATTTATAAGACCGTGGGGTAAGAGCCACTATCGCTTTCAGGCACATTAAACTTTTTGCTACAATTTTTCTAAAATGTAAAAAATGAATCCCCAGAAATACGTTATGGTCTCTCATCTTAGCTATCTTCAATACTTTTTGCAGGAGTTTGTGCAAGGACTTTCGATATTATCTCGAGGTTCCGTAGAAGAGAAGCTGAAATGGACCTTTTCGCTGTACGACATCAACGGGGACGGTTACATCACAAGGGAGGAAATGACTGACATAGTTACTGCCATATACGAGCTAATGGGACGTCTTCCAGACGCATGTCCGGATGAGGCTAAAATCAAGGAGAAGGTCGAAAGGATATTCCAGGTAAAAGTTGACCGTTTTCGACTCACTTAAAAAATAAATTATAATAAGAAAGGTGGTCCCTTTTTCGCTTTTTTCGTTAGACTAAAAAAAAATTCATCGAATTTATCGAACTATACCTGGTGCCATCCTCTTTGCTCGACATTGTGTGTAATTTCCGGACGATTTCATTATTTGAGTCCATTTTCTCGTTAAATAAAAATCGACAGGGAGTCAATCGACCCAGAGACCTAGAAAATGTCGTTATTGTGCAATGTACAAAACGGGCGATGATTCCGGGGATAGTACCGATGTATAAAAATGAAATTTCGAAAAGCAACCGAAGGGTATATGCTTTAACTGTGGACATATAAAGGACTACCATGGATTTTCGTCTACCGAACCTCTGATGACGATACTTCAAAGGACATACGGGGGTAACGTGCGGAAATAAATCTTTAGGGCTTATTTCCAGAAAGTTGGCTTATTTATCAGAATAGGAATTGTGTGTCAACTACAATCTCTACCTATTCATCTTAACGTTACCATTGTTATCTGTAGAGGATTGAGTCCTTTGTGCGTAGATAGGAGCTCCGCTTCATCTCTGCTGTTTTCAAATGTTTTCACGTACATTTACGTTTCGTTTTACGTATTTCGACATTTCATTTCTACACGTATGATGTTCCCATTTTTAGTTCCATATCTGTGATGAAACGTGTAATCTAGTTGTTTACCTTTATCCTAGTAGTCCTCACGATTCTAGGAAATGGATGAAGGTTGAAAGGGTTAATGTATTAATAACTAGATAATTTATGTGATATGAAAATTTTCTTTGGAAAATATCACAATTTTCTTTTGTTTTGTAGAAATTTCTAGAGGACTCTTATGCGTAATTTATTTTTTAAATTTTGAAAATTTATGTATGTAAATTTTTCTTGGTTTTATAAATATTTCAATTTGATAACCCTTCCTAAATCAAGCATGAAAGGTTTAACAGTTGGAGATTTATTTGATTACAGAGTAAGAAACTGATCTCCTTTTGGATATGTCTTTTAATCAGTACAATTGTATATTTTTCAAATTTTTTGTCCTTTTATGTTATGATTTAATTTTATTTATTTATTTAACCCATTTTTAATCGAGCTTGCAAAATATCTTGATTTTAAAAATATTGCAAGCTTGTATAATTTTTGGACAAAAATGGTTTTAAAAGCATGTTGAGTTTTGGATCTACTACTCATAAGAATCCTTTCTTATGTCAAAATAAGATTTAAAAGTCAACGACGAGTGCTGTCGTTGTTATGTTTACCTTGTTTTTAGTTTTCCTTATATATTTCAGTTATTTCGAACTCTTGACTGTTAATTGAATGACCAGAAAAAGACATAAACTAGACTTGTTAATTATACACCACGGTTTCTAATTAATTTCCACTAAGAGAATAGAATCGGTTTCGCTGTATAAAAGACATAAGTACTTGGTTCAGGTGTTTACTTTCCCTGGAAGTACGTGCCGCCCATGTGAGTGCATATAGACATTTTATATTATCGCACATAAAATTTGAAAAGTAGCGAAAACACTTTAAATACGTGAAAATACGAAAATTGCATAATTCCCCTTGAGCGTAGTGAATATAGCGAGTAGGGGTTTCTTGCATCAAGAGGGCAATATTGCATGGCAACTGCATGTTATATGCATATTAAATGTTTAATACTCCATACAGCCACCAACCAAATGAACAAGCGGAGTAAGGACGACCTTGTGTGTATTAAACGCCGCAAATTTAATTAAATTTTCCTTCGACTCCAATCCGTTCTATACAACTTCGTTCTCTGCTGCTACCCTCAAAGAATTCTGTAAAATGACTATAAGTAAGAGTTTGGGTGGCTGTTAAAATTTTAATAGCTACTACCACTGCAGGATGGTTGTCAAGCATTTTGGGCCAACATAAAAATAGATGAGCCCCAGCAGTTACGATGGACTTGGTGATAGCTACTTACAGCTTCCATTGTACTTGCAGGTCTATTGCCTGCGGGTCTGCAGCGACTGATTGTTCTGGAGTAGGAGCTAATCCGATGAAATGAGATGTAGTGGAATGGAAACCTTAAACTATTATAATGAGGGTGAAACCCACATATGCTCCCCACCGCAAATGTTTTGAAAATTTAGATATTGGATCGGATGAGATAATAAAGTGGCAAACCATAGTTTGATAATCGCATATCTATTTATGTACAAAAATTTAGAAATGTCTTATGGACGAGCCTAATTAATTTTAAAATATAAAAATGTGTTTGTGTTTGCACAACATTTTTTATCAGAAGTCTTCTTTAAATCATTTATTTAATATTTTAATTTTGGTCACCAAAATAGTGCAAAATTTCGACCAATCAATTTCTAAAGCAGGAGAACAAAAGTCTTAGATTTATAAAAATTAATTAGGTCATAAAAACTTAACGAGATTAGATAAAATAAAATACAATTTATCAAGTTCTTGCATAAAATTTTATTGATTATATATCTGAACATTAAAAAAAAAATTAATAAATATATAATTAATATAATAATAAATGAATGATACGAAGAAGCAAAAGAATTCATTCGGACTCGATTCAATTTAGAAAAATCTGTACAGTGTGCAGAGTATACGAGTATTAATCTGGGTTTCTACTTACGTAGAAAGAATCTAGATATCATATTCTAAGAAAAATATTTTTAATATTTAGTTTAGTACAGGATTGTTCAAATTGGGTCATCACGGAAAACTCATACTTTCCATTAATTATGTAACTTGTATCCCATCGAGAAACGCCCCATCCCATCCGTAGTCCTCATACATCTGTGTCCTATTAATGAGCAATTCATCGAGAAAATTTACTATGTCCACAAGATGTTTATGAAACATGGCAGCAGTCACCGCAGATGGCTTCAGTAATGATAATAATTAATCTTATGGTGGTTTTACCATTCGTACTAACGCTAAAAGTTATGATTAATGAAGGTGTGCCACCCCAATTGAATATGTACGTCCATGTGTTGACGTTGTTACCTTTCGAGCTATGAATAATGTTAAAGTCTTTAAAGTGCATTGCATTTTCAGTGTTTTATAAAATTTTGTATGTACCTTGATTTTATCCTTTTTAAGTTATTTCTTTTGGGTTTTGGTAAATTAAAAGGAAATAAATATAAAAAAAATGTTTAAATGCTTATTTGGACAGTCATTGTTCATTTATTCTTAAAATAGAATTCTGCACCTGTTGTACAACAAAATCTAAATGGAACTACATGAAATAATCAATTTGAAATTGTGTTTCACTAAGCCGTAAAATGAAACAATGGCTATGGTATCAAGATACTATTAATATTCAAATTTGATCAAACATTAATTTAGGATCTTTCAGCAAAAGGTAAGCAGGTGATTCAAATTTCAAAATAGGCTCTGACGCGTCTCTGTTTAGATGAGCATCTAAACACCCTCTAAATATTAATGTTAAATTTATTCATTATTATACATTACTTCTTACTTTATATACAGCATTTGTATAACGTTAAAACTCAATTTAGATATCCAATTTTCATGTATATAATACTACTGGAACCACTTACCATTATGAGAAAATTGAATATTGTTTTTTGGACCATTTCGTAGTAACTTTGTGGTATCAAAAAGTGCGGTGAAAGCATTTGAGCACTCTTCAAAATATTCAAAATCAAATCCTCCATATCAGGAGGAAAAAACCATTTATATTCAATTAGTGCTCGCCAACATGTCGCGTGATAGTATGAAATCCGGAAACAGTAGGCCCTATACGGGATGTCTGGATATCCAGCCGAAAACTATTTGGAGGGTGCGCCATGAATTTATATTATCATTAGGTGTTTTATCCTAAAACTCCCCCAGCATAAAACTCGCACAGGAAGCATTTTTGTTCAGCCTTCGCGAGAGCCATAAAAGCGCTTTTTTACACTGAAAGTCAATTCGATATTCTATTGATGTTGGACCATAATCCCGTCCGTATAGGGCCGTACGTGACCCGAATTTGATAACGTAGATAAAGCACTCACCCAGTTGCAAGAAAACTTGGGTGAAAATTTGCTATGCGGCAAAAATCGGCCGCACCTATCGCAACCACTGGTTTTATTCACGGCCCCATTACTTACACTTTTTATGCAACTCCAGCACCCGTGCCAGAATTAAAAGTTACCACTGTCCATGGATTTATGGGCAGTAATGGCCGAAATTGCGCTTTCGCCAAAAAGGATAGCTTAACGATGCTGTAAATGCGTTATCATGTTAACACATTCCCTGAAGAGATGGATTGGAGACTGAGATCCACTAAAGGTAACCATGGTAATTTTTTGCAATTTGTACAAAACTACGCACAAAGGTTTCCTATTGAATAATGCAAAATTCAATATACGGGGAGAGATCCGCCCACATGCTTCTAAATTCGGTTTGCCGAAATCAGTCGTAGTCCATAAATCATTTTAGGCGCCATTTTTGCCCCAACTAAATCACGTTCAATTCCAATTTGGGCAGCAGATGGTTATCTAAGCTATTCGTCTTGATATTCTACTTCATTCGAAGAATGAGGTCTGAGTAGGGCCAGAATGGAACAGCTATAAATTTATTACCCAGAATGCCTTCCCGCCTTTTTACACTTTCACTATAAATTTCCGTAGATAATAAAATTGAACCTGGAAAGTTACTTACAACTATTATTTGAATTTTGAATACAATATATTTTATTTATGTTTATATATAACAGGTAGAACAGGAATAGGTCTTGAATTCGTCATTCCTTAATGATATTATGACCTATGGAAAAAAAATATATCTAATTTATTTTTCCAGAAAATGGACGTCAATCGGGATGGTGTTGTAACACTAGATGAATTTTTAGAATGTTGTCGAAATGATGAAGCTATATCAAGATCAATGTCTGTATTTGATACAACGTTCTGACCATTTCCGTACGATGCAGGCGATCGAGAGCATTGTACTAATGAGAAACATCATCCTCATCAACAACAGCAACATAATCATCGTGAAAATAAGAAAAAGAATCAAATAAATGATATTAGCAATTGTTGTAGCTGTCCCGATTCATCGCCTGCATTGTGTAGACATTGCGCCCGCCCAAGACGTCAGACCGGTACACATTGTAGAAATAAAAATTCAAATAGCTGTCGAAATAGGTTAGGTACATCAAATAGCAAGCGGATGAAGACTTATCCAAACGAAGTCAAATCTAGTGATAATAAAGACGATAAATCAGTAAATAAATTAAAAAATCAAAATTTAGGCATAGCCCACAATAATGTACCAATTAGTTCTAGAAATGTATCAAATGATCAATTGCAAGTTCCCGATTCACCATCGTTGGTGAGAGTTCGGACTTGGTATACAGTAGCCAAACAGGGTGTATCTTGTTAGCAGCAAAAATAAATTTATATAATTATAATAAATTCTTCCTTATCTTTTGTTTAACTATCATACTCATTAACCATTATTAAACTATTTTCATCGACGTGTATTTGTTTCTACTTTCACGATCGGATCAGTTCCATCAAAGTGCCCTTTGCTTTGTATTAAAAAAAAAAAATTAATGAGATCATAGTAAATGTCCAATGTCAAACCATTTTGAAATTTAGCAGAACCAAACTATTTCTAAGTCGACTGTTTGTAGTATTTAAGGCAAATTATGAAATAGCATTACTCAACAAAGACTATTGTAGATTTTTATAAATTTTTATTTATATTATATATTTCTCGTGGAAATTTCGTCTAGACCTTATTTTAAATGATCGTTTTTAAATATCACCTCTTTTGAAGTTTTATTAGTACTACAGAGAGTCGTTTACCGCTGATAGAAATCGTGTCTAGATGGATTTTTCTTTAACATGTGAATATGACGGCACTAAACTTGAATAATTGCGGCAAAAGTGGCTGTGATTCTACAATTCATAATATGGAATTACATTTTGTTATCTATACCAAAATTATCGTCCCAAAAAAAAAAACTACTCATGACCGAATTTTCAGATACAAGTAGCACCTGGTAAATTTGAAAAATTCAATATTCTCATTACGCCTAAAATTTTATGTGAATGTAATTTTTTTACAAATAACCAGAATTTCAGATCGAGTTATAAAATTGTTGCACAGGCAGTTTACTCATAAAATACTGGCATTTTTTGTTTTATTTTAAAAAGAGCGAAACTAATCTAAACTTGTTACTTGTCAACACTGTTTCATTCAATTTAAAATATGCATATTCAATTCTATATGTCTAAATTTGTAAATACATATTTAATATATTTATACTACTCGAAAAGAGAAAATATTTAATTCATGCAACAAAAACTATCAGGAAATCGAATTTCAAAAGTCAAATGTACATTTAAAAGTCTGCATACACTTTGAAATACAAAAATTTAGTAAAGTTTAATTTTTTTTTTAATTAGAGAAATAGAAAAAAGCAGTTTTACACACTTCGATTTTCAGGATATAATTTTTTCTAGTAATATTCGATCCAAGAATATTTAATTTTACTCATAAAAGTGTATGCAGTTTTTATAAAAGGAAAAGCTTTAACTCATCGTAAAGTACGTGTAAATTAAGTAATATTACGAATATTAAAAAGAATGACAAAAACTCACTTCATTGTTCATTTTTATTTTAAAAAAGAGGAAAATTGTTTTGTAATGCTATTTTAAACGAAAAAAAAACCAACCAAAAAAATCAACAATTCAAAAATGAAAGCTTTACAATTTTGAAGAAAAGAAAAACTCTTTATTGTAAAATGATAATAGAATTTTATACTTAGGTTTTCTTATGAAGCGTAACTTTCAGAACTATTTCCCGCGAATTCGTGTTAATGATGAATTAGAAAAAAAAATAAAACTAAACTAAAAACATAAAACAGAATTACTACTACATTTTTTCATAAAAAAAAGAATCCATTATAATTGTTGTTGTTGTTGTATGAGATATAATTCTAGTTTATATATTATAGTAAAATAAAATAAATTTGGCAAAAAAAAAATAATAATACTAATTATAAAATTCCTACTGACAATTTAGGACAGATTACTGAAAAGACGAGATAAGGTGAAGCAACATATTTCAGCTAGTAAAAGAAAATAGTGTAAAAAACTTTGATGATAGCAAGATGAAAGTTCATTGAATGAAAAACTTATGACTGTAGATAGAATTTGTATAAAAAAATAAAAAAAAATAAAATAAAATGTAGTTAAGGATAAAAAGCAAACTTGAGAAAGTAAACATTTAATGAACAATTTAGGTGAAAAGTATTTGTTTATATTTTATTACTTTTTTACTCGTTTCCGATGACACATATATCAAAATAAAGTTAACGAAAAAATGTGTAAATAGAAAAAGTTTAATAATACAAAGGGTACGTGATTTAATTAGAGGATTATTACCCGTGCATATGCTTTAATTGCTGCCAAATTAGCCCGAATATTTATCTTGTGTATATTATGCCTAAATTCTTTAAAAAAAAAAAGATAATTAAAACGATTTTGGAGAGCTGCGGGTTTTGTCTATGAGAGGCTGGCTAAATTAAAATAAAATAAAAAAAATAAAGAAAATAATTCGGAGTAATTGCTTCTTAATATGCGGCCTAATTAAATGGAAGGTGGAGTGTGTGATATGTGAACGAAAGGTAAACAAGTAATTATTATGGATATTTACGTTTTATAATGTTTAATCAATTTCAACGAATTGATCAAGATTTTCATTTGTTTATATTAAAGCCTATATAAAGTTTTTGAGCTGTGCTATTAAAATTTAAAGAAACAATTTTATGGAATCAATAAGAACTTATGATACTTTTTGTTATTAGGAGTTTTTTAGTAAATTCACGTATGAACAAATTTCCGTAAATTTTTTTAAAAATTCTATTTTTATGTGAATTTTTTGCTAATTCAAATCTGATTTTTTTTATGATACATTTTAAAATTAAACATTTAATATGGAAAAATCTATCATAGCTTGGAAAAGAACATGTACAGATTTTGTGACATGAATCTATAGTATAATTAAAAAAAATAATAATTAAAGACATAAAATATAAAAGTAAATATTTTTGTTTTTTGAGAATAAAAAATTGAACGTAAACGAAATATAACGATATAAATTCTTGGTCAAATTCATCAAACATAAATTTTTGGCTCATTTTAAGAATTTAATTAAAGTGATAATTAAAATGTGATTACTTTGCTAAAAGCTTCGATATACGTACTCTGCTCAATCAAATTCAATTTTAATAGATTTATTTTAATTTCGTTAAAATTCAGTGTAGACCTTTAACTTTGTGATAATTTCAAAATAACCTAATGAAAATTTTGGTATTTCTCGACTTTTTTTAACAGCAATGATTATAAGTAAGAATTAACCGAAGAAACAAATCATGAATAAAGCGAAGTTCCTACGGGCATGATCTAGAGCCTATTAAAAAAAAATATTTGCAAGTACGTAGGACTTGTAGCCCCACAAAATACAAAACAACAACATGAAAGAAAAAATTGTTAAGACCACTTTAAAATCTATAGAATTTTTTCTAATAATAACAATGTTAGATTTTCAATGAGAACTTTAAAAAAGAAATATTTCCTTAGAAGTTACTAAATAAATTTTTATTGAGAAGAAGCCAAGTCCATCTTGAAGGAGCAACATCTTCTTGAAGACAAAAGCAACCAGCTCGAAGATCCAGAATACGTTTGGCAGCTTTTATAATTTTTTGAGCGAGTTGCTAACACAGAAAATATGAAAAAAATTATAAGGAAAAACCAAATTAAAAAAAGAATATTGAAATTGCAAAGTAAAACAACAATAGAACTCCTATTTTCGTAGAATGTGTACTAAAGCAAGAAACTCCACTATTTTGTATAATAGCGATAATATTCCTAACCGCCACAAAAATTTGCCAAAAACAAAAAAATAAAAATAAAATTGAATAATGAAAAAAAATACGAGTATTTAGATGGGAAAGGAAACTCACCAGTATCAGTGCAGTGCAATTTGACCACATTTATATGAGAACATAGGCAGTAGTCGAAGCAGA
Source organism: Proctacanthus coquilletti (assembly GCA_001932985.1). Classification (NCBI taxonomy): domain Eukaryota; kingdom Metazoa; phylum Arthropoda; class Insecta; order Diptera; family Asilidae; genus Proctacanthus; species Proctacanthus coquilletti. Next base: position 358,796 of record MNCL01000063.1, read on the forward strand.
GCAGGATAGATGTATATTTTAGATAAAGATAACATTATTGTGTGGTGAGTAAGTTTTATGAAATCGAAATATTTTTCAAAAAATAAAAAGCGAGCATTCGTGGAAAATTTCACACGAACAAATTATAGAGAGTGGATTAAGAAAAAAATCTCGTTTTAGAAGATTTTTTAAACAAAAACAAAAAAAAAAAAAACAGAAAAACAGAAGTAGAGAGAATCATGTGTAAAAAAAAAGAGAATTTAACTTCGTAGACAAAAAACCCAAAAAAAAAAAAAATACTTGTATCAAGATGAGAAATATTGTTGTTAAACTATTCTTTGTGTAAAATACGATTCCAATTAAATGGAAATGAAAACATTACTGAAACTGGGTCTTTTAATTTGCTCCCCCCTCCATTCGCATTGACGACCAATCGATATGCCGCCCCCGGGCACCGGTTTCCTTGGCAATATGACGGTCATCACTAAACGGCCGACATTATTTCCCTTAAACGACAGTGCTCCTCGTGCCGGGTAATTGTCAACTGCATGAATTAAAAAAATATTTCGGATCATTCCCGGTAATTGCCGTTGTTATCTAGTTCTGTTCGATGTGCCCAGTGCCGTAGAGCAATTTGGAACGATTCGTCGTTATACCGGCCATTTTAATGACTTGCTCCTCCCCTGTCGTAACCGACGATATCTGTGTCGTGGCCCAGTACGGGATTGTGATTTAATGAGACGGAAAATATTTAATATTAGCAAATTTGATAGCGAAAACTCATTTAGAAAATAATGAGGATATAACGAATTGATTACATCAATTTCGAGATTTATTACCAATTGGATTAAAGTGGACAGTGTTGTTCTCTGCATTTTCGTTAAACGTACGCTGCCGTGGGCATTAAAAGCGTAGGTAGTTTTATTAGTTTAATATTGAAATCCTGTCTAGGCATAAATTGTTATAGAAACATAAAAACCTAAATGTCAGCATGGTTTTAACACGTTACGCATTCTTGATGTGATTATATCAATATTATATTTTGTTTTATGGTTATGTATTCCAATAAATTGCCCATCTAGTCAAGTTTCGGTGTTCGCACACGGCTTTATTGCTTTTTTATAGTCCTTCGGCTTAAAATAAATGGAAAATATCGAACTATATTCAAACAATTCATAATAAGACGAGTGATTCATAAAATTTTGAGCTCAACACTGTTCGAAGAATTTCGAAAAAATTCGAAGGTAAGTGTTAAGTTATAAAAATAACAAGACAAATAAATGCACCGAAAACTTTAAATTTTATTTTAATTGGAAAAATTGTTCAAATTTTAGAAACTATTAAAAGAAATTTTACAAAATTATGTCTTTTCTTTGGAAGATTTTTTTTTTCGAGTAATTATATCATTAGAGTATTAAGCGTGTTCAGTAAAATTTTGCTGAAATATATTTCCATCTTCTATAAAAGTCATAATTTTCTAAATATTTTTAATCTCTCACTTTGTAATAATTACAGAATTCTACACTTTAAAACACTAAAAGGAAATATAAAATAACTTAGTCTTTTTAATAGTTCAGTTCTCAGGTCCGTGTAAAAGAGTTCCATGCATCATTTAACCTTGGAAATATCCTACATTCAACAAATATGTTGGAAAGTATGTAAAAAAATAACCCAAAAGACCAATGCGTGAATTTAAAATCCGAGGAAAGTTAATATTCAAGATATCTCTGGTTTCTTGGCTTTGAAGCTAATTCTATAAATTCAGAGCGTCGTGATTGTACAAACCTCAGCCTCAACAAACGTGTAATGTAAAAAAAAAATATATTTAAAAAAATCATACCGTGGGTGTTAAACAATGAAAGCTACTTGATCGGTTTCTAATAATCGTTATAATAATTCAGTTTCCAATAAAGATTTTATCTCTACAGCGACTGACTGAGGCGCTCGGAGGTAAATCACATCTAGCAACAGAACGAATTCAATTCTGCCTGCGTAATTGGTCTAATAAGTCACTTGCTGCATTTCAAGTACAGCTCGAAGCTAGAAACTCGCTGCATATGGTAACATAGACCCGGTTCCTGAATAGTAGTCCAGACCCAGGTCGGCAGCTCCTTGACCATTGCAACTAATCCCGCTAATTTGATTTCCATATGGCGGTCGTCATCGGCTGGTTCGGTTGCAGGAGCAAATCAAAGCGAGCCCTGTGAGGTCGCCGGCGGGTGTGGCCGGAAACGGGATGCATTGTGGACGGAACTGGCCACCAGCAGCTGCTGTGTGTCATCCCCAGGGAAACCCTAAACTGTGTCCAGCATTAAATCAAATGAATAGGGGATGCCGGTGGCAAATGCATGTTTTCGTCATTCCCGATTCCGCCGAAGATACAAGTGCCCTCCCGCCTCCACCTTGTTCGAACTAGAAACGTACATCCCCGAGAGATATTGAGACTAACGGGCACAGGGTGGCTATTTGCTGGACCCTCGGTTGCCCCATTTCAAACACAATTAATTTAACTGAGCCATAAATTCAACGCTGTCCCAGGACGCGAGGTCCGCGGTGAGGACTGCGAAAATTTTTCAAGTTTAGTTGATTTACACTGTCACGACCAGTTACCTACACTTTGGCGTACCCCGGGGACACTACCAGGAGCGCCAACAGGAGCGCCAGCAGGAGCGCCAGCAGGAGCGCAACCAGATTCGGGCAACCTATCCTGGGATGTTGCATAGTGTTGTTGGAGGTCTATTTTTTGGTTAATTGATTTGAAATTACATTTATGGTGGAATTCCTGTTGACCATGGTCATTTCCGTTGCACGCTGTACGGCAAAGGATTGCGATTGCTACAGTGTGCCTTCGTGCAATTTACAAATAGAATAAAGGCACTTGTCCTTTCATGAATACATAAAACTTTGGCAGAGACCATAGCACAGGTTGCAGAGATACTAAATTTCGCTGTTTCTCTGCGGCAACCAACAGGAGATAGTTTAGGTGGCAGATTGAAACTTTCCAATTTTCCCCCTGGCTTGCAAAAAACAAACGATTAGAGTGTAAAATGCTTCCTTGGGAAACGATTTCTTTTTTAATTTTTCCTTTGCAAAGAGATGAATCCAGTTCGTATATAAACACGTGAAATAAATTTAAAAAGAAATTTATTGAATGAAAGTTGAAAATCAGAAATTCTTACGTAATTGCTCGAAAAGTAATTTTTCGAAAATAGAAAATCATTACCCATAAATCCAAATATTCTAGATTTAGGCTTTGTATGCGAGTGTGAATGAGCATGAATATTTAGATAATAGGAAATATCTAAAGTATAAATTTTTTCAAAATCCCCATTTTTTTATAGAAATTAAAATTGCATTTTGCTTCATATCGTTATATTCAAATTTTCTTGCTTTATAAAATCTCAAATTTGATATTAAAATAAAATAAGTAGAATAAAACCCAATATATTATTTATTTTGCCCTGTACATTTTTTTATCACTTTCAACAAACATTTTTAATAATAAATTTCGCAAATTAATTGTCTTAAATTAGAAAGTATCACGAATTTCCTACGACGTAGCATTTTGTTTGATAGCCGCAGTATTAGTAGTATAAAAAAGTATCAACATTTACTTAAAATAGGGGTTCATGATTTCCACAAATTGCTTCTTGTGCTAAGGGAAGTCGTTGCACACCGGAATAAAGTTCTTGGATTTAATGAGGACATCTTTTGTTAACTTTAGCTCGGAGCTTAGATTTACCTGGATTTTAATGTCGTCGTTCATATAATTCACCTTAGAAAGTTAAAGTGAACAATTTAAATTTTCTATTTAACGAGGTATTCAAGAAATATGGCGAAATTGTCATTAAGTAAAAGGCAAAGCTCTTAATTGCGCGTTAATTCACTCGAAATGACCCTCAGCTCCTTAAAGAAATTACGTGGCGAATTGTTTTTCACGGCAGTGATTTTCTGAACAATTACTGGGCGGGTTTTTATTTACATTTATTTACTTTTATGCAAAATAGCATACAATTCGGCGATATTCAAGGATTTAAATTAAAACGAAATCATTTCTTGTACTCTCATCTGTTTTGGATTTGATTTTTCTGGAAAAAAGTCTCCTGTTTCCTTTTATCAGAAAATAAATTCCTTTCCCATATCTCCATTTTGTATATAATGAACTTTATTCATCGTGCTCAGGGAGAGCTGCCCCACTCGGTTGTGTACACATTCTAGGCAAAATAGGGGTTTTATGAACCGTAAACTCATGAATGGAACATTAGCTTTAATGGGGAAAAAGGGAATAGGTACCCGGGACCTCGGTGCGTCCTTTTTTTATGTTCCGTATGAGTAACATACGCTCAGACTTGTGCAAAATGCATAAAGAATTTTATAAAAGGACCAAGAGGAAAGTCACCGGCAGCATCTCGCTTTAATGCGGACCCCATGGCCCATTACCAGTCCATTAGCACCTGGAGTCTGTGACTACCGACTTTAGGGAAATTAAATTTCTCCATGAGAAACAAAACGTGTGTTTGATGCTTTCACTTGTGCAACCGTCTTATTCGCGGGAGCCTTTCTTCCCAGGTGAATGCACACACTTCCGGCTTCCATTCTTGATTGCATTCGCTATACGACCCTTGCTGCAGGGAACACGGCCAACATCAGGCATTGCTAACGACTCACCTGAATTATTCATATTTCAATTGCTAAGCAAATTAGGTGCCTCGCGGGCATGCCTCGCACGTTCTCGTCCGACTTGCTTAAGGTTCTCTTGAGGATACCCTCGATAGGATATCTGCTCATTGTCGAATCGATACAGCAATGCCAAAATTCGATTAGCACCCCCGCGGATGGGTAATAAGTTCGACACGGACTCCAGAATTCGACGAGTCTAATTCAGTTTTCCTCCCGAGCCTCTGGCTGTATCCTCGAGGCCATTTTCTAGTATTCTTGTTTGCCGGGTGCTGTTCTTTTAGGAATATAATTTATTAGTCTTTATTACCTCCGACTTTCATTTTTTTCCAATAATTTTTATTTAGAATCAAGAGCATCACTGCAAAGGAATTTTTCCAACTCGTTTTGTATTATATTTTAATTGAATGGTTAACATTAGTTCATCATTTTTATTCTCTATTCTAATCAGCAAAAAAAAAAAAATAATAAGATTTTTTGATTTTTGGATAAGCTACTGTAGCATGGTTCTGGTCTTCTTAGACAACCATTTCTTTAATTTTATTTTTTCTGATCAATTGTAAGTCACATTTGGTTAAAAATGCTTTAAAATTACTTGCTTATATAGACTTAGGATTTAAGGTAGATGATTTTATAATTTCAACTAAAAGTTTAAATCTATGACTCTTCCTAATTCACGCACAAATTTGAAATTAGGATGAAGATTATTTAGAGAATTTTAGTTCCTTAAATATTAAAATATCGATATGAAAACTTACTCAAGAAAGAAATAATCTCTAACAATATCACTTTAACTCAGATTTAAATATTTTATAAAATAAATCTAGAAATAGCATTAATATAGAATTTTGGAATTGAAAAGGATATATTTATATGAATTATTACTTATTATTAGTGCTATGCTTTTACTTAATTTTATATACTATTTTAATTTTATTTATATAATGCAGATCAAGACGTTTCTGTATTAATACTTTAAATTTTCTTATACAAATACGATAAAGTATACCATTAATACTGGAATTTTATCGAATTTTAAGGAAATCTGAGCTAAATCTAACAAAATACACGTATTTATAGGCACTCTTTTAAAAGTATAATGACCATAAATTTGTATGAAGTTAAGTTCCACGTCAGTGTGTAAAACTACACTAAACTTACAAAATGTAAAGTAAAATTATAAAACAAAGAAAAATATTTTAAATTAAATAAACATAAAATTTCAAGTTTTTTTTAATTAAATCATTTACAAGAGTTCTAAAAGCTAAAACAAAGTAAGCCCGTGTTGATCGTCATCAAAACCTTCAAGTCCTATAAACAAACTTTAAAAGGTGTTTTCAACGCATGTTTGTGTGGAATTTTATTAATCTTTAAATTTTTTTTGCATGTTGGTACTTTATGGCTGAATTTTCTTGACCAAGCTGATTAACCCTTTGCTACAAAAAGCATAAAGCTCGCTCTTTCATCCCTAAAGTGAACGAATTCATGGCACCACCACGATGTGTATCATGGCGTGAAAAGGGCACAGGCTGGCTATTTCATATGCACATCACCGCGGCGTGATTAATACATGTGTGCTTACCGAGTGCGTCAATTTTTCACCGCTTAACCCATTAGTAGCCGGGAACTGGGATAAAACTTGCCGTCGGTGTAACACCACCACCACCAACAACATGGAAAATGTCGAGAAGCCTCTAAGTTACCAAGCCGTCCAGGGGACCTTCATTAAACTGCGGGATTGCGTTCAGTCCTCGGTACAAGGCGAACTAACTCATCAATCAAGTCCAGACTTTAACGACTACTTGGTGACAACGCAGTCGAGTAAAAACCGAGAAATTCGGATATTCGTATTAGTGTTCTGCGGGGACGGGTGAGGCTCCTGATTATGAAAAAAGTGTTCTCCTAGTCGCAGTTTGCAATTCCGAAAGTCATTTCTGAAATACTTGCTGCAATGGTGTTGATAAGAGCCTAGACGACTGTCCCGAATTTAACAGCCCGACAAGTACAAGAGCTCTGAAAATGGTGGCGGGATGAAATTTAGCTCCCGGACATTAACTGAGTGGAAACAGTCCCGCATCCTGACGGATCCTTGCTAATGGAACAATTTAGGGACTCGAGTCCCTTCAAATTGTTTATGTGCTAAGCGAAATTTAGCACCAACTGAATTTTGTACTGAAAGTGTCTTCATGCATTAGATGCAACCTTGTGAGCTTCGAGGTTTAAGTTGAGGGCCATTTTATACGGGTAGTGGTTGCACTATAACGAAGTTCGTTAATTCGATGTCCCTGAAATAAATTAATTTATTTCTATAATTAGATTGTTTTCATCTTGTCTGCAGTAGACAAATAAATAAAGGAAAACCTGTAGATTATGTCCTAAGTTAATCTATGGACTAAAGCTTGATAAGAATAAATTTTTAAAATTCATAAAAAAATATGATATATAAAAATTTATTTCAGAACCAATTTTTTTTTCTAATTTTATTAGCGCAAGTCTAATATAAAAAAAGAAAAGTACAATGCATTATTTAAAAAAACATAGAAATGCGTGTAACTCCCAAATAGAACTTTAGAAGCGAAGTGCTGAAACACACGGTAATTACGACAAGTATATATTAAAAGACGTTCTTATACTCTAATTTTTAAGCAATTCCTGGGACCACAGCTATTTAAAAATGTTAGTTTATGAGGCCAACTCTTTTAGATATAATGAAATTTTTGACTTCAACTTAAATATTATCTTATAGTTGATCTATACTCAAGTCGTCTATTTTTAAAGCTGTCTTAAAAAATTAACTATTCTCAAAACCAGTGTCTACAAATCACACCTTTCCATTCATTACTCAAAGTGTGCGCCAGAATGTCTCTGTCTTGCAGTCTAGAGGCTCGAATGCCTGTCACAAAGCACTTTACAGAAGAGTCTCTCAAGCGGTCATTGTCCCATTAGTCCTTAACCGCAAGCGGCGTGTGCTGTGTAACTTTCATGCACAAGTAATTGCAAAGCAAACGAATATGACAACTTTCATAATTCCAGCTCATTTTTCATTAGAAAGTCTATTCGCTTCCCTTTGGAGCATATACCAGAAGAAGAAGTAGTAGGAGATTCCTCTCAATACTTTACAGCTGTCCTGTCTGGTTTTGGAGCAGAGCATAGCAGTCTTTGCCGCAACCGAACCACTTGACCTCTTAAGCTCTTCGGGTCTTGTTTGTAGAGCTAATAAAGTTTTTCATGCACCAAAGAAGACAACGAAGACTCCTCCATGCAGGACGACGGTATAGTCTTGCTTTGGTATAAAGCACTCCATTAATGGCACGTGCAATAGGTAGAGAATGTACCTAAATAGAACAGCGCCAGTGCAAGTACTGTGGGTGTTTTGTAGAATAAAGGGATTCTGGGCAGGTATAGACGTTTTCTGGACTTGAAACTTGAGTACTTTTCGCACAAAGGCGAACAATTATAGCGATTTTCATAATACAGGCTAACAAGAACAATTTGGATAGGTTCTGCCAAGTTAACCACAAAATTGTCAAGGACTCCTAACTTCTCCTAGCCAGCAAAACTTTTCTGGCTTTAGACTCGTGTTACAAGAAGGACGGTGACTTCTTGTGATCAAGTGGAATTACAGTGGTCAGATACCAAGAAAGTTGCCCTATTTTCAAGAGACAAAGAACATCCCTTAATTTAAGTAGACAGCTCGAATTTGGAATTTTCTTTACTTTTAATTAATTAAAAACTAGTTTAATTTAATTAATTTAACCCATTTTATTCAAAGGACAATTATCTTTAAACTCAGGAAGAAATTCATATGACATCAAGACTATGCATTTTTCAATCAATTTAATAGCGTGAATGGTTACTTTGTATGTAATTTGTTGTTATTTTCACAGTGCTGCAGCAATTCCTTGTAATATTTTGTCTTACTTTTAGCATACAATCCCATAGTTCCAGATCACACCATAGAACTTACATGACATATTATCGATTTCAATTCTAGTCTGTAAGTTCACTTTTTGTTTAGTTAACTACAGAACCATGATAATTTGAAAACGAGAAATCTTAATTATAAAACTTGTTTTTTCTTTAATATTGTAGTAACTTTACTAGAAAGATAGAAGAAGATATTATGTGTAAATACCCATTAGCAATGTCTGAGAACTGTTTTTAAGTAGTTAGGAAAATAATTTAATTAATTAATAATTTAATTTATTCCCTAATTACTTAAAAATGAAAACAAAAAATAAAATTTTTACAAGGTGTGTACTTTATTACATGCAATTTGACCATATTTGGACAAACCTCACTAATGGATCAGTATGAAATTTGAATTAGAATGAAAATTGTAAGCTCCAGTAAGCTCTATTAGTAGAAAGGATATCGAAAAAAAACACTTTTCCACAATAGAAAAAATTAAAGAATCATCCAAAGACTTAAAGTTCATATTTCGCCATAATGTTTTCACGTTTTCAGCGGGTGACTAAAAGAATTGCTTCTTCTAATCCGATGTAAGCTAACAATCGGATTTTTGGCTGAGCCTGACTATGATAATAATTTTATGAACCTTTTATTCGAAATAGTGTCTCTAACGAATTTTGTCGCGTATTTGTATTGTTGGGTATGTTAAATGTTTTTCAGAAAAAACTAAATGTGTCTGCTAAACACACAACTCGATTTTTGGCCTATAGTTTTAAAAGAAGCCTCAATCAGAACTTAATGTTTTTGTATGAAATTTTTCATGAATTTATTTAGAAAATTGATTTCCTTTTTTTCATTATTTCTTGTAAATAATATACTTAAATTTTTCACATGTTTTATAAATACAAACAATAATTCGAAAACAACTATCTGTTGGTCCCATAAAGCTTTAAAAATGTTTAAAGAACTAGTATTTTCAAGACTAGTCATGAGTGTGCATTTTTAAAATCAGTATTTCCCGACTGTTTCTTTTCTTGGTTGAATTTTATTGAAGAATTTTATACAATAGACAATTTTCAGTATCGGATTCAAATTGTTTATCCATTCAACGTCTAAGAATATTTAATACTCTTTTTGTAAAGAAGAAATTTCAAAGAGGAAAAGCACTTACGTTTGTATGGCCTACAAAACCATCATTTTTCAATGAGGTCCCACAACATCGAACGACGAGAGTATAAAACTAGTTGTAAGCCTCTACAATATCCCTCCTCGCACTACCCTTGTTCATTGACTATAATTTAGAGTACTTCTGTCACGTTCAGCAAAATTCAGGATCTTATAAAAATATGGTTCCTCAATGAGGTCACGTCACGTCCGTGCGCACAATGCATAAAAGCGTCTGAGGTGTAAGATTTTCTTAAATTGATTTGTCAAACATTGACACGTTACAAATTTATCCGGAAAAACCTAGCTCAGAGCGGGTGCTATGAAGTGTATACCTGCAGGAAATTGTACAAATTTGTACACCTGAACCCCTTTCACTAGCTACGTCGCTCCGTGGAAAAGTAGCTTTAAGTTACGATGAATCTAAGAAATTGCTCTCATATCAGTCCTTTCGATGGAATCGATAAAACTTTTGTATCTTTTCAGGCAAATCAATTTCACTGGATGGCAATTAGGCCGAAAAATTTTCAATTTTTCATAATCACAACCAAAGGGAGAATCATTTTACCATACAGAGCAGAATACCGACCAAAATTTCACCAAATGCTCATTGCACAATGTGCAATTCCACCATTTACTTTCTGAAGTTCATTAGGTCTGCATTATTTTCACGTATGGTCCGGTCCAATGGGTAATTACAACAAAATTAAATTTGTCTAAATTCATTTTTGTGTTTAGATGGCAATAACGCGAATAGTTTTCAATGCTGCTCATGCATTTTGTAATTGAATTTCCTTTTACCGTGTGCAATGTGATTAAATTTCGAAAATTTGTCGTTTATTGTCATATTTGTCGACAAAATGGAAACAGGAAGAGTTTTCGGCATTGAATCTATTTACAATTTAATTAATTTCTGTTTTCAATTAAGCCCGACTTTAAAATATTCGGGGCTTTTATGAACCTCTTGTTTCCGTACATGTATTTATTTTTCTCCAAATTACTCGAATTGTTGTATTTAGAATTAAATAGAAACCAATTTTCATTCATATTCTTTTGCGGCATATACGCGAGTGTATGCAAATTGTAATTTTAATTAATTTTGTCAGTGGTTTCTCTGTTTTATTAAACCAACATGTCAACATTACTACAGCAGTCCTATAACTTCCTATAACTTCTTCTTTCGACTCTTGAAAGTCAGAACAGAGTTAGAGTTCGGCGATCAATAGATATAGTGCAATATGAGCCTCTATTAGAATATACTTTGGGTAAGTTTCTCAATAAGAAATCATTACCATCATTACCATCATTTACGTAAAATTGATCTGATTTGGCGTGTAAATTTTAATTGATATCTGTCATACAATATTTATAATTTTCTTTAAATACATTGCGTTTCCTTAACGTAAAATATAATTTATTTATTGTCCATCCTCATTAGTAGGGATAGAATTCATTAACGCTTAACTTTGACTGATTGTTTGTCATTTGGTTTTATAAATATTTAATGTAATTAAAAGTTCAGGAACCTTAAATTTTATTTGATTTTATTTAAGTCAAAACGAATTTCTACTTAGCTTCAAAACTTCGGTTGAATTAATTACCCAGATGATCCCTAAGGAGCAATGGGAAGGGTAGGAGGTTTTAACAATGTTGCATGGAAAACAAATCCTTGCTCAGAAAAGCGAATTTTTGTTAAAAGCAACTCCGTGAGGATTTCTCAATAAAATAAGGGCATTTTAAAAGTTAAAAAAAGAAAAATTTTGCTTTTTATAAGTAATCAAATTAGGAATTCCTTTCGCAGTCAATTGGACGGGTAAAGAGTGAAATCAATTGGTTAAAACTTTAGGGGTAAAAGTTAATTAGACACAATCCCATCAGACCTTGGGGTTTTCATGGGTCAAGTCAATAGGGAAATAAACAAATTTTGGATGGAAATGTTGAAGGATGTTTTTAGAGAATATCATCAGTCGAATTGAGCTCTATACTTTTGATTATAAACTCTTGGAAGTTAACACCATGACGAAAGGCAAAATTTAAAAGACCAATGAAAATGCTTAATTTTAAATTCAGCAAGAACAAACCTGGAGCATGGCACTAAGTTTAAGAAAAGCCTTCAACTTGAGAAGAAAAAGGTTTTTTATTCACTCCTTTGAGGAAAAGCAACAGTTGGAACAGTCTTTCCATTTCAACTCTTGCTCTAATTAACTTTGTTAAATTTGTAATTTCTGGCACTGCAAGGCTGGGCTAGGGCTTCCGCGCTGAAATAGAAAACCCTTGAAACTTTAGATCGTCCAAAAAATCGAATTCTTGACTGTCAGTCAATTATTCGAGGGTACAACAGGGCTTCTTATTACACCGATTTTGTAACGCCGAATAATTGCATGCAAATTTATTAGCAGCAGTACTTCTTAAGACAGTTCTGTGGTACGAGGAAGAAAATTAATTACACCCCGCTTCAATGGCCAAAATACGACGTAGAATATTCTTAAGAAAAATACCTTACTTCTCCTGGTTGAGGCTTATTTAGAATTTTTGTTAAAACGCCTTTTTCTCCTTATTATTAAAAGGTCGGGTATATTTTTCTTTTCCCATTTAATCACGAAATATTGCTTGTTTCAAGGGCGCGTGTTTGCTATAAGTTACTTTTCCTTCCGATCCTACTATTGCTAGCAAATAAGCCCCATCGACTGCTGTCTAACTTCTTTGGACAGATGTTATTAATGGACGTCGTTAGTTCATCGCTCTATACGTCACGCACGTGAAGAACAATAATTACTGCGATTAATTAACTTAACTAGACTTTGTTTCCGTAATGTTAGTGTAGAAAAACATGATGATTCTCTAACGACGAAGTTTACGTGCTCCCAGGAAGGATTTATGTCCAAGAAAATAACTTTTACCCGATGAAGTTTTTATTAAGTGGAAAAAGTAAATTACTTAATCTGAAAAACGAAGGACTTAAAGAAGATGTAGAATATATGAAAAATTTCGAAAAACGTATTATTTTAATTTTTTAACATCCATCACTTGCTTTAAAACAAAATTGACACAATTCAAAGCAATATTTTGTCGAGGAAGAAAAACAATTCACAGTTTAATAATTAAAATCGTATTTTTGAACATATCGAAGCGAAATTTGGCACAGATAATCTTTGGGTTAAATTCGTCAATAACTTAAATTGTCTCACAAATAAGAAAGGTAAGAATGGCTCGTTTTTCTGGGCTATACTCCGCCTTTCACCATGAATTACCTCAATACGTCGTGTCTGTGCTTTTGTGTGGAAAAGAGGAAAGCTTGATGAAGCGCCTTAGAGACATTGAGGCGGCTCACATTTTCAAGGATGAACATTTCATTCCCCAAATGGAAATGATATTGGGCCGCGATGACGATGATCTTATGAGCGCTACAAATGTCCTTTCCAGTGGAAGATATGCAAAGATTAGGGATGTTTTCATGTTCGCTATGATTTTATGACGTCCCATTAATGTGTATGCGGTCGAAAACCTAGAACACTCCTATCGATTCGCCCCTTTCGCCAATCGAGAAGCACTCCACATTCATCTCGATACGCAATTACAGCATTACATAGCTTTGTTGCCGAAAAGCCGAGTGACTCTCCCATCACTTGTCGGTCATGGGCATGTCTCAGTCAGTTTTTGAATTATATTAAAGTTTTAAAAGCTTTTCTGATGCAAACCAAACCAGCGACCGGAAAGTTTCTTAAAATCTAAGTTCAATATTTTGATGTAGGTCGACTGCTTAAACTAAAGCAATATTTGTAACATATTTCTAAATAATACGTTAAATAGTTTACATTTTACCTTGATAAAACTAGTTTTTCCCTAGAAATCATTCTTTCATTTTATTTATTGTATTCCACGGATAGATATAGAAATCTTCTTGTGAAATAACTCCCTGCTTCGGTTGTATATAAAACGAAGACTTTCAGTAGAATAAAGCAAGAAGAACCCTAATTTACCTCCAAGGACTAGGAAAACATTTTACGATTTCCTTATTCCTTTAAAATCTACGAAATATAAGAAAACCTAAAAAATTGTTTGGGATCTCGTACATTTGCTTATCTTCTCGAACAAAAAGAAGCGTTCAATTTCTTTTTAGTTTCGCATATTTGACACATTCTTAGCCCCAGGTGAAAGGTAGTGTCTTCTACGTAAGCGCCAACCCTCGGACCTTCACCTCTCTCTCAGAGCCATTTGGAAAATCCTCACACTATTCCACCATAAATCGAACTCGTTGTTCCTGCCATTGTCAGATTTTCCATTGTTTAATTTAATTTCAATTGAATGAATTTCTTTCAAGTTTTTCAAATATCGTGTAGTTTTATGCAAAAGACATTTCCTCTCATTTCTAAGTGTCCACAACACTTCTGTTGCTTAAACAAGGGTAAATGATGACTTGGTTTATTAAACCCAATCACATACACACATCAACTCGATGCTCATACATTAACTGACGTGCTTTTCAAAAACTAATTAAAGTTGTTACATTCTGCTCTCCAAGGCTTCAATTAGGATCCCAAAAAGGAGCCTTATGTATTCTGGCAACAATAACAAAATTAAGAAGACTATCTCAAACCCTCAGAAGTTTTAATTAACACGAGTATAGTTTTTTACACACGCATCTTTTTTCTTTTTTTTTGGAGGGGGAAGAATGAAACTTTATCAGAGATAATTGGAATTTCAAAGAAGAACCAAAGGGTGAATATGATAAAATGTATTACTTTTCTCGAGGATTTTCGTAATTATACGCACGGGTCAGGAAATTTACAAGACCAAAATGTTAAAAAGTGGTTGTAGTATGCATACGTTATCTTGCTGGAATTGAAAGCTTAAGGAGGACTTTTTTAACTCAGGTTTTCCACGAAATACAATTAAATCTGCGACTGGCGAGTAATTGACATGTGTATGAAGAGTGACGTATTTAAGGGAGGATAATCGTCGTTGGTATGATTGGATACGAGATGGGAGTCAATTATAAGTGGATTAGTCTACACTACCATAAAATATGAAGTTTTTACAGGAGAACTTTTAACAGAGAAACTGAAATTAATATTTTTTCCTATGAAAAACAAAATGTCTAAAACCCTTTTTAATATAAATTTACGTATTCTAAGAAATGAATATATGGAAACACACGTCATGTTAGTTGTACGTAGTTATAAGGGTCTTTAAATCTATAGCTTTTCGGATTTTAGATTTCTACCGGTATTAGAACTAACATGAAAATTGATTAAATTAAAAGCAAATGAAATGAATGTCATTGGTCAAATGTGAAGTTGTAAAATTTAAATGATTTTTAAAACACCATAAACTTGAAAGTTAAAAAAAAAAAATAATTATAAGAAAACATAGACTGAATAAATAGAAGCAAACGAGTAAGTTATTTATGACTATTGGAATCACTGCATGTCGCAGTTTTTGTAGATTTTGTTCAGATAGGTTCAATTTTGAAACGTACAGTGAAATCGTCATAAATAATTTATTTAAGACTTTACTCTGTTCGTTTATTTTAATAATATGTTTTTAAATATTTCATTGTACGTTGTTCTGTAAACTTTAATATTAAAATCATTTCTAGCTGTACTAAATATAGTATGGCTTTACATACATTGCCAACATGATCATTACCAATTCGCCCTCTAATTCCCAAACAAATTCAATATTAGAGAAATAATTTATCACTTTCACATGCAAACATTTGTCAAACATTGAATAAAATTTTAAGAACAGAAATGAATTTGTATGTGATATTTTTCAGTGACCAATTTCCAGTGGATTTTGTACAAAGTGCAAATTCAGTCGATGTTTTAAAATATTAGCAGAAAAACAAACATTTAATTACGCACTGGCTTTGTCTGGTATCAAATAGTTTCCATTGAAATTTCCAGGCCAGGCCATTTATATAAAATATGCATTTTTCGCGTATGCCGGAGATGTGGAAAATGAAGTCCACATCCGCGTACCCTTTCCACTCCTGGTGCATTCTCCGAATACTCACTACTATAATTTGGGGAACTTTGGTACAGTTCACAGGATACACCTGTGGAAAACTGCGAAATAATGGAGCGAAATTAATTTATGATAAAATCCAGGCTGGAGTTGAATTATTATCTAAATCCAGGCCGCTACAAGTAGCACTTTAGGTCGAAAGTATTTGACTTTATGTTTTGAATTTATATTTTCTAGTGCAGGGATAATTCTTCACTTTTTGATATCACGGTTGAAGTAAGTTGGAGGTTGTTTCTCCAACTTTAGTTTTGAACCTTTGTGTTGTTCAGAATTAGTTCTGACACTGTGAACTTTTGGACTTTTCCATTTTAATATTGTAGATTAGGTCTCGGTATTCTCTGGATGTTTAACCAGTTCTTACTTTGTTGAATCCCCTCACTCTTTAATTTAATACACTCCATTTTAAAAATATTGTAATTTAAACATTCTAAAGTTTTTACACATACAAATTTAAAATATTCAAAAACTCCATTTAGACCAATTTGTTTAAAGTTTCTTAAAATATTTTAAAGCTGCTTTATGACCTATCATCTTTCGGATAGCACCTCTAGCCAAAGTAAATATATTACCTCAGATTTCTAGCAGAAGAAAAATGTGTCACACAACTCTTTATCAGTTCTCAACTTATTCCATTTTCGAGTTCTCGAGACGGGTTTGACATTCCCCCAGGTAGAAAACGTAAATCTTTCAAAGGGTTTGTCATATGTGTTACAAATGGCACAAAATCAGAAAATATACATGAACTCGAGGGTCATTTGTCATCGCAATGATTAATGGCAATTATGGTTTCTGTGCTCGTGCTTTGTTCTAGTGCATGCTTCTCGACGCTTACTTTGTAATAAGTTTGTGAATTCTGGTAGCAATATTTGTAAGTGATTAATTTATTAAAATAATTGAAAGCCGGTTTCGCAAAAACTGCCACTTAAGTGGTTTAACACCATAGCCATAGCATTTAAATTCCGAAATTTTCTAGCAAAACCTATTGAATCTTTCTTAGAATAAGTTTTGTTATGGTACCATAAACTAGCGAGTAACAAACAATCAACAAGTCTTAGAAATATTTAGCTTTACTCGACAATACATTCTTTTGATTAAATCAATTGTCTAAAAAATATTAATTTGGAGAATATGAAAAGTCAAATAAAATAAATAAAACGAATATTTTAAAAAATCTTCAATTTTTTTAAAAGCTCCTATTTTTTCGAAATTACAGAAAATTTTTTTCTAAATTTGTAAATTTCGTAAACAAGAAATTGTAAACTCATTTAATATTTTTCAAATATAAAATAGAACAAAAAAAAATTACATTGAGTTTAATATGATGTTGCCTTGTTCTAATGTCTGTTTGTTTTAAAATTAAAAATTAAGAAATCTTTTTAGGGGGGAAAAAGCAATTCAAAATTAATTTTATTGTAAATAATAAAGGTCCCTGTTCTAATAGCAAATTTTTACCTTACCCTTTACTGCCTATCATCTTTTCTAATCACAGTCTTCACAATAATGCCAATAGTACCCTGCTATAGGTTAACATTTCTTTTTGGTAATTTTCGCAATGTAGCAGAAAAGAATGCCCATAAATTAAGGTCAGACGACGTTCAACAGATAGAGTGCGTCGATATTTTACTTATGCTCCAATAAATTTAATAACTTATATGCGACCCTACAATTTTCTTGCCGTCCTTCGGGCCGATCCGAAAATTTATTACAGTCCCAGCATATCCTAAATCATAGCCCCTGTCAAGTTAAATCTAAATTCAATGAGTTGAAATCGAACGTCCTGTCCGACGGACACTGAGTTCTGAATCATTCCATGTTAAAATGATTTCAATTTCAACCAATTCTGTTCAATCGCCGATATAAAATAATACAAAGTACTAAAAATATACACCACGCTAGCAAGAGAGCTTCAAAATGTGTTTGTACCAAAATGTGGGGATTCGAAGATGAGAAGAGATGATTTTAACAGCTCAAGCAAAATAAACTAGCACCTCATCTCGTGTCTGGCGTCTGATGTCCGATGGTGTGGGATTTGGTCCATATAAAAGGATGTAACTGGACGTCCTCGTATACATCAAAATATCCAAAACTAGGGGACTTAGGTGCAACAGGCGTATATCGACTGGACGAGCTTAATTGGCTGTGGTTTTGTGGTCGGACTGCAAATCCTGACAAGAAATTAGGCCCAGTCGAAGTTTTAAGTAGTGGCTGTTGCCTAGCAGTACTAATTTGTGGTCTTATCTCGGAAATGCTCACATTTATCTAAAGGGCTTTCGGTCGAAAAGAGTCAATGTATGGATTTTCAAAATTATAGAATAATTCAATTCTTTATTGACGCCATGGAATTTGAATTAATATAATATGATTTCTTACATGCGTTTATGTATGTACAGTTTTTTTCGAAAAGTCACTGTGGTGTGGTCAATTTTTCTTGAGTTGCATACATAAAATATAAATGAGGTACGACTCTTATTTTTATTTTAAATATAATTTTTTTTAAATTTACGATGCCGTTGCTTTTATGTTTAATAACAATAGAAGATGGTACTTTTATAACTCAGAAGCAGAACATTTGGACTTTAATTTTAGAAATGCGGGTTCAATAAAAGTAACAAATTAAGGAGAGGACTTTCCAATATTCGCAATATCGAAGAACATTCTTTCTAGTTAAAATCATCTGGGAAATTAGTTTGGTCAATTGGAAATTTATTTTATGATACCCAATAACATACTCTTTGCCGGCTAAAAATACTCTCCTGTTTCTATGAACAATAACAATAGAACCAAGTTTTCTAGCCTATTATTAGTAATATATATTTTACCCCTATAGGGGCTCGCAATTCTCCGATAAAAGTTTTTTAATTAGATAAAGTCAGAGCATCAACTTTCCTTGCTTCCTTACTACGGCCACAGAAAATAAGGTGGTACATCCTGAAAGCTCTTTAAACAAAACTCGGTAACAAAACCTAAGGCTCTCGAACCCCTCGAACCTCTGCACCGCTACACTCGAAACGGATACGCAAAAGACAAAGTTTAATTTGGAACCAAAAAGTTCGGAAGTCAGCAACAGCCGCTATAGTACAACAGCTATCGCGATAAGAACGAAACTATTCTCTACAGAGGGGCAGGACCTAGTCGAGCCGAGGGAGAAATACGCCTACTTAAGAAAGACGTCGGTTTCTTAAAAGTGTTTCTTCCGTGAGTTATAAAATTTATTTGACGTGGAAGCTCCTCCTCACGATTACATGCCGCCCGTAGCAACGTTTCTGCTGTTGAAGGCAACAAGGAACTCAAGAAGGCTTACAGAAAATTTAAAGTTTAAGCAATTTTAGACTGTTTACACAAAATTATAAACTCTAATATTGTTTGCTTGCCGAAACAACTCCTTGCTAACCTTGTAGTTGCTTAACAAGATTTAGTAAGACGTAATGGGATTTAGTCGAGTTTACGAAAAAAATTACGATCAATTTACTCTTACTTAACTATTAATTAAAAATTACTCAAGATGATGCATACCCCAACTTACTTCCAGGTAAGTTAGTTATGCAATGGTAGAAATGCAATCGAAATCTCTCTATTACTTTTCACATGATCCCTGAATTAGCAAATAAGGGTAAAACCAAACACGAAAAATTATATAAATTTTTATTTTTGTATTCATTAATTTTTAGAGTAACATTTTTATTATAATTTTACTATAGTAAAAATGTAGACTACAGGCTTTTACATAAAGAAGGTGGAAAAAAAATTAAAAATCATAGTTAATTAAACCTGGGAATTTGATATATCTCGGTCTATTGTCTCGCAATTTATTGTTTGTTATTACATGTATAAAAATCTTTCTTTTTATATTTATATTTATTTCCCTGAAAATTTCTTCGATTTTCTACTCGTAAAATGAATCTCATATTCGTACTAACATACTTTTAATTTAATCCAAGAACGAAATGGTTCACAAAAAACTAATTTTATGTTCGCAAAATCAGACTTCTGATTTAGTACTCACACTTTGATAACAAGGTAAGAGGTGAAATAATCCTGAGCTTTTATCACAAGGTGGTTCTGTCCGCTGTCAGATTTGCAAAGGATAACTAACAGTTATTGTTATTAACGTAGGTAGAATTTGCAGAGAGCACATTGTTTTAGACAGGTCATCTGGAGAGTTTCATACAGGGAGCAAGACCTGAAATTAGCCACCCACCCGTGTCCTGACCTAACGAGCCAACGAGTGAACTTGTACCTCGGAAATTATAACAATTGCTCTATCGCAGCCATTGTTCTTTACACAAAGGGGACTTCAGAACAGACGAAGGCTACCATAATCTGACTCCATTAGCGTCCTTTGAATGCAACCTAAAATTGAGGCGCAAAATAGAGAAATAAAAGCGTGCTAGCCTGGATCCAGAACATTTCGCCGAGTGCCATAGTAGGCTGAAGGGTATGCCCATAACTTGAAAAGGTTTCGCGATAAATATGATATAAATTGTTACTATAAAAAGTGTAGTTTGATTGTTAGAGAGATTTTATTTTTACTAAATTTTAGACGGATTTGATAAATTGTATATTAAAACTTACTTCAATAATCTTTAAAATTTTCACTACATTTTGTAACAACATTAATCGTAGATATCTGCTTAATTTTATCTTAAATTTCGAGCTTATATTTCTCCGACTCCAATATTTACCACTATTTGAAAAGTCTTATAGGATGACAATAATAACCTTCTTTAGGAAACTTCCAGAGGTGTTTATTAGAATACAATTGAAAAGGTATCTGTGGAAAACAAAACCGTCGCTTTGGCTTTCGTTTCATCATACGTCTCTGAAATATTCTCGCTGTTGACATATCTCATTAACCCAGAACTCGTTCAAAAGTCAAGAAATTTGTCTGAAACTGGAAGTTGTCTTGAAATTCGCTTTTAATATGTCATGGTGGTCCTAGCACAAAGCTTCTTGTCAGAAAATCCTGAATCCTCCTTTATAATTTTGAAGAGGACTCAACGAAACTGTGGAGAAGGAAGGCGCTTCTCGACACAAAATGTGCCATACAACTTAAAGGAGAGGTAGGAAGCTAGAACCCTCAAACAACACACAAATGGAATAATCTAGCCAAACGCAATGAGCTAATGCAATCTGCATGAGATAATCCAACAATAAAGGTACTAGCAATAATCTACACTGTTGCTTTATTTTATTAAAGTGGCTTCAAAGATGAGAGACTGGAAGGAAAGGTAATTTCCATGATGGTACTTTTATTTCGCGCACTTTAACAAATTAACTTGATCGTAATTGCAATTTGCTTTTTTGTATATTTTTATTATTGTTCACTAAAAAATTGTTGTGACGGTTTTTAAAATTATATTACTACAGAAGAGCATTATTAACCATTTAAATATTTTTTCATTGAAGACGGATTAGAAAAAAGATCATAGTTTATATCTTCTAATTAAATATTGCCCGAATGTTTACATTTTTAATTACTTTTTTAGAAATGCAAATTTTGAAAAAAAAATAAGTAGTCTTATTTTAAGTAACTTTAATACAGATACAAACATATTTCGCCCGCTAATTTAATACTAAAGCACAAGTTGATGCTTTCCTAATAAAATCAGTAAAAAATTTAATATTTCTTTGTTTATCAAAACTTTATTATCCTCGTAAATTTTCTCTTTATCTGTTCTAAGGTATAAAAGTTTTCTAATCCAAAAAATAAATATACAGAAGTTCTATCCATAGTCATAAAAGTATCACTGAACAATTTTATATAGACCATTTACCCTGGGAAGACGATTCCTCGTCTGTAATGGGTGTTGCAAAAGTAAACCATTTGGACCAATAATCCACCAGAACGGTCGATAGCACCAATAAATGTAATTGCGAAGGGAATTACCAGGTCATCAGGCAAACAACTGCAGCTTACGTCTACAATTTTCTCTCAGTCTCCTTTTGGAATAGAAAACCTGCGAAAATGAACAACAACGAAACAATAGAAAGCGTTGCAGTAAAACATCTTGATTGAATTATTGATTGGACGCTATTGAATGGGAGCTCAAGATATTTTGGGGAAATTGTCCGTAATTACTGTTTGTCTATCGGGATAATGGATACTCAATTAGTCGTCTGGACTATCCTTTTTGTGGCACAGTAGTATCGAAGAACATTGGTGTCAGGATAGGAATCATTATTTGTACAGTCACTAAATACTTAGTTTAAATAAAAAATGGATATTGGAGATTATAATAAATAATACTATTTAGTAAATTGGTATACTTTAAAAATCAGTTTGGTTCCATGTTCCACCAATCTTATGGAAATTCAAACATTTTTATAAATGTTGTATATTTACTCATTAGACTTAGAAATACCATAGAAATTTCTTTCATTGCACTAAGGTAAAAAAAGAGACCTTTTTGAGAAACTTTGAGCTTGCCCTTCGTGGTAAATGTTTGCCTCTAATTTTTTTCAGAGTCCAAAGTAAAGGCACCTAAGTCTAGGAAATCAAAGAGATTCGGACATAAGCACTATCACTAGAGCAGAAACCAGTGTCCAATTCAATTTCGTTTGAAGTCTGATGTTTTTTTTCTGAGGTAGCATGGTGCAGCTCACATTATTGGTTCTTTGCTTTCGCAGTATCACCAAAGTGTGTACAAAGTCTATTTCTATTCAAAGGAGCGAACAAGGGCAATCGTTGAGCTCTTACAAGAATCCCCACCGTATCCCCACATGCCCATGATTTAACTCTAACCCTTTTAGTTTTGAACCTCGTTTTCTAGAGATTCCATTTCCAGCTTTAAACAATTCAAACAATTTTGCGGCAGAAATCCTTATTTAAAAAAAAAAGTTGTAAGGATTCTGCCCGTAGGGCCAAACGATTTTTCCTTATCTTTCCATTGCGTACATTTCGGTGGCAAAATGCCATCAATTTCCTGTCAGTTTTTGAAGAAAATAAAAACCCACTTTCTAACAAAAAAACTCAAGGTTTGAAATTGAATACGCGGAGAGAGGGCAAATTTATAATTGATTACCCAATTATCTAAACACTGCCTTCCTTTGGCTTTTATCCCTTCAGCATCCGATTCGGAAGCTGCGAGGTGAGTTGATAAAAACATTCCTATTTTTGGTTTTCCTATCCTTCGACGAATTGTTGGAAGGGAAGACGCAGTAAATTGTTTTTTATCAGAGGCGTACCAAAGATGAATAATGATTAATACAAATCTTACCGACATCGGAATTACGCAAGAGGTCCGTGATTAATTACATTCGCATATTACGCTCTTTCGAATTGCTTACGGGTGTCTGCAATGGCCAGTGGAGAAGCTGGAGAGGAATTTTTTTCGGGGAGAAAGATGTTCTACAGCACAAGTGAAAATGATTTCATAATTTCAGCCATACTTACACAATGTACCCTTCAGAAAGACGATTTTGTAAAACTTCCAACAGTTTAATATCTAAATTATAAATCTCGTAAGCTGTTTCGAACGTGTAGACGTTAAGATTACTTTTTGTAATTTACTAAACAAATTTGAAGAATTAAGCTATTTATCCTCTAATTTGTTTAGTAAACAACTTTTTGTTCAATAAAACACGAATGTCTTTAATATTTCAATTAATAAATTGAACTTTTTCAATAAAATATAAACAAAAACTTAATACAAATACTTAAATCTACGAAATTTAAATTTCCGATAAAAAACATTCAGATTTGAATAAAGATTAATTTGGATAAGTATTAAAATACAGTATATTTAAGATAAACAAAAAATTATTTATCCCAGGAAAAGATTTTGCTTTTTTAGTTTGAAACTAGAAAAAATAAGCATATATAAATTTATTTATATTTTTTTTAAGGATGTATTCATTAACGAGGATACAACCATAAAAAACACAAGCAAATAGTCAATAAGGTGCCACTATAAAAATAAATATTTCCTTCAGAACATGGACTCGATTAACAACTAGAATGGTAATAAGCTTTGGAAGAAATCCAAACTCTCATCAATTGTGTCTTATTGAATGAAACTTGATTACCGTCAAAACGACATTCAGCCCAGGAGGAATAAGCGTTAAAACAAAAATAGGGTTTATTCTTGTCCTCATTCAGCGAGTTAAACGAAAACGAATGCAATAAAAATTTATTACTGACATTTCCATAATCCATTACCCGAAGAAAAGTACCAATCGTCCCACCTGTAAGGTAAGGAGCCTTCTTATTCAGGAAGCGAGGAGACATTTACAACCCAGAAAATTTACAGTCGTGAATAAAATGTCAAGGCAAACAATAACTCTTCAGAGCTTTTAACTTTCGCACATTATTCAGAAAAGGTATTCAGTGTGTATCGTTTTTTTTTCGGTGGATTCCTGCACCTATTCGCAAAGGGCTCTTAAATCTAAATGAGACATGCATGTTAAAGGAAACCATATGTAGCAACTTATACCTTCTGTAGGTGATCCACTGAATTCCTGAGGATCTTAATTCAACTTTCTTCCGAACTTACTTCACTGCATATTTTTTTCTTTTTGTGGTAAAATCGTATGATAATTTTTCGAGATGTAGAAATATTTAAAAAATAAAATATAAAATACGATAAAAAATAATTTTAATGTGTAATAATTGCAAAAAATAACTAAATCAATAGACGTAAAGTCCCAACGTCTTTTCAACGTGGCTAATTGAGTAGTGATTTTCCGAAAGTGCTTATTTCAATTTGCAAGAACCCTTTAAAAATTGCATGTTTCTTCTGTGGTAGGAAAACAATTTGCTTTTTGGTCAAACTAAAGTATTATCTTATTTTTTTTCTTGATGATGCATTGATAATATTGTAATGTTTTTATCATTAAAAATCTTTCTACTTACTTTAATGGTAATTTTACATACATTTAGAAATCCCTCTATTACTTATAAAACCCTAAGTCCTTCAAAACCTCGATATCTTCTCATGCACTGTACTTAGTTCTAATTAAAACAAAACTTGCGAAAGTGTTTATTTTCACTGGGTTATATCCCATTAAATACTCACCAAAGAGGAAGCGTTTAAATTGTTCGAGTGCAAACTTCATAGATTGATAATGGAAGACAAACTCACTGTGAGATGAATAGCATATCCGAAAGCTTCTTACTAACTAAGTTAAAGGGGTAAGAACCCTTCACGGAGGATATAGCTAGCTTAATGCTATAATTTCGCCAGTAGAATGTAGTGTTTGAGCATACCTGAACCGAAATATCTTTCCTGGTGCAGGATTTCAACCCAATGGAGGCTATTTCACTTCGCCCTTTCAAACGTAAATTGAATCATCGGGCTGTAAGACGCTTCAAGGAAGATATTCCGCATTTCGTCTACGAAAATCTATTTCGTAATTACATTCCGGAAACTAACATACCTGGGCGGTGGGCCGCAACCAGAATGACAATTTATAAATGAATCGCTTGCATCCACGTACTCAGAGATGGGTGCGGAGTTTATGCGCTGAAATCTTTTTGGATGAAATTACCTTCATCTATAACAATGCTACGTGACATACTTCTATTTTTGTGGAAGAAAACATTTCTCATTTTGGGGGAAAAATTCGAAAGGTTTTTAATGTTAAATTCAAGAAACGCGAAAGGTTTTGTTTCGTTACTTACATACAAGAGAAACCCAATTTCTGTATCAAGATGAAAAGAATAAAATTCTAAGAAATTTTGTTTTCAAATAAATTCAGACATTGGTAGGCAGAAAATTCTTATGATGTAAGAGTTCCAACCTTTTACTGTATGCTTTTATTTTTCTTTCATTTTGCCATGTTGTGAATTCTTTTGTTGGCGATGCGTGACGAATAAAATTTCCTTATAGAGCTATAAATCGTTTAAAATGCTCTTATAAAATACAAATCCATGTTAAAGTTATGCAACATTACTGGTGAATATTGCAATGATTTAAAAATTAATTCTAATTGGTAATTCATTATTGTCAATTCCTTAGTAGAACATGAAATATTACTCTTTTCTAATTACTTTTAAAGAAATTTTTAATAGTAAGTTGAAATTCATCGTTAAA
Source organism: Proctacanthus coquilletti (assembly GCA_001932985.1). NCBI lineage: Eukaryota > Metazoa > Arthropoda > Insecta > Diptera > Asilidae > Proctacanthus > Proctacanthus coquilletti. The sequence continues at coordinate 384,589 of MNCL01000063.1, forward strand.
AAACATTCCGAACCTTCAAGTATTTCGGAAATAATTTAAGATGGTCTAGAAGTGAATTTACTAATTCTACTCCCCTTATTTATTTTAATAATTATGACTGCCATAAACTAAGTTGACAAATTCCTATGGTACTCAATATTTTTAAAGTGCGTAAGGAATATTTCATCTACGTCAGCACTTGTTCGTTTGTAATAAACAAATTGCTTTGTTGCTCCCAAAATGACTTAGGTATTAACATTAAGTTGATTTAAATGCAGTCTAAAGTAATTTCATAATGTAACTTCGCTACACGCACACATTTTCGCAATTAAGTTAAAACTTTCGAAAATGTACTACGTGTATACTACCTCCATTTATCCTAAAGCTGCTCCACTTCCCGCCGGTGGATGTTCATTTAAATAAAATTTGCCAAATCTACTTACCGCAGGCTTACAGCATGTAACTCGACTTGAATAATGTCCCCTCATAGTCACCTCCTTGGAAGGTTAACCCGGCCCGGATGGGAAATATGGGAGGATTTGCTCTTTGGAGTCCTAGTTTCCTACATGCCTGTCACCCAACTGCAGAAGTTCCTTTTCTGGTGCATCGGTTAAATAAACTCCAGCTCAGGCAGCAGGTCCCAAATTTCCGAGACATTTTTCGTTTAAAGTTTCCTTACTACGATGCCCATGGCAATTGGTAGTAAAGGTATAAGGTACAGGCTCCTTTGTAAAAGTTTGCATCAATTAATGAGAAAACTTTAACAACTCCGAGCAATTTCATCTTCAAAGGCAATCGATTCGGTGCAATTGACCTGATTGCATTGCCACTCATGCCCCGTATTCCCCGATCCCCGACCGATCCTCTTGGAGTCGATTTTGGATTCGAGGAATATCTACTCGAAAAGTTCTCAACCACCCTCGAATTTTACTTGGAAGAAAAGGTGCCATTCAAAAGTTGCACACGATAGCTTTTCACACATTTAGGTCGGCTTTAAAGCCTATTTTTTTGGTTAAAAGCCGATCCAGGTAGAGCAAAACGGTTATTCAACCTGAAACAGTCTTAGAGCGTACTAGACCGTACTCCATGTTGAAAAAATGGTATAATTATATTTATATTTTTAATTTATCCTCAGAATAAGAAATTTTATTCCTGCTTCAAATGATTCTTTCTGAACTTTTCAAACTTTTTTTAGAACTATATTTCAAGATCATTAAACACTGATCATGAAACCGACTACTTATTGATTTTCCAATTCAATATAATTATAGAGAGAACGCGAAAGAAAGGTAAACCACAGATTTAAAATTATCTTTTAATTTTGTTAAGAATTTTTGAAAAGTGTGTAATTTTTTTGTACAAATACAATTATAATCCAATATTACAATCAAAAACTATCGTTTTTTCACTTATAAGACCAGAATATTTTTATTATTAAAAATAAATATGGAAAATTATAAATTATTTGATAAAAACTGCGTAAATCGAAATAAAATGTCTTCAACAAAAGTATAAAAATTATTTATAAAAAATTTTCATCCAATCTCGTTTCGTAAAGAAGACCGAAATTTTTGAGTATGTTGTAGTTTAGTAAGAACAAAATTTTTAAACTCTTTTTCACTAAGGCGTAAGACGAAAAAGTTTAAAAAATCTATTTTTGAAATTAACGAAAAATATATTGAAAAATTTTAAAAACGAAAAAACACAGGACTGTGACCAAAAATTTTACATTTAAAGACACTGGTTAGGTTCACCTTTTTTATCACTTAGATTATAACTTTACATAAGACGTATAAAAATACTTCCTACATTTATCGCAGTCTACTTCAAGAATGATGTTCATATTAATATAATCGAGCGGAAGTAATTGGTATGATTCCAGAGAAAGCCAAAAATTTATTTGCATATTTTATTCCAGTAGATTTGGAAAGTAGGAGCTTGCATCCTTTAAATATGTTTATATACGTATAAACGTTAATATAAGAGACAGTTTCGAGCTATTATACGAGGGGCCAGCAGGTGTGTTACCCACTTCCCTGCTCGTGCATATTCCGAATAGTCCGACATTTTTCACTTTATTCAGATGGAAGTGTATTCTCGGTGTGTATCAGGACGATAAAAGGCTGACTGGTCAGAACCACTTAATTTCGTGATTCTATCTACTACAGGTGAGGAGAATGGTGAAGCAACGAGATAGTAGGAAGTGATTTGCATGAACGGAAAGAACGAGAACGTGAACACTTTTCGGTTACTTTCGTAGTTATAAATATTCATAAATCAATTTATTTCACCCCATGTGAAATTTAAATAATGTTCTTTCAACGATGCGAACGAGATTTTTATTGCGTTATTTCGCCATAAAAAAAAAAAAATTCTTTCTTCAACTTCTGTACCTGGAAGCTTTTATGAAATATGCATCTAATTAAAATTGTCTGTAGTAAATATAGGACCTTTTAAATAGATTATCTAACAAAGGAAAAAATATTAATCATTTCAAAATAATTAATCCTTTTTAAATTACTCTTTTAAAAACTAAAACAAATCTTGCTCCTACTAACGTGAAAATAATAATATTATTTAATTTGGCTGTATTTTCGGGTATATACAAATCCACTGATAATCAACTCGTAAAATAAATTCAGCTAACGTTGTCCAGATCTTCCACCGGATTACGTGAAATTGCTAGCTATTAGCATGTCCGTGTGCCTTGAAATCAAATAAAATTCACCTGAATCTTGCCGATTATGTTCGGATAATTTGGATTTCCGAATTTTGTGACAAGATATGTCCCTCATATCTGTAACTTTTTATGTATACACGTTTGAACTCCATTAAGATTTGTCCGCCGATTATGGCACGGCACATTGTGCGTATCAGTGACGATATCGTGTGCTATCTGTTCCTTGTTGGTCTTACCTCAGGAGAATATCATTTTTCTAAGTGGATTCCGGATTTCTGTAGGACAGACAGGTTTATGGATTTCGTTCTCTTTTCGCAAAGCCCAACCCTGTTCCAAAGTAATGTGGAAAACTGAAAAATTGCTGTATTTGAATTTGATCCATACTCAAGTGTGTGTACGTAGTCATTTATTGCGATGCTGTAGCCCGGCACTTGCCATTAAGACTTTAAATGGCTTTTTTACTCGGCCCAGGGGAGGACTCCTCCAAAGGCGGCCTAACTCTCATTCTGATAACTTTTGTAATGATGAACATTTTTTTGAAGCCGGGACATTCGGGACAGCATTTAAATTAGAAAGGAAATGAAGAGTTTGGGAAGGTGGGAATGGTCGGACTGGGACGTCATAGTCCCAATTCGGTATTTGCGAATTATCAAGTGGTGTCATAGTATCGCACGTTACGCAAGGTGTTGAGACTTGGTGTTGGAAAAACAGGAAAAGACGTAAATTCTTGATGATCCCCATTTTTAAGTCGTTGAACTTCAAGGAAGCAGTTGGAAGTGAATCACATTCTAGACCCCATTTATTTTTTTATGCTTTATTTTCAAATTTTAATTCTCTAGACGCTATGAGTTATTTAAGCGTATCATGTCTCAAAGTGCCTTAATAATTCAACTTAATTTCCTGATTATTGTGAGTTGTGGTCTAAAATTGTAATCATAAACAAAAATATTCTTTCTTATTTCAAATACAGAAATGTCTCACTCACATTTACGTAATTTTCGAATATTTTCCCAATTTAGTTAAAATCGTACGTGCAAGGAATACCATCGACTGTTTATTTAAACTTAAATCAAGTAATCTTGACTACTATTGTGGCTCTCTAGGGGTAGAACAGTGTGGACTGCAGTCCGGATCTCATATTTCAGCTGGTTACATAAAATGCATAACTTACTCCGAGGCACCTAGAGGCAAGATAAATCTTCACAGGATTGCAACTGCCCCGGGGATATACATTAAATTGCAACTACGGCAGACTTGTCCTGGAATGTAAGGGATTCAATACCCCTGATAGAATCTTTATGAGGATAGGGAGCTAAGGTTTCAGATATTGTTTATGGGCTTCTCGTATCCTTAAGACAGGCCATCAGGCCATTGCGTTCTTTTGAAAAGGATAGAGTGAATTTACGTCTTAATATTGAAGCAAACGACGTGTAAATCCTTTTGGGTTTATAGAGCTTTATTAAGACAGATATTAGCAGTACCAGAGAATACCATGGTCATAGGCAACCAGACTATTTAATAGAAATTTTGATGACATTCTACTGCAGGTAACTAAGATCGAATTTCTGCCTAGAATAGTTTATTTATTATATGCTATGATTGCAGGCACAAATATGTGTTACACGTGTACAGATCTCCACAGAAATTGTTTTTAAATGGCACGAAACACAAACTGAATCAAAACAAATACCATTAAGTCTTATCGTTGCTTTTATTATGAAATGAAAGGCACACTGCGTTGTTAGACTTAGTAGAAAAATAAATCATATTGTATTTGTTTTCCTACCCCTATCACCGAAAATTAGACATTCTTTAACTCCCTCATATGCTCGAGATGTCCAAAACATCAGAACCAAAATGCTAACCATCTTTGAAATTCCCAAATGGTCAGATTTACAGTATATCGATTAAATTCAATAGACCGTCCAATTTCAGGAACAACGAAAGAAACATTTAACATTTCTTAAAATGTCACGTTTCATTGCCCAAAACAAGGAAAATTTCTGTCAACAAAACCGACCTTGCGAGGAAATTGAAAAGTTTAAACATTTCCCGACCAAAAATAAAATAAAAACAAAATAAAATAAAAAATGAAAATAACAAAACTCATAGCAGAACTGCAAGCCGGAATAGTTGAGGCATTCCGGGATGCCGGCATTCGAGTCTTCCTTGTTAAACATCTGGCAGACGAGACCGCAATCCCGGTCTGGCCTCATTCTGTTTCTAATTCTATTCCTCGGGTTGACCTATATCCTGCAGGAGTTATACAGCAGTATGACGTCGAAATGGACGTTTTTTTTCGGGAGGATATAATTTACTTAATGACTCCATCTCGCGCTGTTTGTAGAATTGCCCATGCCGCGACCTCAACTCCAGAAAATGACATTTTTCTACATTATTTTTAAATTAGCTTAAGTTGCACTTGTGCAATTTGAAGATGCAACCAATCCGCGAAAATGCTCGGAATACCAATTTCGATTTTCGAGTGCAATAAGAGATTCGATGGTAGCGGGTATCATGATCTTAATTGAATCCGCTAATGGCTTTCGGGAATAAGCCCACACCTGGTTCCCTTTAGAATAATTGTAAGTTTAAGGAGAAATTCAGACAGCACACCAAAAAGTCAGAAATTCATGCATGCACGGGCTTTGTACGAAGGTTGCACTAAACTATCTACACCTGCCACAAGGTGTTCATTTGCATTAGAGGCATACGAAAGGTGAAAATGGATGAATCGTGTTTTGCCCTCTTCCTGTGCCAACAACGCTTCGAAAACAGACGAGGTGTAGCTGACTGTACATTTTTGACTATAATTTCGGGTATTGTTCATTGAATTTATAAGGCTTGTTCGCTAGCAGTGCAGTAGAGTGTGCACGGGGCTTTAGCTTTCTGGTAAACTACAACCTGTGTAGAACAATGCTCTGTTCGTTTGGGGAGTGTATTCATTGTGGTACCTATGAATAAACAAATTACGTGCGAAGTAATAAATCGCAGAATGAGATTATTTCACTAGCTCTGTTTACTACTGGAGTGCCAAACACAATTTCTCTTTTCTGGTGGCCTAGCTTTGGAAAACTAGCACGAATTTTGGGCTAATGCTCTAAGTTGATGATTTAAATAGCCTATCGAATAAACAAGCTTTTATGGATAGGAGATCCAAAATTGTAATCTGTAACTAGAATATTGCCATTTACATGCCCTTTCAAATGAAATGGATGAATATGACATGAAAGTGTAGGGGCCAGAGATGGTAGAGGCTTAAATTGAATAATAACCCGAATTTATTTGAATGAACATTTTGCTATTCAATAGCCGGGTATATACATCAAGTACTGAGCTTAACAATTACGATTATATATTTCTTAGCTTTAAAAATTTATTTTTGAATAGCCCAATTTTTTTCAATTCTATGAATAGAGAGTCCTTTAAATTAGTGAATAAAAATTAAAAATGTCATGGTAGTATACAACTGAAGATTATTTGCCTTTATTGAAGTTTTGTAAAGTAAGGACAATCTGTTAAAGTAAAGTTGGAAACTCGTTTTAAAAGTATATCTAAAACTTTATTTTAACAAATTTAACAAGAATGATATTTTTCTATCAAATTCTTGTATCATAGAAATAACCTTTCACACAAGTCCAGATATATTTGTACTAATTTTCACTACAGAGGTAATTGCTTACTGTGGCTTGTCTACAAAGAATGTATTATTAATAGGCAAATTCAAATGGGAACTTTTACAGCGTAATTTTATCTACTTGCTATCGAATTGTGTCTGATCAATTTTTGATTAATCCTGAATCTATCGACCTCGTTTACAATCTACAAGTAAATTTAGGAATGTAGAAAGTGCTTACAGTAAAAGTTATTATACTCCCTGTCAGGAAAGAGGAGCAGAGGAGACACAATGAATGTGAACGTGAATGCGATTATACCCAAAGCGCTCAATAATTGCCTATTACGTCTTTTGCGTGTCCTCCATTTCGTTCAAGAAAACATAACGAATGAACGAATGAATGGGGGCGGGTCACGTTTGCTTAAAGTGTTCTCTTCAATCCCATGGCTTTGATACACCTTTTACCTTAAGAACCTAAATTAAGGAAATAGCTGTAATGACTTTTAGGATAAGGAGACACAGTGTCGACTAGAATAATTTGCACACTTGCCAAGATTTAGGGTTCAAATGCGGTAAATTACGTTATCCTATCAGACTAAGAAAAAAAGTAAAGTATAAAATGAAAAAGTAGTACTAAGACCCTAATGACCTCTTCCGCGAATAAGAATTTCGTATACAAGTTTTCAAAGAAATTGTCGAGAAAAGTTTCCTGCAGAGGAGAAGTGCGGCTTCTTGTATGTTTCTAAAAAAAATAAAAATTGCGACAGCAGCAAAGAACAAGATGCATTACAAAAGATAATGAGCTTTGGAAAGTTTTGTTATTAGTCAGAAACAGAAATCCGGGAAGCGAACAAAGTTGGAACGGGGAAACAGGAGGATAATAAAAGGTTTCAGTTTTTCTTTTAAAGAATAACGACCTTTTTCCCAAGCCGAAATTTCTTCTATGGGCTGCGATTGAAAGCCATTGAGGATACGCCTCTTAGAATCATCTTTCAGGGCCCAAGACGTCTCAAAAGTGGGGCTTCTATCCAGATAAGAAGCGAATCAGTAAGTAATTGCTCTCGTATTTCGCAGCTGGTAACGTGAGAGTGTGTCTTAATGATATGTGCAGATCCCACATGTCATACCACACTATATGAGATCTACTTTATTCAAGGGCCTAGTTATATACACGCCAGTTAATAAGAATTGCCGTTCCGAACCTAATTGGATTTGTAGCGCTTCCTCGGCTAAATAAATTCTTGGTCTCTCGAGCAGGACTCCATTAGACTTCCAATTTATGTTAATTGAATAGGTGGTGCCCATGGGGTCGAAAATACTAAGACTACTGTTTTGCTAGGGGACTCTTAAAGACAGTACTGCAAAATAGGAAATAGCAGGCAGGACGTGGACTGTTATTATCACGAAATGGAAACTCAAAGAAAAGGATAATTTAGATGGAAGGAGGACGACTACCAAGACAAATTTTCGCAATAAGATGGCTCCCCGGCCGCAACTTTATTGACCCCCGCAGTGTGATTTCTTTCTTTTCTGATTTAAGTACTTGATAACTGCAAGAGTTAGTCTACAATACATTTCATTCTTCTCGACAACTGTTTGCAAAGTATTTTACGTTAATGACGGCAATCTAGTGTAATTGTCACTAGAGTTCTAAACCTTTCAAGGTCCTTCTAAATCAAGGGGTGTTAATAATGAAATAAATGTTATAAAGCAATTAGCAAACTTCCAGCTGTGTGATGTTATTTTAGATAAACTAGTCATAAAATACAAACGTGGTAAAATTTGAATAGAATAGTTTCAACTTTATTTTATAACCTCTGATAGTTCATCATCAAAATTTAACGACCATTAAAACATTAACCTTAAAATTTCCCAGCCGTGAATTCCGATTTTAAAGGCTCTATCTTTTACATTTAAAACTGATATCTAAATATTTTAAATAAATGCAATCCTGGTAAAAGGTTTCATATTTCCAATAAATAACTCTAATTATGTTATTTTCATGATGGAATCATTCCCGTGTCTCTCATGGTCTTTTTACAGAATTTCTATGCCTTACGGGTTAAAAAAAAAAATGTATCATTATTTTAAATAACGAGGCTAGCAAATATTAAATGAAGACTTTTCATCGATTATAGAAATTTAAAGATCTTCTTCAAAATGAATAAGAGGAAATTCCCGGAAACAGTCCCTCCATCGTATTACTCAGTAATCCATCACCGGTCTTCAGAGAATATCAAACGCCACCTTAACTATTTAGGAAAGGTATACGCAATACGCAAAATTTCTCCTTAATTCCTCTCTTTTTCCTTCGAAGGAAGGAAAAAAAAGAAAAAATTAATCAATTCATCTTGTCCCAAGAGGATATTCCATTTGGCTCCCACAAAATTTATATTCTTTACTTAGGGGACCGAATCTCTTCATTAAAATATCCCCTTTTATTCATGCCTGCCTTAGCATTAAGTCAACAGACATGACCAGCTCAGTTCTACTAAAGGTTCAACCAAAAAGGTTCTACTATTCTAACCACGTTAATTTACTGACAAGGCTGAAAAGTAGCGATAGAAACGGCGGCGGCAGCCGGAATAAAGGAAGAATGTTTACAAGATAGCTTTTGCCTCCCACTTTCACATTGGCTAAAACTTTCTGTTAACCCTTTCTGACCTTAATTGAATTACGATGCTTTCGTTGAGTGCAAAGCCCTTAATGACTCGATCGATAAGTCAGTTGCCATTGATTGATTGTGGATGTGACTCAAAGTATGCGGCAAAGCACTTTAAAAGGGTGCTGTCTTGAGAATCGACATCGACACGAATTCCTTCAGAAACTGCTGAAGCTGCATGGCATCTTGTAAATTGTACAGAGGCAAAAGTAATACCCGGCGACATCGATTTTATATTTTGCACAAATATCCCTAGAATACATTGCCAGAGAGAAAATATTCCCTTTCATGGGGATCGGTGCCCGTAAAAAAGTTAACTTTTCAATGCTCTCACCCAGAAATAGGTTCGGAAGGACGTTCGAATTATTTGCAAGGGTTTAGCATTTTCATTAAATTAAATCCCCTCGGAAAAAAAACGTGCACATGAAAAATAAGGGGCTCCGAAGATGCCGTGGTAAATTACATCTCGGGATCCTTAGTAACACCTTGCAGCTCTCATCCCGGCTTTAGTGCATCTTTATTTACATTAGCCAAGTTTTTCTTGGGATTACGAACTTTCTAGCCAACTCCAATTAGCTCAGCGAATAAAATTGCACTGGTTTGGTCGGGTAATGTTTGTTCAGTTTTTCGCACCGAATGTTGTTTGGGCTGTAAAATAACTTTTCAAACAAATTTAAGGTGAAAACTTTGGGAAAGTTGCCAAATTCGGGCTAATTCAGCTCAGCCAATGTTTGCAAAAGGAATTAGCCCTACTCGTTCTTCACTCAGAAGTATTTTTATGTGCGACGTTTTGATATTCCTTTTAAGGTAATTAAAAATATTCTTAAGATGTTCAAAATGCAAATTTGTCACATCTCATATTTATTGTGTTTTGGATTTGACAGATTTAATTACGGAAGACAAAGATATATAAGGACATTAATCGAATCAGCTTTAAAGTTTGTTAAAGGAATAAGTCATTACATCTTCAGATATCAATTTTATTATTTTTAATATTTTACCCAAGAAGATTAAATAAATTACAAACCTTTAATAAAAAATTAGATTACAATTTTAATTTGATCATATCTCACACCACTTAAATTTCCATCGCGAAAATAAAAATGTGAATAAATACAATTTTGTTATTTTAAAATTTTTATTGTAGATTTTTATAGACTTCTTAAATAATAATTAAATTTTCACAGATATCGGCTTTCAATTTTGGAATCAGTGGTCTAATTTCATTACTATCAAATTATTTTATTTTAATTTTGTACCATTAAATGAGACAGTTGTTTAATTTTGACTTTGTTTTATTACTTCATTACTGATGGTTTAGATTTTAACTTTTGTAATAATAAATATGTCCATTTATCTTCGAAATCTTATTATAAAACGTTGTTATTAAAATTTTTGCATATCATTTGTAATTTCGATAGATTTGCTATAAAAGTCGACAGTTAGAAATCCTTCTAGACGTCCCATTCCATTAAGTTCTTAATATTCGGGTGCAACTTGCATTTGTCACTGGACGTCCATGAAAATCCTCCTTAAAACGACATTTGTATTTTGTCCGTTTAAACCTAAGTGATTTATCATTTTGTACTTTAGGTTGTAAGATCTTACAAAACCTCTTTGAAGCATTCAGAGGCTGCGGCAGAAGCAATGTCCCAGTTGGCTGGGATCGGTCGCGGGCGAATGGAAAAGGAAAATACGCCCGCTCAGCACAAAATGCAAGTCATCTTAGGATAAGGAAAGCTTCTAAGACCGTCGACCCTTATTCTTAAATGACTCACATACTTGGGCCGGGCAAAGGAGCTCCTCGAGTTTAATGGGCGTATGTAGCAAACGTCTAGTGGAACACATTAAGTGAGTCGACCATTTATCAATGCAGCCATAACTATCTGCATACTTTCGGTACTTAAGTCCTCAGTGACTTTCAGAAGGACTGTTCTGTCGAGTGACATTTATGAAGATTTATTGCACTGTAATTGCACCGAGACGAACTGGTCCAAAAGTGCTACTTTACAAAGATTCACTCCGCGTAACAAAAATGGAGTGGGCGAATATTAATAAAAATTCCAGCAAGTAGTACACGTAGTACAAACCCATCACTTCATCTATAGCGTTTTGGCCCATTGTTTACCCTTTTAAATGATCTCGACTGGAACTGGCATAGTGAAGAGATATTTTTCCAATCCCGCGAGTTTTATCAATTCGAGTAAATGGTCTGCGAGCTAGTGTAGAAAGAGTTACTGAAATGTAAACGTTACCTTTGCTATTATACATTCCTGGATCCTAGTGATGTGATGATATGTCATGTATGCCGATGCATGTTACTTCCGAATGCTTGCTCCTCAAATCACCTCACTTTATGTCCAAAATTGCCTAATGGGGTGTAAATTTAAAGTGATCGTTTATGTTACATGAACGCTTCCTCGTTCTATTTATTTTTTATTTCCTTTTATTATTCCATTTTCCTATTAAAGTCAGGATTTGTTGATATTGTAAAAATTTTGCTATGTCTATTTCGAACAGTTTAAAGATTCTTTTAAAAATATTAAATACTGAGTTGATTTAAAAAGAAAATTGCTTAACAAAATCTAACTGGTGATCCTATCTCGTAATAAAAAATGTCCGAGGTATTCCAAAATAATTAAAAATATTTTCCTTAATTTTTGTTATTATAAAATCTAAAAATAATTGTTTTTCTTGGTTTTTTCTCACCAAAGATAAAAAGAGATACTTTAACCATCTTGAAAGATTTCGTTTAGTGCGAGTAAATACAAAACTAGAATTTGGCGACTAATGTAAAAAATTAAATTTAATTAAAAAATTCATCTAATTAAAAGAAGCATACAAAGTAAAAGCACCTAAATAAATTTAATATCAATATCAAAATAAATTAATCAAAAAAATCTCAGGATAGGGTTAATAATTATTGCATATTTTATTCTGTTGGATAACTTTAAATATGTCCTCCAACTGAATGTAGAAAGCTCGTAATATTCGAAAATAAATTATTTAAAAATGAAGATTTAATTATAGTGACAAGACCACAATTTACTCAGCATCAGAAAGAGGTCTACAACCTAAAAGGTGGCATTTTAACTCAACCCATAATTCAGGACATTCATGACTCAAAAAATTGATTACCTTACCCAAGCATATTTTTTATTCGTCCCCGTAGGTTGCCATAAATCGCAGATATGCAGCTACTTCAAATAAGTCCGAATGTTGAAATATTTAAATAATTTTTCAATATTTTAATTGCATCAAAGTGAATTTATGTGTTGACTTTTTGGCTTAAATAGTATCGTTATCGCCATACGGTGTAATCTCTGATGCCATAAATTTTAATTAAATTCGATTTCTGATATATTCTGTAGGCATTTGTCGCCGTTCATATTTTTAACGTGGACGCGGATTAGTAGTGTGATAAGGAAGGGACCTGGCAAATTTGGCTTGTTCAAAATGTTTGCTAAATTTCTTGAAATAGAACATCTTTAAAATACACCCTACCAACTTTAAGTCGACTGAATAAAAATTTACAAAGTTTTAGGTCTTCAAATTGAAAAATTCATTTATTTTAACATTGTTTAACATCCAATGAGGATGGCTGCGGTTTTTCGAAAATAGTGAACTGATTTTATTCTAATATTGTACACGTATAAATCGATTCGTCGATCAAAAGTGTTTTTATTTGCCTCATAATTTTATTTTTATTAATCGAAAATCAGGTGTTGACTTTGGGCATTCAACATTTCAGTTCAAATTGAAAGAAGAATCAAAAGAAATTACCATTTTATCCATATTTTTTCGGGCAAAAATCTAAAAGGATGAAATTTTCTGTGCAGAAGTTTGTAAACATTTTACGATTTTAAAAAAAAATTTTAACAAAACCAATTTTGGGAATTAATTTGGACAGAAAAAATTTTAATTTTATTTATAAAAGTTTAAGTGCATTTCTGCGGAACCACAATTTCCTTCCTTGGGGTAGGTGATGAAAACTTAAAATCAATAAAGAGACTGCAAGATTTACTTAACTTCCACGGGTAGTGCACAGGTCCAAGTTTCCCACAAGATGGTACTCCACAAAAGACTCACTATAACAACCAGTCCTCGGTGATTGTTCAGGACAAAGACAAATAAGGTGCGATCTAATTAAAAGCCACGCAAATAGTTCCAAGCAAGTACATCAATTCACCTGCTTGGTCTCAGAAGGGTTGTCACTACATACGACCGCATACAAGCTCCGCCCCACCTGCTCCCCGCACACTCCAGGTGCAGTGCACTTTAGCCAAAGATAAAAATGAAATTAGAACTAAATGAAATTCCGGACGGAAACTTTCAACTTTGGTTATCCAGCAAAAGCCGAGTCCATGGAGTGAATTCTGCAATTTGTTTGAATTAGTGCAGCTTTATAGCACCTCCTCGCCTCTTGTGGATCACCCTGTTCCACCCAAACGAAATTTTAGAACAAATCTTATTATGGACCGGTTGCAGGTTTACATGCTTTTACGGAATTAGGCTAGGTACGCGTGTTTGTACAACGTAATTACAAATTTAGGATTAATTGTTACAGCCGGGACCGATTTACCGATCGTCCGATCCCCAGATCTGGTCAGCCTGTACGATTATCCTACTTTGCATCCGATTATCATAAATAATGGACTACGAGGCAACGGTCCGGCTCCAGGAACTTGAATCCTGGAATGCTGCCGATAAGGATTTATTTACTGCAACGCGCCTATGTGTGATGTAAACTGCGGATTATGTTTACACTATAAAATGAATGTACTTACGAATTTCGCATTTGCCCCAAACTGTTTGAAATATCACTTTACGGCGTCAGTGTCGTAATGCGGCATTGTCGGTGTTCAATTATTAGAATGGCATTTTAGTTTATCCGTCCAATATGTCTAAGTAGTAATTCGGGCAGTGGCCATTTAGAAACGCTTAATTGCTACACGTGAAATAATGTAATATTGTAATTTCCAATCGAGTGAACAATAGCATTTTTCCTAAAATAAGGTACAAACAATTAATTTCGAAAATTTCAAATTTTACAAAATCTGCAACGAAGAAATTTTAATATGCATGCTCATAACCAATATCAGTAGGGCTTTTATTCAGACACACTATTATAATTATTATTCCTCTGTTACTTAGATTTGTACACGAGTCAATTATTTTGATAGAAATTTAACTAAACGTTTTTAAACAAAAGTCGTTTCAGAAATGAATTGAAGAAAGTCCAAAACAATATGAAATGATTCTTTTCCTCTAAATTTACTCACATTACTTTCATTTTGTTGATTAAAATAATAACAAAAAGAAAATTATATGATTACACTTTTGTTTTAATTTTTAAAATATGTTCCTTACCAAGTCAATGGTCAAGGCTAAATTCTTTAATAATTAAGTTAAAGCGTAATGTCTTTTATATTGTTACAATAACTTTTATTAAATTTTTATCCTTATCCTTAAAACCAAAAGCGGTTTAATGCTAAAGGAGAAATTTCCTAAACCCAAGGGGAATTAAAAAGTTCCTCAGCTGGTAAGGGTGTGATCACTTGACGCCTTAATACCACAGCCACACTGAGAGCAAGGCATACTTGTATGTGGCGAACCTTTTTGAACTCCAAAATGTGAAGAATTAAAACTTCCGCAGAATGTCATGGCTATGAGTCCCGGGTGAAGTAACAAGTGCCTAGATTCTTGGATGTCACTTTAATTAAGTAGGATCCTGCGGGGTTAAGACTGCAGCACTTTTCGGAATCATCCTAGCTATACGGCAGCAGGCTGCACGGATGGGTCACTCGACGAAAGCGTAATGCCTCCACGAGTGGTTATTAAGCCTGCAGAAAGGACGAGAAGAAGGAAAAGGCAGCCAGATGGTGCCCTTCTTTGGTCCGACTTCGAGGACGGGTATTTAATTTGCTGGGAACAGGAAACGAAAGGGATAAGGAGGATAAAATGTAATGAGGGCTAGGCATACTTTACATAGAACCTCTAACTCATTTAAACGTAGTCCTGCAAGCCTTCCACAGAATGCCGTGCTTTAGAAGAGCCTCAATTTCGCACACAGTGTACGAGGAAGTTCTTTTGGGCTTGTACATTCTTTTCACTTAAAAATTTACGACTTCCCGCTCTTTCCGCAGAAGGTGGAGGTACTGTGCATATGGCACAGGACCAAGAAAGATCCGGTTTTCGTATGGCAAATTTACAGCTCAACTTTTATTTCCTACACTCGTTGAGGGTCCAGCAGCATTACTTTAGTCGGTCTGACGGGCCATCGTTACTGGTTTCTGTTTTAATATCATCGTGCTTCCGTAATCCTTTAAAACTCCTGAAGCCGTAAACTATTCCAATAAAGATTCCTGTTTACATACCAAATGTAAATTCCATTTTTGTGCTACAAAATATAAAAGGAAGGAAGTGCAACAATGTTGTCTGTTGCTCCTGTTTGCCCTCTGTGCTGCTCTCAACGGCTATAAGAACAAATTAAATTTTCCCTGGTGCTATGTAAAAGCTGAGAACAATAAACATTCTTAAACGTGGAAAAATTCGATAAATTTTTCAGTAATGCATTCAAAATAAAAAAGAGAAAATTTCGTTCCCGCTTTTCCGTCACGTGAGGCGGTAGTAAGCTGTAGTCCCTGTACAGGTATGTAAATCTTGGCACGAGCGTACCCTTTGAAGAGAATTTCCAGGTTCAAGAGGGGAGCAGCCCATTTCCTTGCCACCACCACACTACACCAAGGTGGTTAGATTACTAGGTGTCTACACGTGTACCTACTTACTATGATTTGTTGCTTTCCGCGCTGCTTAAGCAGCATCAGGTAGGCGTAAGGAATATGTAGATCAATGAGATGAGGCAATGCTGAAAAGTTTGCAAACTTGTAATAACCAAAATTGTTGAATGGTGGCAAAACATGTAAATATGTTTCGAAATGTAGTTTCTTTTAATTCGGAAAGTATTTCATCCTGTTTATGTGCTCTTCATGGTGTTTTCACCATTTCCAACTTCAGTCGTTGCTAATCAATTTTTTTACTTTCTGTAAGATTCAAATGATAGACAAAGAAGAGCCTTTTTACCTTTTTTGAAAAGGTAGAAGAAATTGAGGTATTATATTAGGTAACGTAATGCTTATGATTTTTATTCAGTCTAGACCTAATCATCATATTCTTGTCTTTTCCGAAATTACCCAGAGTGATATTTTTTGAGGTAGTGAAAGGGAAATACCAAACCATACCACCACGTATTCTGCATCTCCAACTTTTGTGCGAAACGATAAAACAAAAGACAAACATATTTTTTTTAATATTGTACGATCTATTAAAAATTTAACGTAAAACTTAAATATCAACATTTTAAAGAAGAGTAAAAAATCAGGGGTTTGAGAAAAACACGTCTTTTTCGAAATTATATGATCATAACACCGCCACCTACTGTACTAATTAATGAGAGCTCTAATGTCCTTGCTGATAACATCGTTGTTGGATAACGTTTAGAGCTCAACAAATTTTGCGACGGTCACCAAGTCACATCATATTTGCTAGTATAATTTCAAAGCTTTGTAGTACACCAAAAGTGATTGGAAATTTTACACAGCATTAGCACAGAAAACCGTCCGCAATCAACAGCCGTAAGTAGGACCATATCCCTTTTCTGGCCATAATAGGGAAATAAATGAAATACCAAAATGGCAACAGTCCTCCTCATCAATCAGGGCTTCCATCTCATCGCAGACCGAATCATCAATTCTACTCCCATGACCGGGCAGTAAATAACGCCGCAAAGAACGTTATATGTGTCAGGCTAGTACCCTGGGACACTAGAACCCTCCGGCTACTATCGTTAGTGCAAAAGTCCGCATGCCGGCACTGGACTGTGTAATTTCACCTTTTCGCCAGCAACACGGACTAAGTGTTATGTGACGTGCTGAGGAATTGGATTTTGAAATTTATCGCCCCATGCTAAAGCCAACAGGCTAGAAGCAGCCAAGACCGGGGGAATCTAGGGCGGTTAAAGTGAAGCCACAAATTGTGAACTTCCGCCAAGAAATCTTTGTTGCATGCAAATCGTGCAAGGCGCCTCCAAATTGATTAATCACAGCAATTTGTGTATGACCTGTTTGAGCCTTATGGGCAACCACGCCACCGCTCATATGTTGCACAATCGAGCGGAACTAGTGGGCACGCCAGGTGACAGGTAACTGTTAATAACTTCCCTTAAGCCCGGAAGCCTTTTCCTCGACAAGTCTTAATTTAAATATGAACTCAGTTGCTGCTATTCGTGTAGATGCAAATCCCTTGCAAGGATAACAGGATAGCACGACATGCACTAACTGAATTACCAAAGTCACAGTCTAGTTTCGAAATTCTTGTAAGGAGTTTGCAAATTTCAATCCCTATAACGAGTGTTAACCTTGATATGGAACTGCTATAGGTTCTATTCAGTCGTCTTATCAAAATCATCCCCCTAGGTTTCTCCCTTCTAGATAATTTTACCCCTCAGAGGTAGTTTTGCGCTCATTTAGAAGATACTGAAAATGAAATTTGTGGAGTTATATGATTTCTAATTTCTCCAGTAAGGGTATAGAACTTTCTTTGCTATGAGTGTTATACTAGAAAACTATGTGCAAACTTTTATGCTTTTATGTTTAACCCTAAGGTATTATCTTAAATTTCATAGTACTTCGTCTCATTTGTCCACAGTTTTCGGAAATTACATTCGAAATTAGTTACAATCTCAAGGGTCTGCAGCGTCTGGCTCAGGGATGTTGCATCTGCAAGGAGTTTTCTATTTTCTAACGATCATTTCTAATTTACATTATTTTACGATAAAATGAACTGCAAAACATTTGAGAGCCCCTCGTTTACATTTGGAATAATTTTTCCGTTTTTTTTCCATGATACCGAGGAGCTCCTTTAATGCAGATATCCTCCCTCTAATTTGCGGTGACATTTTTCGCTGAGTCATTAGCGGATGAGTGGGCAAAAGTCTTTGCTTTTAAGGACAAATTACGCCAGAAAACTCCAGAAAGTTCTTCTAAAAGTTATAAAGTGACGCCACAACTGGACACTCATTTTCACTGGAGGCAGGTACTTAGTGAGGCGTTAAAGAGTTTTCAGTCTTTTAGTTTTTGATAAAAGGACTTTCCCACTTTAATGGCAACAGGGAATAAAATTTCAAGCAAACGACGACGAAATTATCTGCTTGGAAACTTGATAACATTTAGAAGGAACCATTTTAATTATCGGCGGAGAAACGAACAACTGGATCAGATGGCATCCTTTTATTACAATTCAGTGTGTTTTCAAAGTTTCACGTTTTCAGAATAATCTTGAAACTTGTTCCGGGAAAACCTTGAGATTCACGAATAACACAAAACCGTGAGATATAAAATTTGATACATTTTCGTCAAGCTACCTTAGACTAAAAAATATTGTTACAAACCAACAGTCGCAACTAAACTATGGTTCTTGGGAGACTAGACGCCTGACGGTTAAAGAAGTATTCGTTTATGAAAGATTCTACAAGGAAGCATCGGTGAGATAGTCCCAAATAGCGAAAAACGCGCACTCACCTTGTTTAATTACTTAAAAATTAATTTACCGGAAATCCCCAAGGCAGATTCTGTTCTAACAGAATAATTCGAAAACTTTGTTGCCTTACCTGTAGTCACATTGTGCTCAAATCCACTTGTAACAGTTCCAAAAAAAAAGTGAAAATTTTAATCAGAGTAGAGCTTTGCATGAGCTCGCAATTACTCGCATAGTTGATCCTGGATTTTATTTTATTAATTTTATTTTTATCCCAAAAAAGCGTCCTGTGTCTGGTATCTCAGAAATTCAGAATCTTCCCGGAAGAGATGGATAACACATCGTCTAGATAGTCTAAAGACGCTCTTTGTAAGTTCTTTCAAAATTGCAAGATTGGAAAAAGCAGGAAACGTTTTAAGATTTTAAGGTATTTTTGGCAAACGATGCGAAAAATTATGTCTGGACCTGGTAATTTAGTGGTTTTAAAAACTCGTGGGATTATAGGACTTGTCTTGAAATGGAGGCACTTTACTATACAAATTCTCCCTAAACTGTGTTTATCCACTTTTTAGCAGGGTTTGGCCATCGAACGCGTATATGGCCGTCTGTGGGAATGAAACCAATTCTGAAGACGAATAGCCAGAGGGTGGGTAATCATGGGAAAGCTATTCCTTGTCCGTTCTAAGTGCTAAAAGCAATTTAATAATATTATTGCCTACATCTGAACGTATAGCTTAATGCTAATTTTAATAATAGCTTGAAGATTTTCTCAAGAAACTTGGTTTGAAATTGGTGCGTATTATTTAGATAATTTAGTAATGCTATGTTCATGGCAAGCATTTTTAAGTACTATTACGTAACATGTCTAGAAGGACTTGCATCTGCACTATTCGGATACAAGTGCATCCATCAATTCGTAAATAATAAAATAAATTTCGTAAAATATCGAATAAAATGAGGTATTTCTTTTAAGTGATAGAATTTAAGTTGTAAAAGGCAAGTAATCATTTCTTTAAGAATCAAATTACCTCTGAGTTTTGTTAGTAAAAGTTATTTAAAGTAATTGGTTTACTTGACAATAATTGTACTTAAAAGGTAATTAAATAAAATATAATTTATCAAACTAAAATTCTTTTTAAAATTATTATAAATTCAATCATAGTTTATCAAAAACGATTAACAATCTTTTAAAGTAATTGATTGTATCAACAAATTACTTCAAGAAAGTAATTACTTTTAAATAGTTCTAATATACCCTTTTCAAGTAAATGGTTAAATAAATCTTGAATTGTTAGTAAATGGCACTAACGAACTAAAGAATCTCACGAATCAATTATCAATTATTATTTTGTAATTGTAATTGTAATTATAATTGGAATGAAGCTAGATTTATTTGCTGAAGGAATTTAACAATATTACAATTTTATAAAGCAACTATTTTACTTAAAACAATTACTTAAATGTGGTGGCAGTGTGTGGCCGCAAGGTGCAGGTGAAATTGAATAAAAAACAAAAATCAGACCGAGAAGGCCGCCACTGGAAAAAGCTGTACCAGAAAAGTCATGGGTTAGAAAAGTTTTTAAAGTTTTTCTTTTTTCCCCCAATTATCCATTTTCTACGTTTTATACATGCGTGTCATTTTCGTAGCCCTCGCTCTTTCAGCCATTGTGAACTTTCCGACAGCGTGTCTTCCTTAGTGGTGGCAACAACCGACGAGTGAACTTTTATAACTTTTAGAAACTTTTACAAACTTTGAGTTGAATCCAACGATGGCCACGGGCAATTTGAAATTTTATGAATTTTAAAAGAAATTATAAAAAGAAAAGAAAAACAACGAAATTCTGGCCTTGTCATGGACCAATGCGAGAAATGATTTCTACCCCTTCCAGAACACCCAAGAGGTAGAGGGGGAGTGGGGGAAAAGGTTTTACCCTTGTACTTTAAATAAGGATGGGATCGAGTGACACCCCATTTTAAAGCCTATTAAATTTGCTTTTTTAATACCATCCCACTTTTTTATTCGATTCATTGAACGAAAACACTAAGAGTTTCACACTTTAAATAGATAACGTACTAATTTTAAATCTGTTACGGCTTAGCTATTGCAATAATAAAAATATTTGTGCAGAGAAATAAACACAAACGCGAAAAATATACTTAAATTTTCGATGGTCCACTCCGAATAAATAAATAAATAAATATTCGCGATAAATCAGTCAATTGTTAGTTAATTAAAGCGAAAATGCAAACACTGTACTAAATTTTTAATTATATTTAATCTTTTCCCAGTAAAAACATTTTAACCTTATCCGTAGTATTGTTAGGGTGAATGGCACCTGGCGCAGCATATGAGACTCGCAACTTATGCAGATCTCACTAGCAAAAACAGACCAACATCACTAAACAAATAAAATGATTTGCAGTTTGAACACGTTTTCAGCATAACCTGGAACTGTTTTAGGAAGTTTTTATATTTTTTGATAAGTTCACCCATGGGGCGTCATTCTTCCTCCTAACGACGCTTATTAACGTTATCAATCACTTTAAAAATCAGTGTCACTGGGATGGGACAACATAACTAATTTCAGAATTCAACAATTCAATGTAGACTATCTTCTTCGAAGCGCTGCAAAAAATAGTCTACCCGAAATGAACTAGAAAGATTTTCATTAGATTAGTTCGTTATATGCACCAGTCAAGTAGCATATCGCGTGTCATGCGACATATCCGAGTATGTTATGTGCTTGTTATGCCTTTTTTTTCTGCATTACACAATTGGTTAAGTTGACTAGAATAACTTGAATGATTAGACAGCATCAACATCTAAAATTCTCAATAGAGATTCAAATTTCAAGTGTCAATATACTAAAAATTAAATGTGTAATAAATTTTTAAGTGTTTATTTATACATTAAAATTTATTATACATTTTTGTCCGGTCTTTCTGTCCATTTGCGTGGTGGTTACAAGTATAGGAAGGACTATGATGGGACCTTCAGTGTTATAAATCGGAACACGTCTATATCTGCCTGCTAGCCTAGTTGTTAATCCATTACAAAGAAACTCATGCGAGGAAAGTCGCGGACAACATCTGGCGTGTAATATAAGACTGTATGAAGTATACGCAAGTGCATACAATTCTTCCTCTGAGAAATTTTTACGACAATTGTCCACTTTCCATTTTAGTTATCGAAACTCTTAAAAACCTCTCTTAAAATCTCCTATACTGTTGGAATTTCCGCAGAATGTGACATGCACGTTTCATATTTTCCATAATTGCCATAAAAGTGGTTTTCAGGTCACTAGACTTGACGGCACACGGATCTCGGTGTGTTAAGATTGCGTAATCCAAGAGCATTCACCGCCATCGACGACCAAATGCGCCGCCGTGAGTGCGTTGAATATGGGAACGCCGGAAATTCCGTTCGCGTAGATTCGGCGGCCGGCGAGAGTAGAGTTGTAGCCAATTAATTGGCGTTTTTAATTGAGACATTCGAGATTTACGTATGAACACGATTATGTATTTAGATGCATCTAAAAACTAGCTCCTATTGAGTAAACTGCATAGCACTTTTGATATCGTCATATGATGACGTACTTCGTCGTCGCAACTGGAACAACTGGCGACTATAACTTGGACAGGTATCAAAATAGTGGTCAAAAGTCTACTCTGAAGGTTGGAAAAATTTATATATAAGTCTGTTTAAAAATTAATTTTAAATGAAATAGTCACAATAAAATATAAAAATAAAATCAAGGCCATGCCTATGAAATACAAGGATAAATTTTATAGCTAGACTCAAGTGAGACACGAAATTGTGAAGAATCCTGGTTTATTGTAAAAAATAAAAAAATAACCTCGTGTATTAATGCTACTAATAGTATAGCTTTTCCCTTTAATCTCATATGATAATTTCAAGACTGACCTTATTTTGATAGGTCTTAATCTTAGTAATCATTTTATAAAAGGCTGAACAGTTTCTCTTAGAAAACTACTAAATTAAGTAAATAAAATAAACCCTAAAGTTCATTAACCCTTCATATAAAAACAAGAATTTTAAAAATAATATTTACATTCATAATTTTCGATCATCTTCGACATTTTTAGAGCAGGAATGTTGTTTAGAAAATAATTTCCGAGAACGTTCTTTTTTTAGTGAATATTGTTAAAACGTAAATGATATTAAAAAGTTAATGATTTTAATAGCCTTTCATGTTAATAAAAAATCATATTTAACTTACTTCATTTTCTTATTTTAAATTTCCCCAGAATAAAATTCGTAAATAGATCAAAGACAGTGAATTCAAATGCTGATGGAACTTAGATTCAAAGTTTAAAAAAAAATTATACCTTGCTATAAAAGGAACTGGATACGGTAAATTGAAGATGTAACACCAAATTTATCGATTCGATACAATTAAAAGTTTTGATTGAAAGTAAAATCTGAAATTGACCATTCAATTCGTGTGTTGTTTGGTGATCGGTAGGTAACCTCTGTAATTTCAAAACTTCTCAAGCAATATTTTACATTGTAAGAGCAACTAGCCGATAATATTCCGTCAGGAATTCCGTGCAATTAAATTAATTTTAACTCAACATAATACACATTACTCTGTCATGTTAAAGACCTGAAAAAGATGTTCTCATCGGCCGAACAGACGACTATCTTGAAGACATCTCTACCGGACCGGATCCTTAGATCTTGCCACCGGCTATAGAACAGTGTTAGTAATTACTCTAAGATATTTCTTTGCTATGGAAGGAATCCAAAGGTAGCGGTGATAACCTAGACATTACCAGAAGTTTTTATGCGTAACTTCGTAATTTGGGCAACGAGCCGACAATCTAGACTTTTCCATTTCCTTGTTTCACATCTTAACTGCTCCACTTGCCTCCTTTGAATTGAAGATCTTACTTTACTGAAAAGTGTTTCATTTATTGAACTTTCTTTTAATTTCTCTACATTGTTGCACTGTATTTTAACTATTTTCTAAGAGGAAACATTTGTTTTTTCTATAATCAGCATGATTTTTTAAATTAAATATTCAAATACTTATTTATCTATTCAAAAATGTAAGTGTACCAAAATAATGAATTATATTTTGTAAAACGTTAATCTTAAAGCATCGAGAACTACAGCCCTACCGTCAAAGTTATTTGATCATATGATAAAAGAAAATAATAGACCACATTAAATAAAGTTATAAATTCTTTGTAGTAGACACTCTGCCCTTCTATTTATATTTATGTACAATGCAATTGTAAACAATTGTTAAAGTTTATTTCTGATACAAATTTTGATTTTTTCCTTACTGTTTTCAATAATCTTTTACGTATAATGAAAGACTCGTAATTTATAAGCCACAATTTAAAAAAATACTCGACATTTTGTTAAAGGGAGTTGTTTAATCAAAGGATTTTGGATTGTATAAATGTTAGACAGGTAACTTATCGTAGTATAGACCGTACAAATTTGTCATGTGTTATTATGATAATTAGAAGAAATTAATTTTGGTAACAAGGAATGTTCCTTTAATAGGGCCTTGAAAATAAAAAATTAAATTAAATGAAATAAACCAAGCGTAATAAGCTTAAGAGAGAAGGTATTCTTTAAGCGTAATGATTTATGATGACTGAAGATATACGAAGCGTCTACATGTTGTCTCTATTTACTTATAGTGCGTAAATGTAAGCACTTACAAAATCATATTTTCTAAAAAGGGAACTCTTAGACGGTTTTTAGGTTTGCATTTTGGGTGAAAGTCATAGTTTTAACTCATTTCGGGATTCAATACACAAACGAAAAATTATCTAAAATATTAGTTAGTAATGCAAATAGGAACGTTTAAAATAAAACTTTATTTTTTTCGCGTTTCTAAGGAATCTTTTATTAAATTACTGAATTTTGTTATGTAAATACATTTGGTATTATAGCCTCTAGTAGTAGAATTTATAGGCCTCCAAGTTCACTAATATTTTTCAGACCGTTCTAAAACTTTATAAAAATTTGTATAAGGAAAATTCTAACAAAGTATAAGATCTTTTCGATAATTCTGAGCTCTGAGCTACAAAGTATCTTTTTACTTGAATGTTTTACCTGTGCACACTCCCAGTTAATCAACTAAAACCAAATACAATTAAATGAATCTTCCCATTTTCAATTCGGAAATATTTTCTAACACAACTATCAAACAAGACCTTTGATGTTTATAATATAAAATACTATAACATACAATATTACTAATTATTCCTTTTTCATTTTGAAGTAGTATTAAGACAACTACAGACGGTGTACTTTCCCAATTTCGTAATTATTTTATAATTTATAGATAAAGTACTTTAACTTTGATTATGAACTTCGATACTGAAATTTTGTTTTCAGAACAAAGTGGAAATCTCTGAATCTAATTATAAAAAAACGGATGTTATTTTATCGCGGTAAATTTCTTTTATAAAGTAGTAATTTTTATAACCATTTGTTCTCCATTTCTTTTATATGATTGTTTAAAAACCACAACTTATTAGTTATAGTCTGATACTCTTCTTTTTGTCTTGCTAGTTGATAAAAGTTGTATATACGAATCTTTCATATTTCATAAACGTATTTTACTCTGCCACTCCTGACTGATTTTTTGTAAACACATTTAAATAATCCAAGCTACTTTATAAAGCAAGGAAACGAAAAAGTAAGCTTATAAAATTGATAATGACCGTGTGACCACCGCTTCTTTCCCAGAAGAATCACTTGTGGAATGCAAAAATCAATCAATAAAAGCACTTTCCTATACACTCGGAAAAATAATAGTTATCTAGCTTTCAGCAAATATTGCCATTGCTTGTTATCAGTCGGAACTACAATTCTGTTAATTCATTTGGCAAACACGTTCACATACCTACCGGAATCTTATCATTATGAAGAACACGAATCAGTCGTGTTAAACGTCTTAGGAGCTGACGAAGAAAATCAACGACGTCTCTGATTATTGTGAACAGGTTTATAAAGTTCCCTCGGCATAGGAGAATTCTGAATTAAAAACGGGCAGCAGTGCGCGGCGCAGTCAGCACACACACGGGAAAATTCGACAGCGGCTACAAATAAAAGATTCAGCTAAGGTGCGAGCGCAGACTCCGTTGGAGCCGCAAAAATTCTTAGTACCGAGATCGTGAGTTGTAACAGCGGGCATATTCCTGGTTCCTCAAGACGATTTTCTTTTTACAGTTAAATACTACGCTAAAACCAAAACGTACACAAATAGTTTCGGTAGACGAAGTAATTGGAGTGGCCGTAGAAACGTATAAAAATCTACCTTAGAAGTTTCGTGCTTTCAAGTGATCTTAAAAAGTCTTAAAGTGTGTTAACTTCTACTCTGTTCGCTTCCGGTATTTTTCTTGA
Organism: Proctacanthus coquilletti; assembly: GCA_001932985.1. Lineage (NCBI taxonomy): Eukaryota > Metazoa > Arthropoda > Insecta > Diptera > Asilidae > Proctacanthus > Proctacanthus coquilletti. The sequence goes on from MNCL01000063.1 coordinate 410,453, forward strand.
AGCGCGGGATTCTTCCGAAACATTTTCAGTGACTCAACGTTGATCTTACGTGATTACATCCCCGCCAGCTGGTCAAAAATACACCGTCGCAGCACTAATATCAGCCAGACAGGTAAGACCACTCGATTTCAGAGGTCACTGTTGACCAAAACATTTGATTAATTCCCGGTGTACACCGATCGCCGCACGATCAAAAGTTGCCGGTGTGTTTTAAAGGAAATGCTGCTAGAAGCTTTTCTAATCGCAGTTTTTCGGAATATTTTCTCAACTATCGGTTGTTTCTAAGACTGCAAAGGTCAATTATATCACGTTTCTGATGATACCAGCATGTAGCTATATTTCTTCACACACTTCTGTGAATAGCTTAGCGAAAACTTTTTGCTATTTTTATATCTCAGGTGTTGCTCCACAAGCACTTAAAACTTGTTCTTGTACATAAACAAAGTAATTTTGATCAAAGTTATTTATTGATAGAATGAAACAAATGAATGTTTTCATAATTTATCAAAACGGATCATTTAAAATTTTGCCTTATGTTTACAAAAAAACAAAAACAAATTTGAGGCTTTTAATTTAAGACTAACAACAATTTACATAAATAAATAAATAATAAATAATTCAAACCAACTTGCATTTTCAATACTTTTTTAAAACAGATAAGACGATATATTAGTAGAAATATTTCTAAAATAAAATATAATTAAAGAAAAAGAGATCTCTTTAAAAATGACAAAAAACAAATAACATATTTGAAACTTTCGGTGTGCCTACAACAATTTTCTAAATTTTGCTTAAATATTTCAACAAATTACAAGGATTATCTGCTTGAATTTCGACTTTAGAATTTACACAACTACAAAACAAACATAAGAAAAAATTGTCCTATCGCAAAAACAAATAAACAAATTTATTATCAATAATATAAACTCGTATATTTCGATTTTTGCCGATTAACTAGTACAGACTAATAAGTATAATTTAAAATTTAAGTATACATCATAGTTCTAATAATCGAGGTTTAAAAGTAATTTCTAGAGCCAAAATGTATGCAATTTGTAATAACACATTTTGAAAAACGCGTATACGAGCAATTTTTCAAAATTATTTTGAATATCAAGCGCCTTCATTGTGTTCGTTTACATTTAAAATGTTTACGTAAAGTTTTTAGTTTAATCTCATTAGAAAAATAAATTAAAATAGATCTACTGAAAAATTTAAAAGCAAGCCAGTTAATTTCCAGGAACTGCTGGAGCTATAGAAATCGAAAAATGTGTTATTTTTGTTAATGAAACGTGCCTCAACAATAGCAAAAATTTTTTATATATTTACTAACAAATTTGGGGATGTCCCATTGCGGTTTTCATATTTAAATTGCAAATTATCACTTTTCATTAGATTGTTGTCCCCTCTCGTAGACAGCCGAAATACTTTCGGATCTAGTAATGCAAATCTTTAACTCTAATAGAGTTGAATTCCGAGTTCAGCGTTTTATGATAACCTTTCATGCGAAAGATTTGTTTAAATTCTTAATAGATATTTCTTATCTTATCTTAATTGCTAACTTTACTAACAATGTAGGAAATATATAAGCAAAATTATTATAGTATGTAGTTTATTTTTTCTAAAATAGTGACTTTGATTTTTCTGGGGCATCTCCGAAGGCGAATGATTTTTAATAATAAATACGCAATATTTTCTATAAATCTAAGACAACATGTGTCCTACGACTATGGGGGTAGTATTTATAGAATGTATTTATTATCCACGACATTTTGACCTATACCAACTTAATTCTTCCGTGTTATTTTTACCGCCCTCGATGACTTCGAACATCTGTAGTGATCTAATTTAATAAAAATATTATTTCCTCCTTGAGCTGGTGCTCCTGGCTTCCAATTAGCCACGGTGGAGACTCGTACGGATTTCAAATCAACTTTATCTTCAATATTTGAGCGCTGCTTTAACTGCCCTACAAAATCTCAATTAGCTTTCACGCCCCAGCGGTAATTTTGCGTGGGTGTTTTAGATTCCGTAATTGCACTGCCAATTGGCGCGCGAATCCCTCAGGAAATAAATTGATTAATTTTTATTATTTTTTTTTCATCGAGCAGATGGTTAAATTTACTAGAGGTTTCTTATTGTAAGTTTAAAATAGGACAGAAAAATGCCAATTATTTTGTTTCAGAAATAAAATGGGAATTTTAAGGCAGAATTCTAAGCAATACGGGGGCATTCAATATCTAAATCCGTATTGTATAAAATGTCCTCTTTTGGGATCTTTTAGGTAATTTTTAAATGCTTATATTTAAACAAGAAAGAAGGTTTTCACTGGTTTTAAAAATTAAGACACAAGAAAATTTGTTTGCTTGCAGCCACGTAATATTAAATTTCGAAATAAGGCTCTGCGAATCTTAACGAAATATCCAAAGTAAGGTCCTCCAAAATCCCCGAGAAAATATTTATCAAGTGACTATTGCAATTTGAATATACACGCTCTACTAATAAATTGCAATTTGTGTCTGTATGTTTGTTCGATTATAACTCGAGAACCACTAAAATAATTTTATTTTAATTTCAACTGTTAGTGGAGATCCTTCAAACGAAGGTTTTCACCTATGAATAATTGAAGTAGAATAAAAAGAAGTCAAGCAGTCACGATTAATTTTGGCTCTCGAAGTGCATATTCATTGCTTAGCATAGGACTAATAAAGCTAAGTTGATTGGTTGGCTTTGATTCTTTAGTAGGCGATTTGAATTGTAAGAAGTAGAAAATATAATACACACATATGCCATAGTGTCATACAACATATATGACACACTGGTTACTTATATGCTACACATGACGTGTCACATATGTGACAATTTTCAATTCCCTACTGTCGTGTGAATGAAGACCTCAGCAAAAGCTAGTAGATTTAGAATTTTATTACTATGACATGGATGAGATTGGAACCCTAACGAGATAATAGATAACTGCTTGATTGAAAATTATATGTAATAATTTTAATCGACCTCTAGCTGAAAGCTTCTATGAAATAGACAACCTGGCAATGCCTTCTAGAAAGCTTTTCTGGCTTAAAACAACTTTCTTCCTCCCACTAAGAAATTATGAAGAATGACATGTAAAGCACTGTACAAGGTCGACGGGATCGCATCATGCTAGCGCTAGTGTGAACGCGCTAATACAGATCGTAGACAGATCATTCACCTTTGGGGCGAACACGCGACGCGCGAGAGGCCGCGGATTCGATCGCGTAGAGCGGACCACACACACGCGGCCCAGACCGAGATCTTTCAGCTCTTCGATATATGCAAATTTTGATGACGTTGAAGGTCGACGACGCTTAGAAGATTTATTGCTCCGACGCGATTAATTTCGCTAGCGGCTGCGTGGTGGCAGCAGTTGATATCGCTCGCTATTTACATATGGGGCTTTTGAACTTCTCGTCCACTTGAAGATCCTTAAATAGCACATTTTTTGTACTATAAGTGAATGCTTTCGAAAGTTGTCTTAGGGAGGGATCAACACTCTTACAGGATGATGATCGAAGGTTGATATGAAGTATTATGAAATTTATAAAAGTTCTTACGAATTAAACAATCAAATCGAATTTAAACTCCTTCAAGTATTAAGTACTATCATTAAGTACTTATATCAACAACACCTTTCGGAATTGGAACAGAAACTCGCACAAAATCGATTTATTTGATTTTCTAAAAAGATCCATCTGTTCAAACATTGAAACTATGTTACAAATTTTGAGATTCAAATTACCTCTAAAGAACAGCACATGTTTTTGTAATGAATAGGCAAGAGAATCAGACTTATGGGGCTTGAAAGCGTGATCTACTTTGTGTATAATTTTTATATACGAGTATGTCGACTTTATGAAGAAGGTGAGGTAAAGATCATTCACTATAAAATGAGATCAAAATAAAACTTGGGAAAGGCCACAATCTATTCAGCTCCAGTTCCGATGAGACTCCAGCTTCAGGCTATCTAAAAGATTTTCTCGTTCGTTTACAGCCAACATACTTGGTCTACATGTTGGACAGCATGCAAGGCCAAATTTACTGTCCGAAAGTTTTGCCACCTGCCATAATTGCTTTCCCGTATTTTTTACTGCCCTGGAAATTTGACTATTTACTATTTAAACCAGAATACCGGACAACATGTAGGATATTTTGCTGCAGAAATGTTTTACTATTCATCATATTTTGCTGCCCTTTCCATCGTTAGCGTTACGTAAAAAATGTTGATGTCCAATATGATGATATGATGTCTATCAAACTCTACTATCTGACAAATTGTATGCCAACGAAGATGTTTTATTCAAAATTTGTTTGCTTTTCAACAAATTTTGTCTCTAGAAAATTTTACTTCCAACAAGTTCTTTTCTATCAAATCTCCTATCTTACATTTGGTGGCTCATTTTCTTTGATAGTTCCCATTTTCCAGAGGTCTTCATCACTTATGCAAACATTGAACGGTAGTTGCATTTTCTGACTTCGTCATAGTCTGTTCCGAAATCACCAACGACTGTTCCATCTCTGTCCAAAGAACTTTCCTCAAACTGCATAACAACTATGATAATGCACATTTTCTCCATGCATTCCACCCACAAGTGTCGTGGATCGCCTTGCATTAAAATTTACACTGTTCCCCCTCATGCCGAGAACTCCAGGAGCACCGACGGTCTTGACGTAATCGCACAATGAGCGTATTTACATGGCCACTCAAGGCAATTACCGCGACTATGTTGAATGCAGGTGAACTCGCGGCATTCTGTCACGGTTAGATAATGGACACGCTCGCGATGACTAATGCGTGGCAAAGTGACGAATGTAAATTGGACGATTCATTCCCTACCCCCGGATGAATCAAAGACGCGCGCCAATTGTCGGAAGTGACGTCGTCGTTCCATCGGGTGCGGAAAGGAAACTAACAAAACTTTGCCCTTTTGGTGGGCCAACACGAGCTTTTCCTTTTCACGGAGAAAATTCAAGGAATTTCCCAGAATCTTATGAGATCACATTTTTTGGGGAGACACCAATTAGCACACATGGTGATTCGCGAGTGACGGAGTCAGCCGTGACCATGGCGTTCACAGGATTTTTTTACGATATGACCGCCGACGTCGGATGGTATTAAATGTCATCGTCTGGACCTGGATGCTGGATCTGGGCCAGACTGTTTTAATTTCGATTTCACTGCCAATTGAGTTATTATTTGATACGCGGGATGAGTGTGCCAATTTCTGGGTACAGAAGTGGTACAGTCACTGGGGGAGCATTGGAACTCCGGAAATAACGTGTACTGGCTAATTACAGAAAAACAATTGTTTGCCTTACAAAAAGTGTGACTTTGCTAATTAATTGCTCATTTCAAACATACTAACTTTTTTAACTATCGAAGATCAGATCAAATTTGGGTTTTTCTTACTTAATTCCCATGCAAACAATAAAACTGGGAATAACCCCAAATAGCGGTTAGATTAGAAATCAGATTTTGGTAATTTTTTGTTTAAATAAAATTAATAAGATTACGTAATCCATCATTGTTTTTTGACCGTACGTATCAACAGGACAAATGAAAATCCTTTAGTTTTGCAAATATCTCCAATAATATTGCGACTCGTAGGCTATCAAAGTTTTAGACTTGGATTTATGAAATTGCAACACGTGTTGAAAGAAACAGGACGTGAACCACGGCATGTTTCAGAAATGACGATAGGTAGAACTCAAAAGTGAACAACCAAAGCCCAAAGATTTATCTCAAGGGTTTATCTCGATTTGTTTACATAGTTTCAAAAAATAAGCGAATTTCTTATTTCCTTGTAACTTTTCGAAAACTGAATTCTTGTGAGGAGACTGCCATTATAATTTTAAGAATTCAAATTATTGTTTCATATAATAATGCAAAATTAAATATTATTACTAGAAAACCTACTTTCCTTTTAAAAAGGTGCATGAACAATTTGATTTCATATTATAAAATATTGCTTCAAGAACAAATCGTGGACACAATATTTTTCCTTCTGAAATTTATTTTTAAGCTGATATTAAATATTTCTACACAAGTATTTACCAAAATTTGACAAATCAAATTGTTTTCTTTTTATATCTAAATAATATTACAATTAAAAACACCAGAGAGTTGATAAAGCATTCAATTCTTTCTAAGAGCATGGTCTAGGAAACCTCTAACTAAAATAATGTCTAAACTATCATTTGATAGCGTAATTAAAATCCCACACTTTTTTTATGGAACCGTACTAAAGAAAATAGTATTCAATTTGATCTAGAAAGCTAGAAGTAACAGCCACTTTTATACCTACGCATGTGTAAATTCCTCGGCATCTAGTAGACCCATAGATGTAAGTTAGGAATATGCGAAAAGTTTAACTTACTAGCCTATGTTTGTGTTTACTTATCACGGACCAAGAAGAACAAGCAGAGACGTAGCACCGTATGCTCGCTTTGAGTTCAACCTAAGCGTAGTAAGAGCTTTACTTCTAGCGAGAGCTAGCCCTAGTTGTTGAAAGAAATGAGCTTCGAATCTTTAACAAGACAACCTGAACTCATGAAGGTACTTGAAGAAATTGCAACGGTTCGCAAAAGAGTTGGTGAAGACTCATCAAGAGGGTTAGGTTGGTGGTCTGTCCACCAGAAGTGTCCATTGTTTGCTATTTAAAAACATACGACAAATAAAAATTAATATACTATAGTTAGCATGCAAAAACAGTCATACTATTTTCTGTTATTCTTTATTATTGCCTTCATTACTTTTCTGTTAAATCTTATAAATTAAAATCTTAAAAATATAACATCAAAGCCTGCAGTGCTTACGGATAGTTACATAGTTGTAGTACTCGCTAATATTTTAAATTCAGGACTCATACAATCCTTTTTTACTATTATATTTTTACAACTTCGAATTTCGTAATTGTTTCAATGTTTTGCTCATCTCGTTCTGTAGTTTCCTTTTATTACCTTACAGGTTTTTTACCAGCCAAAATGTTTTCGCACAGCGAATAAAGCAATCGCAAGATATTTGTTTTCATGTTTTGAATATTAAGTAAACTTTCAAGTCAGTTACGTCACACGAATATTGCTTTTAAAAAGTACCCTATTAAATTACCTTGCTTACATTCATACGCGGTGATTTTCAAAAGTTGTAAAAATTTTTGGATTTCATAAAGACAGATTAATTTATCCTTCTGATAGATAAAAAGCCCCGGAGTCACTTTAGACTCTAATTACATCTTTTGAGGTTGAGTCTTTGATTTGCCACCGATGGTGAATCACACTACAAACTCTGTAGCAGTGCATAGACAATATTCTGTGCGATATTCAAAATCTAGTGACATCATCAGATGGTGAAGATGACATAAATGCGGATACATCGCTCAGTTAATCTATAGATCAACTTTTCCTAGATCATGACATGCTTTAAGGCGTCTAAGCAACAAAAGAAATTTACCTCGGTACATTAGCGCATTAGACGATGTGGGTGCCAACAGTGCTAACAAAAACTCTCACGGTTTTTGAGGGAAAACCTGGCACGTATTGGTCTCCTGTTAAGGCCGACAATTACAAAACACGCAATCATCGCACGTTTACTTGTGGTTTGGATAAAACCCCGAGCAATTGATTAAAGAATCGAAATTCGCTAGTGGCTTAAATATCGGCCGAAGATTCGAGCCACCGTCTCGCCGTTTATTTCACCTGCAAATTTGGATTTGTTTTTTACCTTACGAATATCGCACGAGTATACAGCCCACATTTGTATGTAAGTGCATGCACTGTTTGGCACCAATTCTCTTCACACAGGAGGTCAAGGAAGTCTCTTGGGCAGTCGCTGTTTAACAACAACTTAAAATTAAAAAGAAAAACTAAACTAAAGGACCCGTTATTTGTTTTATGTCCCAATATCGAATTTCTGAGGTGTAAATTGCGCTCTCTATCTGAACATTAAACTGCTTACGAATATTCTATAAAATGTTTCTCAAGACAGTCTCTTTATGTTTCAAAATCACTCAGAAAAATATCCTAGAACTGTGTTTTATATTTGCCAAAAATATGCTTGTGCATTTATAACTTTATTACACTAAAATTGCTGAATGGATTTTTGCAAAACCTTCAATGTTAAATACCTTGTAAGTAAATTTAAAACATAGACTATAACTTTTGTCCTCCATTCTACTTGTTGGCCAAATTTTGTTTAAAATTTCTTTTTTTATAGCTTTAGAGACCGTTTCAGGTTTAGCTTTCGGTAAATCTGTTAAAATTTCATTAGTCTGTAAATTTATTTATTAAAACAACATCACTTTAATATTAAAACAATAATCCATAATTGGAATTTTGAATAATTGAGTATATTTTTCAGATAATGATGCAACTAAATTTTATACTTCTTGTAACTTGTGAATTTGTAGCTGGGAAATTATAAAATCAGGAAAAAGTAATTATATAAATTTATTACTTATTTTGCTCAAATTTTCTTTACTAAAAGGTAAAATGAATCACTAGATAACGTACACATTTATTGCAGTCATAGTATTTGTTTTTATTTTTATCTTCGTTCTGTAAATTAAACAATAATAAAAAGTCTACTAATTTGAAATAATAAAAAGTAAATGGTCTTGACTTGACTTTAATAGGTGATTTTATACACAGAATAATTTTCCCCTTTGAAGATTAACTCATAAAGTATATTAAATTTAAATTAAAACGTGGTTACCTTTACGAATTTTCATGAATAATAAAATTTAATATTGTGTGTACTTTCCATTAACTTTTCAGCTACAAATTTAAATTTTAATAAGATCAATTTACTAACTATGATTTTGATTACAATATTTATCCTATATTTTCATACACAGAAATGTTAATGATTTCTAGAAGTGATAAACTCGTATGTAAAACAATAATAAAAATAATATATTTTGTTTATCACATTTTCCCTAATATGACTCATCGATGGGTCACAAGCTGTGCATTTATCAGACGGTATGATCCATCGGTAGATTACATGGTGCCGCCTGATGAGCTAGTGCGTACAAACAGGCGCCGGTGTGAACGTGTTAAAATGCAGTAATTTATTGATAAGATAACGACAAAACAAAGTAATTTCAATAACAGTGATTAACAGCGGACATTTTCTTTCCACTGAGATAACATAAAGTTGCAATTTTTTTACTTAGTATTCTTATATTTATAACTATTAAGATTTCTAGTTTTCTATTTTCTTTTTTTTTATATGTACTAAAAATAATAAAGCTGAAATGTTGTTACTGTATCTACGCCGAATGTTTTAGTGGAAAAACAACTTTTGGACAACATCGTTGTCATACCCAAAATTCCAAAATTTTGGAAATTTTGTTTAGTAATTACTATTTAATAAATTATGAATATCACCATAGTACAGACTAAAATATAGACTAGTCTAAAGTGATTAGATTGTTTCTAATGGAATCTCATCTATTAGATAGTCCTCATGACGCCATAAAACAATCAAATTTTTTCTACACCTCCTTTTATTACTTTATTATCCAAAATTAATAGCAAAATTTGTCCAGTAATTTAACTTTTACCATTAGCTTATAGTCGTTAAATTTTTGTCTGTATTTGTTTATTTTCGTCTATGGAGTAAACCTGACTTTTGGTTATATAATAGAAAACGAGTTTAATGTATGTTTGTATATGGAAATAAAATGTAATTGAAGCAAAGTAGTAGAATTTATTAATTTAATCAATTTAATAGTTGTTTTAAACACTGACAAATTTTTTAATCGAACAACAATGGATATGCTTACAATTCAATTTTATTTGAGTTAAAATGCAAACTCATTCCAAGCACATTTTGGGTGTACGATTTTTTCTAGATTTCTTCTTTTCTTTTGTATTGTGTAAAACTTTTTATTGTTATTGTCAAATACTCACTGCAGGTCACGTAATACGCGTGTATGTATAATAGAACTGAAATGTAAAAAGCTGAATAACAGTCTTAATTACTTTAACTCGAGTGCCTTCATAAAGTCAAGTTATTTTGCTAAGCTGTCCTAGATTGCATTGCATATTAATCAAAAATAGAAATGACCGAATCCGTCCGATGGAATGCCAGTGGTCGAAAATTTGTTTGGCAAACAATTTTATTCGTTCAGCTATCAAAAGACGTCATTGGTCCGATTAAATTCCATCATCAGAAGTTGACCTCTTCACCCACATCTATTATTAACTACGAAGAAGGCCCTCCGCGGTGACGCCATACCGCGTCGCGAGCAACGCTAACCGTGCTGACTGTGCAGCGTGTGTCGCAAGCAATCAACTGTGCCGCAAGGCGCGCGGCACGTCACCGCGTGCTTATCAATTAATCCGCGGCGGCACGAGTGCCGCGGATTCCGCCGAAACGGTTAAATCTGGTTATTCCGCAGCTACGCGCCGGCCGGCGGATAGCAAGCGACCAGCTGGCGTCTAGCCAGCCCGCACCGTCCGCAGCCCGTACCTTCCTATATTCTCGCTCGCCCGAGTAGTTGCTGTTGCACTCGCGATACGCGCGCTCACGCGACCTACCGCAATGTCTAGGTCAAAGTCAAACTTACGCTACTCGTGATCCGCGGGAATCGGCGCGGTCGCAGCGCGGACCCGACAAGCTTTGGGATTCCCTCGGAAAGCGAATCTAGCTGTGTATTTCAACCGCTAACTTATGTGGGGTGGCCGGGAGGAGCGGCTCGTTGTGCCGGTGATGCATCAGACTAGCCGCGAATTAGTATGGAGCTTTTGTCGCGAGCAAAATCAATTCTCACGGAAACGTTTCGCACGCAAACTTGAAATTTTCTCAAGGAGATTCGATTTTGCGGATCCTACGTTGACCCTGGCCATGATATGCAGAATTTCTAATTTTAAAACTTACAGACCCATCGTAACCCTTCCTTTTCACCCACAGTTTTAGGTGAAACTATCATTTAAATCTTTTTGGCATTTCGTACTCCACAGCAGAGGGCCAGTTCAGCAGGCCTGAATCGCACGTTCCCAATAACGTACAAGTCCAAAATTGAACATTTTCTGACGTCTGTTTGTTACTTACACTTTTATACAAAACTATACTCGATAGACCTATCGAGAAATTGCCAAAACAGCACTCGTTGCAATTTTCGCTTTTGTCCTATTATCACTGTATGGATCCTATCAGGTCTTATCTAGTTAAAATATTGGCTATACATTTATTTGTCTCTTCATCTGTCTGTTTAAGTTTTGTTATTTTATCATGCCAAAACTATTAGAGAAGTTTTTGTATAATCGTGGCCATTAGGTTGCTCATAGATCAGCTTAGAATATAGCCTATAAATATTTATCAGTTTGTCTACTTAATCACACCACGTAAAAAACCACGAGTTTTAAAAGAAGTTTTATTGCCAGTGAGAGAAAATTAATTCAGTTTATCGGAGAAAATTAAATTAAAATTTAATAAAACCATTTTTTTTATAATTGATGCAATTGCAGTCGCAGAAATTTTGTATTATAAAAAAATCTTTTGGTTTCTTTACTTTCTTCAATTTCAAAAATAGAGTTTAAATCCCTTATGGAAAAAACAAATTTCTGGGATTTATAAATTGAGACAAAGTTTAGTATTTAGCAATCGAGTTTTTTTGCTTTATGAAAATATTTTGATTTCCATTCCATTTCATGCACTCACGAAAAATTTTCTAAATTTTGTTTTAGGAAACGAATTTTCAGATAATAACCAAATAATAAATTTAAGGTATTTTTGGAAATATTTTGTGTGGTATTAATTACTATTACTAATTAAGCGTTATTTAAATTTAAAAAAGAAATAATAATTAGGTATTAGATAAATCATATAGGATAAAATTTACTTTTCGAAACTTCAGCGCATATCATACCGATTTATCGAAACAAAAGTCGATATAAAATCCTACCTTACATTTCGTCACAACTTTTTTTTTAAAATAATTTCTACCGAAATTCAGAATAAGAATTCTCTCAGAACTTAACTATTTTAAGTGAAACTGAATATTGTCGCGAGCTCCAGGTAATCACTGAGTATTCTACATGTGTATTTCCGGTATTCCGTACAAGTCATAAGTACTTACTAAGGATTCAAATTAGCAAGCATACGGCTAAATTCATGTCTAAAAATACTCCCACCCATCAGCCAAGATTTTTGATCGATTCCAGAGAAATTTGGATTTCCGAATTTCTGTGCACTCCCATATCTTACATTTCCCCAAAAAACATTTCCGAAAGTACTTAGGTCATGATCCGTATTAAAAGCACAGATTTGCTCACCGTTCCAAATTGTTTGTTCTTTTAATTACAGAAGTTATTTGCAGAATTTTGTGCACTGCCCACGGGATCGAAAGGCGCCTGTAACGAGCTTAAATTTAATACCAAACTTCTTAGAATCATTGTGTGGGTGCGAAAATCCATCGATACTTTTTCAGACAAGTTCCGTATGATTAGCCTGACATAATACCTAATGATAGCCATGGCATGTTCATGAAAGGGTTTTTCTTGCATCAGAGTGACACGTTCTCGTTAATCACAATTTTACTGTTGAACTCACTCTTCAAATAGGCGTGCTTTCTCGTAAAAAATCCGTTCCGTCACACAAAATCTAGCAAGTCATAGTGAATCGTTTTCAGTCTGTTTGTTTATCCAAAGTGCGAAAAAGCACACTTTTAGTGGGTGTTATCGAATCGTAATCGTTTATAATTGGAATATAAGGTTTCATTAGCATTTTGAACAGCACTTGATATTTAAATCTACTTACTTATTTTATTTAGAACATAATTGAAATGTTTTATATGAAATTTAATAGCCTATGTAAATATCGTAACATTTTAACCGTGAATTCCGAGGAATGTGAGAATTTCTAGTAAATTCGATCAAAAATAAGTATAATTTTATTTTAAGATTATTTTTAACACCATAATAAAATGAAACCAATCTCGAAAATTTATTAATATTATTATAAAAATAAAAAAGAAGCTCCTTTATTGAAATTGTTTGTAGAATAGACAATGATCGGTTAAATGGGTTATTAACAGATCACTTGGATGGAATCTAAATCAAGCTCCTAAGAGAAAAAGATAGATTCTGCCTGTTGAGAAGTTTCACGTCCTAAGGGAGTCTCTCGAAAAATTGGCTTGTGAAGAGTTCATGAGTGCTTTATAATGATGATGTGGATTTCTCACTCCTCTGACTTCTGTTTAGAATTGTAACGTAGTAATAGTTTGTTCAACAAAAGGCAAATGCAGAAAGACGAAACAACTCAATTCTATGGGGCATCTTATACTTACTTTAAATAATACTTTAAAACTTAGACTTTTAGAAAAGTTTTAATATGTAACTATATACAGAAAAACAACATTTTTCATTATTTTAGAGTCTAGATTTGAAATAAATTCTCTAACACCTCCCATAATCATTTTAAACACAAACTAAAAGCTAATTGTTCGAGATTTTAAGATTATATTACTATAGAATTACATTACCAGAACTGCAGAGCTCATTTGATACCTCTATTTGAAAAGTTTACCGATTTTTTCTATCAAGTACTCAATTTTCTACATAATCGACTTATTATGAACCTAGCACCTCCAATCGATAAAACAAGCGAACGCTTATAAAAATTTAATTAGATTCCTTCCCTATTCTTTTCTACGACTGAAGTTGCACGTATCAACTGCTATGAGACATGTGTCACATTTTGAATATTTATTATTACGTATATAAGTTCAATGCTTTCAGAATTAGCAAAATACTAAAACGCTTCATATAACGACTATAATTTCTTTAGCTGTGAGTTTCAAGGCGTAAAATAAAAATGTTTCAACTTTGCTAAATCTAAGGTCATTCACCTTAAAAGTTGCTCGTAATTATTTGTCCTTGAAGGTGTGATTTTATTTCTAGTGTTAAAAGCTTTTTTTGTTTTTTAAGAAAATATACCTAAAAATGGTGCCGTTGAAAGACAAAATAACAATAAAAACACATTTTCGAGTGCATTGAATAGAACGCAAATCTTCTACTGTGGGGAATATTCAACAATTTAATTATCGTCATACATGCGCAGTTTTTGGCTATTGCTACGTTGACGGTGAACAGTAAGAGAATATCCACTTTATTGTGCGTAAAATAGTGAACTACGATATCTAATACTGTTCTAATTAAATTCATCCCATTAGTTCACGTGTTGAAAGAAGTTAATCTAATAATTTTTAGTTATTAAATCGCAAATTAGACGACATTGCTGAATACTAAAACTTGAGATTTTCTTCTATTTCTCCAAGATCTAGTAAGTTGTCTATGGATTATATGGTTTTTAGTTGGTAATTATAGACGACATTTTTGAGAATTAGATGTTAAATAGTGTATAATAGTAAAATTATGTATTGCACAAAAATTTCATCATCAAAAAATTGATTCTCCAATGGATTAGTACATCTTCCCGAACAACAACAATGAACGTGAATTGTGCTAAAATTAAAAAACCAGTTCCTTATTTCCGTCATTTAGCAAAGCAAAAGAGTTTCTATAGATTGTGAAGTAAAAAACAAAAAAAAATCGAAAAGGTTATCTGCGGTTTTCAGCGTCCTCATTATTCTCCTCAACTAAATTTCTGACACTGAACCGACTCGGCGCGACGAATCCGCGTGTTACTCACACTTTCTGTAAGCAGATCGCAACACACGGCAAAGGTGTTCACTACCGACCACAGCCAATCCTATTAATTAGAAATTAATTAGATATGCGGCTGAAGATGTTTGTTGTAAAAAAATAGCAAAAAAAAAGAACAATGATCGTAAAATCATCACAGCATTCCGGGGCGAATTAGAGGTGCTCGTGGCTCGGGTCATGAATCAGATGATATTAAAGTTTTGATGTGGAGTAGAGTCAAAGTACAATGTCGCGAAGCACCTGTGGAAAGGTGTGCAAACGCGAACGCGAGCACTATCTGGACATTCACTTAGCCGCCGCGGTTGGGTGGTCGTTCACTCTGACTCTCTACTTTGGCATTTCCGGAATTGAGCGGCTTTTAAAAGCCAACAGCTCGATTTCGATGGGAGCTACGAGATTTTATTTATTATGTAATTTGTTGGACTTTATTCAAATATTTTTTATCGCCTCTCGCATATATCGCTATGCTCTTTATTACGGAAAACTTCTGACTTTTACCTTTTTGTTATCTTTTCAGATTTCCGTAAACAAATCTTTGAGGTGAGTACCAGATGTTTGATCGCTAATTTTTTATTCAATAGCCTTGTTTTTCCCGCTCTAAAAGTATGTGAGTATGTGGTTTAACAACATTTAGTAATAAATAGAACGTAAAACAATATTTACTTTAATATGAAATAAAAATGCGAAAAATTTTAAGGGCATTTGTAAGGATACATTTTACAAAAAAATATATAATTTTAGTATGATATTTTCTAATATCAAAACACTAGAATATTTTTCCACCTTTGTCCTTTGCTTTCCTATAAAACTTTCACTAAAATTCTACGGTTCACAAATTATTCAGACTTAAATTATATTCTTACAAAAATAAAGTTATAGAGTTGTCTTTTATATAAAATTTTTCATGAAAGTTTTTAATTTTTACACTTTTATTCTTCAATTTTTTTAGATTTTTATTTTATTTTATTTTTACTAAATGTGTCTATAGATAAAATAAAAATCACACAAATTGCTGCAAGTGTAATGTTAATTTAAATATATTTCTATATTTCTTAAGTCATTTTTAACAGGCAGAAAAATTTAAATTCGAAATCTAAGCAATATTCTTTTTTGATCGGAAATTATGTAATAGAGATATAAAAAAAGAGAATCAAATCCATTCAATCTCGATCTTTCATTTCGCTGGTGATGTGATGTGTGCTTTTAATTGGTCATAATACTGCAAAATCTTACTATCGATGCATGTAAATATAAACTTCGAAGTGAATTTAATTTTAATTGTAAGTGGTTTTCCTTCAGGTAATTGTTTACCTGCATTAAAAACAGAAATATCAGTCTATAAAAAAAGGAATAATTATAATTGATTGGTGATGAATGATTCTCATAATCCAAGCAATCTCGAAGTTTAAGATTCAAAATTTAATATAGGAACTAAAGTAAAATAGAAAATAATTTCTACAGTGTTCAAATTTTAAACATTACTTTAAAGTTGTAGTAATAAATCTATACCTACTCATTTACCACTTCTCATTATATTAACAATAATGTACATATTTGAATTGAAATTAAATTAATAAGTAAGTAAGAATGTAATTGTTCTTTAAATTTTTGTGTGGGGCAAAAACCTGCATGATTTAATCAAATTTGTATTAAAAACCTCCAAAATTTGATTTTAAAAGAATTTTATTGTGAAATTTATGACAATAATTAAAATTAATTAGGAATAATGAATCCATTATATAAGCAAGTGTGTATTTGAGTTTAAATTAAATTAATCTAAAAATATAAAACAAAAACTGTGCTTCAATTTTTATTATAAACATCAAGAATTTCATTTTACGAAAATTTGTCATGAAATTGGTTCCAGTAATTATAATTAATTAGGAAAGACTTTAATTTTTTGGTAAAAAAAAGTGCTGTAGAAAATTCTTTGGATTGTATAAAACAACACACTTTTCTACATCAATGCGAACATGGTACATTTAGACGGAAAATTAAAAAATCAAAATTACTTTGTTAGTTTGTAACTACTCATTACAATGCTATTACTATGATTATATCCACATTACACCATATTTTAACCATTTCGCACCAAATTTGTACTCATATATATAATATGATTTTTTTTTGATAATTAAATAGTATTAAAAATTATAAACAAAAACAATGTGATATTATAAAATTAAACGAAAAAAAATTAAAATTTTCTCTTAGCTGATAAAGAAATATTGTACTTCTTACGACAAAGTACAATAAGCAAGCAAATTATTTCCTCATTAGAAAACATTTCTGTTGATATAATGATAATAAGAATTTTATTGTTGGCCAGCCACAGTCTCACACATGAATTAGAGTGAGTCACAAACACTTTCTGAGGACGTGTTCTTTTCAAATGCATTAGTTATACGTGAATCATAATTCACAGATTGTACAAATAATTTAATTTTTAATTAATTAAATTTTTATAAATAGTAATAACAGTAGAACTATTTTATTATCTTCAAAAATCGTCTTAAACACTGTCTAGAAATCGATCGGAGCTTTTGTCCGAAATGGTATTAAATAAAATTCATTAAGTCTTCGAAAATTCCAATTGTTGTAATTGTTTTAAAGTTGTATTATCAGCTAACAACTGGTAAGTCTGCCAGTAGTTCCGTAAAACCCAAGCCCTTTTTATTTGTATTGCTCAACAGCTCTCATTATAGTTCCACTAGTGACGAACGCGCTGCCGGGATGGTCTTTGGCGCGTGCCAGAAGTTATAGTTGATTTTTTTAATCCGATTTTAACATCCGACAAGAGGCTAACGCCTCTCCAATAATTTATTGTGATATTTTTCGTGATCGTTTAATTTATCATTTTATATATAAAAGAAAAAAACTTTAAAATTCATATTTAGAAGTAGATGATAGTCTAGTAACTTAAAAAAATCTTCTATTGTTGTTGATAATACTAAAAGTGTATAAAATTTTTAATATTCATTTAAAGATCGAGGTGATTTATATATTTTTAAATAATTCTATTTGTTACTCCCACTTTTTTTTTTCTCTATTTTCAACAAAGCACTGAAATGATTCTACCTGTAGAAGTTAAGTATGTCAGTTTATATTTGTGTCATTCAAAATTTCCTGTCATATAATATTGAAAATTTCGCTCATATTTTTGACGTGTTGAAGAATATTTTCCAAGTTCCATTTAAATGCTGAAATTTTCATCAAACTCTTTATGCTGTAATAATTTTATTGTAATCAATAGACAGCATAGTATAACACGGTCCTGGTTTTAATCGCTTCATGGACTTTGAATTGCTTGCTAACAATTTGTAATACGACATTTGTTATGAAATTTTTGTGTTGGCAGTCGAATTGGAAGAAGTGTTTCGATAAACTAACTTTGTGTCCATATGAGAACGACAGCCGCTAAATTGGTTCAATGTTTTCAAGAAAGAGGAGGAAATATTCTTATAATTTAAATTTTGTACTTCGAGCAACTGATTGTATTCATGAATTAGATCCTACCAATTCAGGATGTGCGATGGAAGAGATTCTTCCTTCAAGAAGATGCATTCGCACAGGTCAGTAAAATTTGTGTACCTTCCAACCGTATTATTGATTTTAAGAACTTTTTAAATCGTAAATATTTATAAATGGTATAGTATCGATTAATCGGTAGTGAAATATCAAAACATCTTATTTATTGCATCTTTTATATAACAGGTTTAAATAGTTATGTTTAGTTATCAGTGTTAGAATAAATGTAGTAAATTGAAAATAATTTATGTGTTGTATATTTAAATCCGCAAACATTTTTATTTCATGACGGTCTTTGAGATAAATAGGGTTAAACTTAACTTTTATAGAAACTTAACGATACATAAAGTCACATATAAAGCATAAACCTTTAGATATGGCTTTAAAATTCGAAAACAACAACAAAAAACAATAAAAAATTCTATTGACTTATATTATAGAGGTCAATTTTTTTTCAAAGCACCTATTTTTTATTTGAAGTGTAAATGTATAGAAAATATTTGTCTTAAAAAGAAAATTACAAAAAAATAGTTAGATATAATGGCTTTTATTATTTGAACGTTTGGATGGTTAATTTCTGTATAAAAACTTTATTGTCATAAATTTAATCAATTTACCTAGTAAAATATGTCTCCAGGCATATAATTCATTACTCACACGAAAGGCTCTCCAAAAAATGTGCTAAATTTAAATCATTTCCAAGACAAAATATAAAGTAAATTTGGATTGTATTAAAAATTCGGTTTTCTTAACAAACAATATTAAATTTTAATTATTAAAAAGTGCGCCAATACTAGTCTGTTCTTATAACAAATATATTTATTACTACTTACTATTTATTATTACTATACAATTGATTTCACACGTCTGTTTGTATTTTCAACACACTTTTGGTTTTGAAACAGAAGTACGTGTTTTCAAAAATCGTTAAATAAATTTACTTACTCTCTAAATTCAATGATTTCGGCTCTTATATATTAAATTAATTTAAATTTTTTAGAATATTATTTTATTTTTGCAACTACAATGTCTATAATACTACATTTCCATTATTCCAATTTTCGTGACCAATTGTGGGCTTTCAAAGTTGATTACAATATACAAATTACCAAGTAACACTTACTTATGAACTTAAAACCTTATTACAAGTTAAAATGATCTATGAATTCCATTATTTCAGTGCATTATATATCAAAAAAATTTTCCAGTTCACCTTTGTACCTAGATATTTCTACATTAAACGTGAATACTCGATTAAGTGACCTGAAGATAATTACGTTATCCACAATTCACGGATGCATTGTGCAATTGTATTATCGGGTGAAGCAGGTTCATGTAGGAAAGTTTCTTTCGGAAAATTTTTTTATAGTAAACTCATAGTACAAATCATTTATTATAATGGAAAATAACTGCATTCTTACTAATAATAGTTCAATTGATGATTTCATTAAAAAACCGCGTAAAAATCCGCCCATGTAGACCTAGTACCCTCCTTAGAGAAACGCGACATGCTCACAAATAATACCCACCGGCAGTTTACTGTGACTCACATGTCTTCAAGGTGCTTGTAAGCTCGATCAATGATCGCGAGAACTTATGAATGGGTGCTGTAACTGTATGGTTGCGTTTTCTCGCTCTTTTTCTCTTAAGTTTTTCCATCCCGCAATCCATAAGACAAACTTGGAGCCCTGGAACACGCGTTAGCATCTACGTCATAGCGCATTTTGTAACTATGCCTTTCGCAATTGCGGATCCAAATTTTATATTGGACTTCAGGTGAATTTCGTTTAGAGTTTATTAGCCCCATTTTTATTTCACAATAAAACGAAACCTAATCGAAGCTTAAAAGACGTCTGCATGGCCAATGTGGCCCGTAAGTGTGACATAAACTAAAGAAATCCGGAATGAATGCTCCAAGGCCATCGAAGGCCGTTGCCTGACGTGTTTAAAACCGCGAAGGTACCGTTACGGTCCACGAAGTTACTTTGTCACACAGTTTTGGGTATAGTCTTCATAAATTTTAAGTTTCGCCCACTATGAAAGTCTTTCGATCATGCAAGGTCCATGTTCTCTTGCCCTAGCGCGAATTATCCGCGTTGAATCGCTTTCTTATTCTTCTCCTGTAAACTTCTTCTTAGATCAAAGTACGGTAGGTTATTGCCAGGCGAAGTTCTCATGAAGGCCATGCAACCAATTCCTAATTAGCATGATTTCTAGCAAGGCTGTTCGATATATCTGATTGCCACAATACTGTACGTGAATACCTTTAAGATCGCGATCGGAAAGAAAATTCCTTTCGAAGGTATTCACAAAGTGACCAGTTCCGCCCCGGAAATTGCTTCTCGTTATAAAAAAAATCGACTTGGTCGGTCCAGGCGCGGTGCGTCAAGAACAGGAAAAGTGGATATTCTCAGAATTTCCAAAATTCAGTTTTGATGCATTTTTTGCCAGACCGCCGCCTAGGTGGGCTGGAAATTGCTATTATATGCGAATTTTACTACGCACACCGTGGGCTTCAAGTTATCTTTTAATTTGAGACGATCGCTCAACTTCTAGATATAATTTAGATCATGAATCAGAAGTGTCTGCGCATGGTATGATCGGAATTTTTTTGGTCTCCCACCTTTGTCTGCTGACGAAACATAAATTCGTTATTCTGGGAAAATTTTGGTAGGTCTATGCTGTGAGTTTGGCAAGTCTTTAATTCACTTTCGTAGGTCGATGCCACGAGATTTTCCAGGAACTTAATTTTTTGCAAGGTTTGATCTCTAGAGGAATTTGTTAAAAAATTACCTGTAATTGGCAGTGTCTGATGAAAATGAATCGATTTTCTTGAAATGGGTAGTTCTGAGAAATTAGCAGAGATAAAATAATAAATACAATCTTTGTTTTACGCGAATTGGGGCATGAAAAATAATTTATTTTGACCTGATTTTTATTCACTGTAACACGACCAAACTAAACTGAAAGTTAGGAAATATCCGTAGCTCAAGGAAATTGTAAGAATAGAAATGCATGGCCTGTAGTTCCTTTTAGGCATATTTTTACATACAGCGTAAGAAGAGGTTCATATTGCTTTTTGTTTAGAGTTCTTTATCACAACTTTAAGGCCTCTAGATTTCAGGCACCCAAACATGACCTTTTCATGAATTCTTCTGTACCGCATTATTTCATATTAAATTTGGATATATTTACATACGCATAAATGAAGTTTCATTTTTAAGAGTTAAAATAGAATACTGAGTTTTTGAATTTCTCTGCTCAATAAAATAAAAACAACTACTTGAACTTTTAGGCCTCTAAAGATATGCAAAGATTTCTTAAATATGGAAAGATGTTTGAATAGTGTTTAAGGTCATCATTTGAATGCTATTTCAAAAATATTTCACAGTTGTTTAAACGATCTTTACAAAATTCTTATGGTTGTCTGTGTTAAATTACCTTAATGGATAAAATTTCAATACTTATCGAATAAACAATTTTTCTGAACAATAGAAAAACATGTGTAATTTTAAAAATAAAAATATGTACAGGTATTATTACGTGGTCAAATTATGCAGTGGCATATGATCGCGTAGTAATCGTAAAATTTTACCAAACATTGTGTTTCATGTTTTCAATCACGTTATCGCATTTCGAATTTTATCTACTCAGCTGTGGGGTCAGTGCCCCCAAAATAAAATCGCACTTTCCTCACGCAATCCAACATTTGATGCGAACGTGAATCACCTCAGTTCCCATCGGTTGGAATCGTCCGAGGCAATTACACCATCGTTGCATATTCAAGAACGCGCTGAAAATGCATCTTATTTTATTCTTTCTAAAGCCATTGAGCCGGCCTCGCAATTCTACTCCTCAGGTGTAAAAGCGTCATCACAGCTAGCCGGCTCTCGGAACCAAAATAAAAATAGCCTCACGTGGCGTGCGCTGAACGCGCGAAAGCTTACCTTTTGTACTCGCGAAAAGCGTTCGCTGGGGAATTCCCCACTTGAACAGGTGTATCTGGCGCGGGATCGTACGGCCGTTGACGGTCGTCTTCTAATTCAACTTGACATGTCTTGTCTACACACTCGGATCGGAGTGCGACTCGTCGTGCATCACGTCGTCCTCGTCTTCATCTTTTAGCCGACACTCACACTCATGGATTACATCGAGCTAAACTGACGTTAAGTGAGCACCTGTTGACTGTCCGCCTTACCTACCTGTTGTTTGTTCTCACCTGTTGTGATTTCCCTCCTGAGCTCGAGTACACATCGGTACAAATGAGAGACAGTCTTCTGTCTGCGTGTAGTAGGTATCCTCTGCTGAAGACGTTTTTCTTATTTACTTTGCGCGAGAATAGGAAAAACTTTTATGAATGAACTCGCCGTGGAAATCTTTTATCTACGGCACGAAGGTATAGATAAGGTGGTTCAGGCCACACCCTAAATTCTCTCAGCACTAGAAAATGATTGGTTCTCACAAAATACACAAAATATACCTAAGATAGGTAAATAACTGTTTTTCCGGCTTTTTGCCAAGTACTACGTCCCTACTTCGATTTGCTTTAGACCCCTATATCATCACATGAGCTAGGCATTCTAGACCATGAGATCTTCTACATATGTTCCGAGGACGAATGAAATATTTCATGGTGTCTAAGACTCTATTTTCCCACCTACGAAACTGCAAGTCCTTTTCCGAGAAAATAGAATTCGGCTGGAAATTGTAATAGAACTGATTCATCCATGATAGAGGGTAAATTCTCAATGTTCTAGAGAAACGCCAACCAGTCTAGCAAAGATTGAATCTGGGCAAAGTAATTGACTTGTTTATTTTTGCAATTTAAATCTTGAATGACTTGCTTGCTTCGGGTAGTATGGCTAGATAATTTCACACTTTTTTTTCTAAGAGGCTTTGATCTATGTTTCCCAAGTAAAGACATTGTGTCAACATTTGGCTTTCGTTTCGATGATGCAATGGGAATTTAAGCCGCAGAAATCATACCTAGTAAATGCTCTCTGCAACAAATGCCTCCTAAGAATTTCTGAAAAAATTACCGAATTGGAAGACATTGCAATAATCCCACCAGCGGTTATAGCGTCAATGAGCAATACGAGTAATGTAGAAAATATTTGAGAATTAGAAAAAAAAATGAATAATTGTACTTGGGGCAGTGTGACTCCCGCAGCGATGACAGACTGTTACAATTGGAAATTTTTTAATACATCTCATTAAGTGCATAATCACGACAGTAGTTTGCACTGTACCTTTACAAAATGAAAATGATTCAAAGAAACTATTATTCACCAGTTACCCAAGGAAGGTAAACGAAATTATCGATTTATCGATCGATCGATGTAAATTTTTATAGATTTTTAATTTTTACTTAAAATTCCCGAGCTAAATAATTCAGATAACCGATTAACTAAAGTAATCAATATTCAACGCTCTGTTTATATTTTGTTTGTACTTTTAATTTGAAATTTGAACTCCTAAAGAAAAATCCTTTCCTCGTAAAAATCGGCGAAGATATCTTATCAAAAAAATTTTAAACAAATACTGAAAAATTTTTTATAAATGTTCTTTATTCCTTTTTATACTAGGGTTGAAATACTTAAGTACTAAATTTTATTTTTTCTTAGCAGTTACCACAAGAGTATACACAAAATATGTTTTTTTTTCCATTTCATATAAATAAAAATCAAGAATGTGTACTAAAATTTAAAATAAAAAATTCTAATGTAAATTTGTAAAATTTGTTAAATTTAAAATTGAATATACAAAAAATTATAGGTGTATTGTAATTTTTTTCAAAATAATGAAATTTCATTAAATTCATACAAAAGGGAATTTTTAACCATTCAGAATTAAAAGTCATATTTCTTAACGCAAGTATAGCATCAATAGTAAAGCAAAAATGAATCATGCTTGTGGTTCATATCATTAAATATTTTCAAAACACAGTTCTTTATTGGATGTAATGTAAATACACCTGAATATGAGTAATCTGTGACTAGATCTTATTGAGGCTGGATAAGACAACAAATGACTAGTTGATCATGTCTTCAGGTCATGATATGAAGACTCGAATAAATATTTCATAATATCTAATTTTTTCTTTGATATACTCCTCTAGCAGTTTTTTTTGATCCCTTGTAAGCACCTTATGTTTTATTATCAATTGGAAAATCCATTATACGTTCCCTTTAGGTAGTTTATATTTAACTATTAAGAACATTTAAATCTAGTAAATTGGGAAAATCCATCAGTCATATTAAAACTTTGATTATATGTTAGTTTTACCTTTTTATTAAAAACAATTAATGGTTATTTTTGACATTTTTATTAACAATATAATTAATTAATAATACTAAATTTAATGTATCAAGGTATCACGGAAAAGGTATGTGACAGTAATATTAATTCAACAGGTGTAAATGGTGCAAAATAAAGGAAAACATTTTAATTTAATTTGTTTGTGATTTTTTTTTCTATTCCCGAATAAAAATTCATCAAAAAGTAAAAATTAATCCTTAACCAAATAAAATTTATAAATTGAAATCAATTGCAAAATATCCTGAGATAACTACCGCATTTACCTGATCATAACTTTGATTTGACAAAGGATTTTTAAACCATAGTAATTAGAGCAATGATTTAATATGTTTTTTTGATATGAAAGCAAATCCGTGTAGCTGATTCAGAACTTAAATAGTCTAAACGATTTTAATTATAGAAAACTGCAATGTTCATGTTAATGATTTATATCGAATTTTGAAGATTTTTTAAATTTTAGGGGACTTTCTCATTCTTGGATGATTCATTTGTGTGGTGTACTCTTGCAAAATTCATAAAATATACTTACGGGGGATTTCTTACCCTTTTTTACACTTTTCTTAAACTATAAGACGATTATCATCTTTTTTAATGATAAACAATCACTAATTAAAGTACATTCGTAAAATAATTGTAAAAAAAAAGGTATGCCCAGGTAGAGAACCAAAAAAACAAATATGATATTTGTTAAATATTTTATAAAAATGTTTAGGAAATTTTAGGGACATATAAATTAATTTAATTTATAATTTCGATATAATGCATCCATACATACATTCATTCGATTTTGGGACATTGGCCAAGTTTAAAGACAATATTTTTAAAACTTATTCCTTTATTGAATCACAATTATTTACATTATTGATAAGAATTAAAGTTAATTGCAACTTAAAATTATGCCTATAGAAAGTATTTATTTGATTATTGTCTATTTTTTTATTTGTGTATTTCGTCTGTTTTTCGCTCTAATTAATAAAATTTCGATTCATCGGTAAATACTCATTAAGGCGTTGAAAAATGGGATTCCACAGAAGCATTTCTAAACATTTTATACGCTAATTAAATATAAGATCATAGGCGCAATATAAACAGACACAACATCCGGTGCAGCTTGTAACTATAAATTTTGAGAATGGGAAAATCCACTCGTTTATATTTATGTACTTTCCACCATAATTTCAACTTTAGTCGCACAATTTTCCAAATTTTCATTCACAAATATTTTCATTCTCATATCATCAAAAACGCAAAAATGCGGCTCTGATTTATTACTGAAGAATTTTCGTCTAGAGTTTGAAAAAATGGAAGTGAAAGTGTCAACAGGAAAGAGAAAATATAAATAAAATTGCTAAAATACGTCTCAAAAATTCTCCATCCTATCAAATTGGTATTTTAAAATATATCGGGCATATTTTAGTCTTTCGTTCTTACCTTTTTTAAATTGATTTACACAATTGGAGAAATTAAAGTACATGCAATAGAATTTTTTGTAATGAAATGAACCGAGCTTTTTCTAAATATGACGTCTTAAAATTTTCCTGTTTTAGTTTAATTTTATCTAGATACGTACATGGATACTCCTGTGTTTAATTGTTTATTGTATAGAATTTCCCACGCTGGGAAATTACCAAAAGCCTTAGACGTGGACTGGCATAGCGCTCCATACGTCAGTCAGATCCATTCACCCATAAACTATCTGCACCCACAGAATCCCCCCTGCAAATAGAACCGATCGAATGACGTAGAAAACTATAATTTTTCGTGGTAATTATGCTAAAAGACAACATTTGCAGTATCAGAGAGCTTACGACCACATCAAGGTCTTGTAAGTCTTGGAAGATTTCTCTTACTCATGGTACTGGCCGGCACGACCGTCGCGAGCCAATTGTCCAAGAGCCTGTATTTCTAAGAAATAAGCTTAAGAAAGGAAGATTCGTAATTTTTCAAGAATTCTGCACCGAAATCGAACCAAAACAGTGAGTAAGTGGAAATTACAGGCCTTTACCTAAAGACGAAAAAAAAACAAATTATGTATTTCGCCAACCTGAAGCACCGGCAACTGTGCCAACAATTTTATTATGTTATAAATACCGTTTTTTTTATCGTTGCCGTTATAAAATTTGGACAGCGAAGATAATTTATTAAAAATAATTTCGTGAGATCTTGAAATTGGTCAAGATCGTCGAAAGCTTCTTGATTCTGAGCGGCTATCGCGAGCCGGTCGCGCGATCCTAATTCGCTAGACAGCAGGCAGCTGATCTTCATTCCCCATTCATGACTTTCGATCTGGCGCGAGATGAGTAAGTGACTCGATCGAAACTCGAGTGATGATCATCACTTCTTTTTTTTTTATTTCTGCATCATTTTTTTTTTTTTGTGGTTCCGGAAAGACCACCAGTCATGATGACGATCGTCACTCTGAATGTCTAGTTCGACGGTGTTTTCCTAGCTGAGTAACGATCTCATTGCTTACTCTCCAGGTAAGAAAGTATATAAGGAGGCTTTACTCTCACAGCCTGTATATGTTAACAACTACACGTGAGGCTGTGCGATCTTCAGGTAGAAAAAGATACGCTAGTTTAGTGTACTCTTAAGCAATGCCCACAACCACATGTGGATATCAATAGCTGATTAGTAAGAGAGTTCGACTTAAGACAATTTCCTTCGGTTTTACTCTTGAGGCTTTGGTGAGTTGATTGTCTTAAGTTGTTGAGGGTTTTTTCTTTTATTTTCTGTCACCAATCTGCCGCTTATACATAGAGACTGAACGGTTTGACTAATCACACAAAATTTTTATAGTGTTTCCCTGTACGCACTACGACGAGTGTGTGGATATTCCGCCAGAAGTCGGTGGCATATATCAGAAGCACCTAATGAAGAGATAACATTTAAAATAGTGACAGACTCGGTGTCAGTTCGGTTTTGCGATACACCTGAGTATAAAAAAACGCCAGTCGTGCTTTTGACGTGTCGTCTTCTACCGTGAAGCGGTATATATACCTGTGCTAGAGTGCGTACAAGGATATATGAATGGACAGTTCACACAATCGATGTCCAATATATTTTTTTTTTTATATTTTTATTAAATATCGGGGAAAAGTGCAATAGGCCAATAGTGTTGTGAAAGATTCGTTGTGTGATGCTTTGATAACCAATAAATAGCCGAGAGTGATTTTTTACAACTTTCTACGAATTTGTGCATTATCGGTGGAATCACAAGTGACGACACCGGCGGCTATCAGATATTACCTATCTGTCCATCTAACTTACAGTATCAATCGGTATCTGTGTGTCGTCTCCAGGTGTACATAAGTGGCTCCTGTCGTGCGAATATGTGGGGAAATTTTTTCACATTCCTTGCGCAAAGTATATAGGCGTCATCTCTTTATGATCTAAATCAAAAGATGCCAAAGGTGCACAAGCTATAAAAGTCGTTGTCATGCTATCAATTATTATTATTACCACTAGAGAGTTCATCGGGTTAACACTAGGCCAAGGAGTAAAGGCTCGCATCGTGATTCTATACTATAATAATAGAGTTCAAGAAATTCGCTCAACAAAGTACGCGACTGAATTTATTGTGATTTAATTAAGCACAAACAAACAAAAAAAAAACAAAAATTGTGTGAATAGTGACTACTGTAAAACAATTCTGTGAACTCGTTTCTTTTTTTTCAAAAAAAAAGAACACATCTGTGCGAACTGTGATAAAGCCTAATATCCAATAGTATTATACTTTTACTATTAAATTATTACTATTTAAATCATTATTTTTTTCTAAACTATTATTATTCAAAATGTGTGTTGTGAACGGGAAAGTTTGTAATACAAGTCCTTCCCAAGAATTCGTCTATCATCCATTCGGGATGTTGGACAGGGACCAAAGGACGACGAAGACCATCGATTCCAATGTAAACCGCAGTGTTCAATCACAAGATAGCACTGAATGCATTTGCTACTTGTGCGAAAAGAATCCTTCTTTGGATTTAAGCGTGCAGAAGAATTTCAAACGGCAAAAATACACTGCTAGTATTATTAATAAAAGCCAAAAATCAGTATTATCCAATTGTAGACTTAGCAAAAGAAATTATCAGAAAACACCGAATGGACCTAAAATCAATCAGTCCAATAAAATTTCGTATGTGAACTATAAAAGAACAAGTAAGTACTACTAGATGACATTTTGAAATTATTAATTTAAATATTTTCAAAATTAACAATAACTTCCTTTATTCAACTTTGAGGTCTTCCAAATCGGTAAAATGTAGTCTTTTAAAAGTAATAAAAGCAACAAAAAGCCTTCAAGATAAAATTTGAGACCGGCAATGCCGTACAAATCATATTTTTTGCGAAACATTATTGTACTATTAGTATTTATGTTGCCGAAGTTCTTTTCGATACCGGAAACATGTACTAAATTTCTTTATCTTTTCCTTTTATTAAATAACTTCGGCTGGAAGTGCAATGAATAGTTGATAAACATTTT
The DNA here is from genome assembly GCA_001932985.1 of Proctacanthus coquilletti. Classification (NCBI taxonomy): domain Eukaryota; kingdom Metazoa; phylum Arthropoda; class Insecta; order Diptera; family Asilidae; genus Proctacanthus; species Proctacanthus coquilletti. The sequence continues at coordinate 439,488 of MNCL01000063.1, forward strand.
TTACAATTAGCAATAATATCCGTCGGAAAAATTGTACTTCACTCAGTTGATAAGAACGTATTTTTATAGCAATATAAAACCGCTTACATTTTCAATTCATCTGATAAGTATTAATGTTGTGAAAACGATTTTTATATTATCAAATTTACGATAGGCGAATTCTTTCATTTATCAAATTTATTAATGACATTTTAGTGTACGTGAAATGTTAATATTGCAAATTTATCTGAATTTTTTATCATTTTAAATCATTGAAGAAAACGTAATGGATGAAATTTTTAAAACTCTTAATTGTTTATAGATATTTTATAATCTTCTCAGGACATAGGTGTCCATTTGGAAAATAAAAATATACTGAACTAAATTTCTTTTCAACGTTAGCAAATATAAAGTTCAAGAACATTCAAAAACAAAAACGCGACACTAAAAATGATTAAATAAATTTTTAATAAATGTTTCATTATTTTATATTTCAAATTATATGCTGTAGATAACACAAGTATGTTTAGTTAGAAATTTTTCTAAAAATATTTACTGAACTTTAACAAAAAAGAAGTATAATTGTTATAAGTGCGCGCAAACCTCAAAAGGCCTTGCTATGACTTTTAAATTAGTCACAAAGCTTGTGGTTTCTCCAAAATATTTAAAAATCTTTTAAACAAATAAGATGCTATTGTCAGCAATAAATTAATAGCTCTTGTATTTTGTTTCTACAAAGTGCCATTAGCGTATTTATATAAATTCATCTAAGGAGTGTTAGCAGACCCCGCATTTTATAAGACTATATACAGTGCTTGGGCAGTTATTAAAAGTTTGCTTGCTATTTATTAAAATTATTAAAATTTTTTAGTATATTCTAAAACGTGAATTACCCTGTTTTATTCGCTTCACTTTTCACAGATTTTACTTTCACTTTTAAAAGTAAACCTAAGGTAATTTATGTAGGAGCCATCTATTGGATTTCCAGTAACAATTAAGTTAATAATAGTTGAAAAACAACTCAACTCACTCAATATAACTAAGTAGAGTATACTCCACCTATAGTTGACTCTAAATCGATGTAGGTACTCATAAGCAATTTTCACATCCCAGTAAAACCCATTACTTAGTTTTACATGTTTCTAATTTAAATATTTTAAGAATTTTTTAATCAATAACAGCTTTGTTTATTAAAAATGTAACGAAGGTTTTTTTTGATTAATTGATTTAACTTACGAAAATAGAAACTGTTTGCAATTCCATCCGAATGATCACACATATTCATAAATAGGAGAGTTTATTTTACTTATGACGACGTAGTTATGTATTCATAATAAATTTTATTAAATTGTTATTTCTAATTAAACTTTATCGTCTAGTTGGGTAATCAATACTTAAATTGTTTAAAATACGTCTTTTACAATTCCAAAATAGAAATAAGTGTCTAGACTCAAACACAGCATAAGATCAAATAAATAGCACATGTAAACATGAACGTAAATATTAATTATCTTCTTTAATCAATTGAAAATCAAAATGAAATCTCATACCCCTAATGGTTTCCCAGAGATATTTGTGTATTCTTGAATCAATTGTTCATGATGGTTCATTTTATTAAACCTAACGATTTTTAGTATTTTTCCACAATACTAAAATTTGTAAACGCAAATTCCCCTCTCTCTCTAAATCAAATATTTTCACAAATGTTCAGGGTCTCACGAATATAAATCCACTAAGCAGCTACATCGAAAACAATAGAACAATATTTAATAAATTCTCATCTCTTTCTGTTGATCGCCAGTGTTATCAACCGGTCTGTATTGAAGATCAAACACACGATCCCATTTAACAAATTTACTAAAACTGAATAGACAACTTTAGGACACAAGATATTCTGAGAACGACACTTTTTTTAATTATTCAATTTCCTTGAAAAGAATATTACATTAAAATTTATATCCTTACTTTGTGTGAAATTTTAATTTTACCCTTAGTTAAATCAAAGAAATGTATAAAAAAACTCGTGGTAAACATTACTTAGACATAAAAACAAATTACATTAAAAAATAAGGTTAAATTCCCATTTTATACGCAAACAAAGGTTATTCCAGTTAAAAGTAAAATATTTCAGTTAAAAGTAAAGCATTAAAGAGTATTCAATTCATTCAGTACTTTTCGAAATTCGATTAAATCAAGGTAATTTTAGTTTAAAACTTCAACAGAAGTAATTAATAAATAATTTATTTTTTTCAATACTTCCAAAAATAAAGTCAATTATATAAGATTTTTTTTAAAAAGTTTCGTATCTGCGAAGTAACATCTTCAGATTCTCTTTTGAATTGACTGAAAATACACAAATAGGAAACAAAGTAAAATTTTACAACTTAAAATAGACTATCCAAAAAATTAATCACAAATCGAATTATTTGGGGGTGATGCTAAAGAAAGGAAGCAAGACAAAACAATAAGGTTAAAAAAAAAAAAACCTTAAATGCACGTGTACGTTCGCAAAGAAGGTTAAAAAGATGTGATGTGAGGCATTAACCTTCCACAAGATTAAATCACAGCTCGTTCGGTTGTCATAGGCGAACACAAAGGCCATATGTAACTGAACACAAAACGCCTAGCCTAAGTTTTTTAATGAACGTCAAAAAAGAGCAGAAAACTTGTTTTAAGTACGTCCCCGCGGTCTAAGAGGAGCTAATTCGCGCAACGCGCAAAAATAAAAAGCTCGACTGTTCCGTCGGCCGTCTTAATCTTAAAGATATTGCTGCTCTTTGCAGCACAGTTGTAGCGGTAGCAACAAAATTCGCACAACTTAAGAACTTTACCTGGTATACCTTTTCTCAGATGGAGTGGCATTCATTCACATCCATGCGACAACATACCTCCGTTCATTTGTCGCATCAATTATATTAAAACTAATTACCTGTGCCGAGGGCTAATTACGTAAGTAAGTACATGATCAGAGCACTTGAAACTGGGGATGTGGAGCTGCAGAAAAACAGTTCCACTGTACCGCATATTTTATCTACCTGAACCATCCGGAGTTGACCTATGCGTGAAAATAGTTAATCATAACAGTGGAACGGATCTTTCGGTTTTTTAATATAAACTCGATCCATTCCGCAGCTTCAGTCCACAATGTGTGGCATCTTAAAGAAGCCTTTTTTCTTCGATGGGTACTAGTTACCTTCTAGGTGTGCATTCATTGGTACATTCCTAGGTGATCTTTGGTGGCTTCTGGACATTTTTTTCATTGCTACTGACATCGATCTCGTCATTTTTAGGATACTTTACTTGTAATATATGTGCGGTAGATCTGTCGGCAAAAATTTTTTTTTCTTATGCCGGCTAAGGTTAGTATCTTACGTCTCCCACTTCATAAAATCTTAAGAAACCTTAAGAAAGTCCTCGTGGACTGTGGCGCTGGTAAAACGGATGTATCTATTGGTCAGCAGGCGGCCGATTCATGTCTAGAAGCCCATTCATTCCCTCATGTGTTTCTTACAATTATCTTAGTCTTGCGGCAATTAGATAAGCGCTCTGATGTGGAAGAATGAGTTCTGTTCGGGAACTTGTACAATGCAAGGAAGGTATTTTCATCCGTTAATGAGAGCCTATATGTAGCCAAGTGAAAAGTATAGTATCGTCAGTAATAGGACGAAAAAAGGCAATTTTTACGTACAAGAAGAAAAACAAATCATGGGTACTATATACGTCCATTGTATTCGAGGATAGAAAAATAGATAGAATCTTGTCTCATTAGGGACTATCGCAAACATTTCTGGACGTTTTAATTGGAAAATCACTCATGTGGAACAATTAGCCCTGCTTTGTAATTGAGTCAAAATATAATTTTATTTATAATATTTTATTATCGATTTAATAACAAACTCCTGTCTAATTTACAAAACAAATCTATTTCGTTTTTTTATAGTATATAATTTATTTTTGGACATACGCAGCTTTTCAAATTCTTCAAATAATTAGTTCAAAATACGAAACATAAGACCATCTTTCACTGAAAATGTTCAGTAGATTTTAAAGTATAAAAATCTGATATTTGAAAAAAGGCTCTGTCTGGCGCTTTTTCAAAAATTCAAACATAATTAACATGGTTGATTTCCAATTTTCTATTATTAGATGTATTGAATATCCTCTTAAATTCATAAGGTGAGAACTTGAAATTAAATTATAAATGTAAATTATAAAAAATTTGTAATCGGATTATATTCCGTGACGTTCAGATTACAATGGTTAAGTAAGCAATGGAATTAAAAAAATATAAGTTAATAAGTCTACAAAATAGGGCGTGATACGAAGTTTTTCATTAAGTATTTAATTTGTTTACCCAAAGTTAGTAAGGTTAGAGGTTAAAGGTTCAAATATAAATCAAAATCGGAATTGAAGATCATGATCATGGCATTGTAGTTTTTATTCACTGGATGTTATTATTAGCTTTATAAGCGGTCGCTTTTATGTAACATATCAAAATAAATATCGTATTTTGTGACATCTTATAGTGCATTACATTATTAATTTTTAATTGATAAGTTTTCTGCTCTTTCTGGCGTTTAATATAGTTTTTTTTTCAAAAACAATGTGGTACAGATCTGTCTAGGTGTCTATATAAATCAATCAGTCATAAATATGAACAATTCAGTATTCACCAAGTGATCGTAGTGCCTTCACCAAGTGATCATAGTGTAATTGAAAGCATTCTACTTTGTAAATGATGTTCATAATGTATTCAAGTTTAAGGACAAGTATGTTAAATATTCGCGTTTTTCTTTAACTATTATTAGTTTTTTTTGTCTCAAAATTAGCAGGATTTAATTATATAACTATTAAATAATAATTTTGAAAGTTTCTCAATCTTATGAAAAAGTATTTATTGATGATAAAGGAAATTTGATAGAAATTAGAAACTTCATATGATTTTTTAAAATAATAATTGTATTATTATTATTATTATATATTATTTAAAATAAGTAAATTGTTTTAAAAAAAACTAAACTTGAATTAATTCTCGACTAATCTCTAAAAGTAATAAAAAATATGTTAGAAAAAAATGAAACAATAAATACTGATTATAAACATGAATATTAAGGCAATGAAAACTTTAGTGTCTTCAGTTTTTATTGCTCCATTAACCGCATAATAGTCTGGATAGTAACTCAGTATCTTAATCTTATCATCTAATAGTTCAATATAAACCAATAAGTATAAAACTAAAGTACAATGAAATATAACGACATTGAATTAATTGTATTAAATACAATCAAACTTATCTGAGATCAGATTAGAAATCAAAACAAAGAACAAACTTTAACTTATCCGCCGAAGCACAAAAGTTGCATCACAAAGTGTACAAAAATATAACATAAAAACACTGCTAATTACAACATGAATTTTAACGTAAATTAATTTTTTTATAGAATCATATTAAAAATAGAATTGACATAAATAACATCGATTTGCCTTTTTCTATCTTCCAGAATTCAACAGTTTATTAATTTGTATTTGCTTCTGGCTGTTAATACTACAAAAGACTCGGGCAGTACCCACAAATAGGATGGAGGAAGATAACTGCACCCTTATTAAAGATGCCATCGATCCCATCCTGAAAAATGCGGAAACGTCATATAATGTGATTTACCATGGCTTCGAGAATTTCGTAAGTAACTGGCAAATTTATTTAATTAGCAAACACCGTATAAAATATTCGCCTCAAATCCGGTTCTGTTCTACGCTTATATTCCAAGTCATTTCCCGTATGTACCAGCAGACAAGAAAGCGTCAACACTAATGCCTCGATGAATTCTTGGGCTTCTTTTTTAGTATTCATATCTGAGAGATAATTTGCATATCATTTCTGGAGGAAATAATAAAAAATTCGCGTCTCTAGCGAGAGAAAGTTGTGGGAGTTCTGAATGGATCAAATAAAAAATAAATAAAAACGATGATCTTCGCCGTTCATGGTACCACTTTTGTCCTAGTTATGGGTTTCATGATCAGCTGATCGTTTATTGAAAAAAAGATATGTACATCTGGGTATTACCCTAGTCCATTCGGTATTTGTATGCTCACCTGGTTATGTGCCGGTTTCCGGACGATCAAGCGGAAAGACAGGTAGGCGTCGATCTCCGTTGGCAAAGCTTCCAACCACTTAAACGTTTCAAAAGTTCTTCGGCGGTGAAATATGAATTCGAATTTAAGTCTTTGAAGATCGCCGACTCGTTGATCTTGTCACGTCGGTATTATTGCATTTCAACTGGCATCGTACTGGAATTTTTAATAAGTTAACAATATAACCATTCCAGCGTTTGATTGTCTGGTTTTTTTGTTCTGATTGTCAAATTGAATTTGCGTTCGTGTCGATATTTGATCAACTTCCTTTCGGAAATCAACCAGACGCCGGATTTATTTATGAGATATTTCTCTTTGCGGTTTTGTTTTCATTCATTCAATCGAACGTACGCGTGTACGCGTGCTTACCTTTACATTTGTAACATACATACAATACAATACAACATTAGCCCTTAATTTAATACAATAAATTGTCTAGACAATTTAATTGTGTTGGTTAATTGATCACGTCACACAAAAGTCTATGTCAAGCGCAAAACACATACTTTTGCGGTTATTGATTGATCAAGTAATGAGGTGTCGAAGACACTTTTCTAGAGGTGTTATGTACACCCATAAGAAATACAGCCGTTCGGCCAGCCGGCTTGTTTTGCCATTCTATTCTTCTTATTTTTTTAATATGTAAATAAAACTTCCTTCCTTCCGATCTTTGGCGCATACAATGCGGGTCGTCGTAAAAACGATCAATCGACTTGGCTTTGTTGAATATGCAAGGTTTGTCCAGAGCTCTGGACTTAAAATTCTTATTCCGCCGCGTTCTTCTTATACCAATTCTTTTTCTTCATTATCATCATCTTCTTCTTGCCTACACATAGTTGTGCTCCTCTTATTGCCACTGTCAAGGCAAATTATTTACAGAAAAATACTTGAGTCAATCTCAGGTAAGATCTCAGACTGATCATAACTCTTTTTTTTATTTTTTCCTTCAATACCTTTTACTTCTTTTTACTTAAGGCAGTAGCCCCGAAAGGTGATTGAAATGTGATTCATAGTCGCATATATACGAACTGATTTTAAGTGTTTCGACTCACACCCTCACTCAATCAATCCCCAATCACTTTGAAAATAATTGATCGACTCGAATGATCGGTCATTGATATATTTTTATTTAATGAATGCTGATGTCCCCCGACGACCATCAATTATCGGATTTTTGTAATATTTCTGTTCGAATAATGATCGACTAAGAGTTTATAATCTTATAATATTCTCTTTTGTTTTTTTTTTTTGTTTTCTTTGCAAAAGTCAGGAAAAGTGGATGCACTTGAGTCAAGTGCTTTTATCACGTGTTAACTAACATGTGAACTTTTATTGTTAAGAAATTATACGGGCAAGTTGACTGGAGAATAATCAATTTTATCTGTTGAGTAATTATTTAAGAGGCGGATATGTTTGTATACATTTTTTTTAAAAATTCTAAATTATCTTTGTTTACCTTAATGTTACTATGCGACCTTAGATTGTATTTATTTACTTGAGATGTGCTGTAACGAAAGCGAAAGCTTTGTCGTAATGTGAATTGGAATGATCGTCATGGAAAATAATATTAAATATGAATCGTATTTTAAATTAAGACATACTTTGTTTTCTGTAATTCGATAAACAGGTTTCGAACCTTTTCAAAAATATATCGACGTAATAACTTTCGGTGCTTTACAATCGTGATAGCAATTATTTGAATTTCTAACTAGTTCCTTTAGTTTTTACAATTTCGACAGTAATAGTGAAAGTAAGCGTTTCACATGGCAACTATCTGAACAAAATTTACTTTTTAATCGATTAATTTGATTTGGTATATTTAGTAAATAATAAGATCTATATCTATAAAATTCCATTAATTAATGTTACTTTTATTGTTTTCTTACAGACTCTAACAACTCTTAATAGGACCCATAAAGATTTCCATGAAACTTTTCGAAGCACAAACTATGATTGGTTGCATCCAAATGGGCAGCCACTGGAGTTCGATGACTACGATTCTGACAAGGATTTACCAGAAGATGTTATAAAACATCTATCGAATCATGCGAATCGTAATTTTCCTCCTAATTATAATGAGGTAAATAAACGCTTTAACTATTTTTAATTTATTAACAAGAAACTAATTTAAAAAATTTTCCTTACAGTTGAAAGAAGAGCTGACTAAGATACGCACACGGTTCCATTATCTTACCGAAGTATTAAAAATCATTAAGGACCACGATAATGAGGTTGCACGCGCATTCCTGGCGGATCAGCATACGTACGCAGGGAAAGTGCTCAATGATACCATCAGTGGTATGAAAATGTTGAAGATCGAAGTGCCAGAATTGAATGTCGACATTTCTGTTCCTGAGAGCAATATAGTACGAGAATTGCGAGACTTTATAGTGACACGAGAAAATCTTAAACTTCTGCGGTACGTCATGGCTTATAATCTGCTCCTTAATCGATGTAGCCGCTAGAGGATGATCCTCTAGTGTATAAAATGAAGAAAATACGCGTTTGTCAACACTCCAGTGGTTGTAGCATCATTCGGCCATGAATATACAACGTTAGTCGTAGAATAAAGCAAATGAAGCAAATGAAGCATAGTTTTAAGATCACAAAATAGCTGTAAATTCCGTTTGAAAAATTTCCACATAGCAGTAGAGTATATACAAACCAAATTAACGCTAAACCTGTGGCACTCTTATTGTCAAACAAGACCGCATCAAACTATTTAATCTTTTTACTTATTTAACTAGGTAACTCCTATTTTATGTTATTTATTGACAACCAACTGTCAGCTGTCATTCTATATAATATATTTAAAAAAAAGAAAAAAAAATCAAGAAAAGAAACTCCGCTCACATTCTTTCTAAAAAAAAAAAATAATAATAATAATAATAAAATAAAATAAAAATAAAAACGTTTCTGTCGTACAAGGAGAAGATACTTCAACATGTCAACTTCAGCTTTTGTATTAAAAACTTTGCTGTCAATCTTTTGTATGTATATACAAGTTATATCATATCGGCCATTGAGGGAGTTTTAGAAACACCCAATTTCCCAAATGGAACAAATTAGATGTTAGATGTATATTGACTAGATCATTCTGCTAGGTCTGTGTTACGCTTCTGTTCTTAAACATGATTTTATTTATAAATTTAAATTAATGTGGGATAAATGATCGGGGAGTATTACATTACATTTGTGAATATTTTTATTGTACAGTTCGTATGAATGAATTAGCAAGTCTAGATTACCGCTTCTGTTGATAAACAAAAAAAAAAAACGAAAAGAAAAAGAAGTATCTTGATTCGCTTAAAATATATTGGAGCGGTTAAACAGTACTTACTTTTATAAAGATTGACATTGTTCTGCTTTTATAAAAAGAGGTATATCCCAAATGTATTTAAATGTGCCAAAATTTATTATATATTTTTTAATTTATTTTAGACTTATTCAAACAATATAAGTTATTTATGCAATTGGTTTTTTAATTGTATATTCCTTAACAATTTACCTTATTCTCTTAGAAGTTTATTTTAATCCAATCCAAGTGCAATCATAATCCAATTAGATGTTATTATTTTTTTTAAAAAAGTGTTAAAATAAACAAAACATTAACACAACAGGTTACTGGTCCGTAAAGGTATTGTCGTCCAGCAGTGAAATTGAATCGTTCATCGGACTCAAAAACAAGTTAAATTTTTTTTTGATTCTACACAAATTGAGTCTTCGTTAAGCATAGTCATTGCGTTTTCAAATTAATTTTTCATAAAAAAACGAATTGTTTTTCTTCAGAAAATACTAAATTCGTTGTTATGCTTTCAGACAACACAAATTCGTAAAGAGTCGTTTCACAAAAGGGGGTTAAAATTTTGAAAACATAAATGCAAACCTTTTAATTTTTGAAATACTATAATTTCTGAATTTTTGTGAATTTTTACAATTAATAAAATACTTATTATCAAATTGTTACAATATATTCTGTTCTAAAATTCCAGTGAATTCAAACAGCTTCTTACAAACCAAAGTAATAAAAATAATTTTAGCATAAGTTGAAAGAAAGAGTACTACTAATTTTACAATAATATTAATTTAATTATTGCATTGACTTTTTGCAAAATATCAAATTCAAAAATTATTAAACGTGCAATTGTTTGGACTAGTAAAATAAAAGTCAATTATAAAAAAAGTTTAAACTTTTGATAAGGAACCAATTCATTTTAATTTAAATTGGGATCCTGTGTCATGGCTGTTTTCTTCACCTGAAGTGAAATTAATGAAAAGATTTGAACAACCAATTCTAAAATTAAATGGATATGGTGATTTTTAACACCGTGTCGCCATTTAGTCTTTGTTAATTTAATCCAAAAGTCAAGAAATTATTTGACACCAAAATCCGTTGAATGTTAAAAATAATTCAAATATTCTAAGCGTTTACACTTAAATTCCGGCAAAAAAGCTTAACTTACTTAAGCATATGTAAAATAATTAATCCAAAGGTCAACTTGTTTGTTGTGACTAAAAATAGATGCAGTTTTATGATTCTTTCTTCACAAAATCTCACAATACTGGCAAGCAGAAATGAAAGCTATTTAACAACATAATAATAATAATAATAATAATAATAATAATAATAATAATAATAATAATTAGTAATTAAATTATTTCACTGCTTGTAGAATTAACCTAGTTTTCAAATTTAACTGCCGATCCGTATACAAATTTGGTCTGTAAAAATCAGGCTATACGCAAAAAAATAATAATAAATGGAAACGCAATGTTGAACATTAATAATAAAAACAAATGTCCCAAATATTAAAAAAGCCAAGTGTAACTTTTCATAAAATACATGCAGAATTTATCCAATGTCAATACTTGAATTATTTAAAGAGTCTTTTGTAATAGAAATAAAATGAACACCCGCAAACGTTAAACAATAAAGTTTTATGGAAAATATTGAATTTATTCTGATGTCAAAGTTTATTAATTGAATTGCGCCTCTATCTGGGATAAGTAATAATTTTCAATCTAAATTATCTATTACTGCAGTTCGGCTAGCTTTAATATAATTTTTACGATAACGTTTGATGGAAACATGTTTTTTCTCAACTCATTTTATAATCATGCGGCGAAGATAAACTAAAATCGTCTAAAAATTAATAAACTACAAACAAATTAATTTTTAAAGATCTTGTCTTTACGCATTATATCAGTGCAAATTGTTTTTCAGTATAAAGCGGCGTAGATCAAACGTGCATTTTGAATTTAATTAAAATCAAATTGTCTATTATTATATTCAGTATTTTGGTTTTAGACCATAAGTTTCACTTACAAGATTTAATAGTAAGTTACAATGGAATATTAACTTATCTCCAAGACTTTGAACTAAACCCGCAATGGTTTCCAAGGGTCGAGGACTTATTGAAAGCACTAGCTATTTAACATGCATCAAATAATTATCGAAATAAATCAAAGTAAGTTGCCGCCTTTTTTATGACGGTAAATATGATTAAAAGGATTGCTTGTAAGTGTTTGTATGTCGAGGGACACTACTACAATCTAAGGTCTCTTGCATCGTATGTCACTATATAATTAACTAACAGTCTAACTAGCTCTGTAAATAAAATTAAAATTTTTTTTAAATAAAAATTGTAGTTCCAAAGTCAAGATGAGAATCAAAACCCCAATCTCTGAAAGAGTAGATCAGGTTGTGGTGTCACTTTGTAAATATATTTGTTATCTCACCACACAAACTTACTTTAACTTTAATAAATTGTTGTCTATTGTTCTACCTCTTTTTCCTGTAAGTTGTCCTGCAGTAGAGAACCATAGGATTATTTTTCTGTATCGTCTGTCAGTAATCCATCTGACTACAACAGACCCTTAAGACTAATATTAGTATAGCATTTAGAACATGCCCTGACAATTCGCACGGTCCATTATCTGCTTGCGCATCCGCAGCCGTCCTTGAAAGAAGAATAATTACCTATCCTTGTGAGTATTTCAAACAATAGACGTCCAACTGTCTAAAAATTTACCTCAGTAACCGAAATTGTCCAAAAAACTAATTGTCCCTTAGGCCAAGGATTAGGATCTCAATTTGCGTGCAATTATTTGCAAACGATGTAAAACTAGCGAAATTCCCGGTAACTGAAAGTAAGCCTATACCCAAGACCGTGTCATAAAAATCCTTGCAGTTTTGAGACCGGGAGCGGCTAAGCCCACTTTACCTTCTTCTGATCCGGTAACCTAACTGAAATTGAACAGCTTTATTTGTTTATGGCCACCATTTACAGTCAAACTGTCAAATTTTTATCTATTTTTGAAAACGTTTAAAGGGCGAGGATTGTTCAGCATATAAATTTTGAAGGAACAAAACGGATAAGTGTGTTTATGGTTATTGCCCGGTGTAGGTTGTCCGTTGTCCATGGCAGGCTGTAAAACACCTGACACTATAGAGGGGTAACTGCAAAATCCACTTTAGGATTGTTACCTACTCCCTTATCCTTCTTAAGGTCTGTGACGGCGGAAGGACATATTCACCTACTGAAGTAGATGTTAATGTTTGATTACTACGTGCGTAAATCAGTGAATAATAAACAAAACCTCCTAAATTGAGGTAAAGGCTTTCTAACATTAAATACACCGTTTGCAAATTAAAGGCCTCTGGCTTTTATTTATTTTTCTTTGGGAGCAAAATAAAAATCTATATTAAAAAAAATATTAAGACGCAGGTGGTTTAAGAGCTTAGGTAGGAATATTCGGTTGTTCCCATTTGCATTCATTAAATGTGTTTTTAATTTATTGTCATTTGACTAATTACTTTTAGTACGTAATTTTGACAAGCTTCATTGTCTTTTAAAAATAAATCAAATGTTTTCAACTTAAACGTACCCTATTTAACTTTGATGAACGAATTTTGATAGAGAAAATAATTAATTTTTGTTTTACCAAATTTTTAATGCTAATTTTATATTGTTTCCATTTAATTTCCAAAATCACACTTTTTAATATTTTAAGTCATGCGAAAATTGATTAAACTCTACATTCTTATAAAAAATTTTACTACTTTTCTATCAAATTGACCTGTTCACGCACATTTATTTACATGTAAGAATAAAACAAAATGATTAATTCAAATAAAATAAAAGAAGGTGCACTTATTTCAATCATCATATTTGAAGAATCAAATAAAAAGCACAATATTTAAAATAAATAAAACAATAAACGCTTTGCAACTTTTCAAAACCATGAACACTCTAATTTTGTACATTTATCAACAAAAACAAAATAAGCTGAAAAAAAATATATTTATGTGTTTAAAAACTGGTTTTGTAAAACTTGCGATTATTTGATTGATAATCAAAATGACTTATTTTATTATTTAAAAAATTGGTAAATCGCATCGCTTTGAGCATTCAAAACAAGCTTTAAATTCACTTTGTTGTAGTTGGGTAATAAAAATTCTAAACTCGTTTTCCACATAACTTCAGATTTTATGAGTGCTTTAAGAGCAGCAAAGTCGTTTGTGCTTAAAATGCATTACAACTTGGTTTTTATTTTTAGTATCAATTTTCAATCGAGATATTACCGTATCAATGTAATTTATCTAAATTATAATTTTATATATCACATTAATCGATCTATTAAAATAACACTTCTTATATTTTCTGCAATTGTTTTATACTTTTATTGCTAAAAGTAATTATGCACTTCTTTGTATATGATACAGTTGCGAATCTTTTGATGTTTTTTTTCCAAATTTTTAAAATTATTATTTGTACTTTTTACAAATAATTTCCATAATTTTTAAATTATAACTAGAAATGCAACTTATTTATTTATATTTATACTTCTAGTGAAGACAGCAGCAAACAAATAAATAAATTAAAATATACTACACGACTGCAAAATTCTAGTTTCTGAATTAAACTTTAATATCTTTGGAATCTTTATACAGTCTGAAATAACATTAGCGATGTTTTATCACACCTTTTTAAAAAAGGAACCTAAGTAACTTAGAATGGATATAAGTTAATCAATGATGAGAGATCGCACATCACAAATATGGAAAAATCCACAAGGTCGTGGTCAGAACCGCGATCTTATTAAACCAAAATGTCTCATATCATTGCTACCGAAATATTCTTCTAAAATCATCATCGCCATCGTCATTGAGTCTTCTCCTCCCCCCAAGCCTTTCTTAAAATTATTAAATAAGAATTATGATTTGAGGTCGGATTCGGATTGATTGATTTCTTCAAAGTCAAGAAGTAGTCAATGACTTGGATGATATTTACTTAGTAAAATTAATTACGCCTGAAAATTTTACCAGGATTAAGTACTTTAGAACTGTTCCACTGTCTTCCATACCTACAAAGAATACACAAAATCCTCTAGATGTCCTTTGTGTGAAAGCCTCTTCCTCTGTCTATTTTACTTCTACCTTATTATTTACTTTTAATTTATTTTATATTCGTAATTAATTATTTGGGTAAATTGGGTAAAGTTCATAAATAGTGTCACTCTATGACTAGGCTTTCAATTATTCCGTTCAGTTGAACTTTTCTCAGAAGGCTCTCCTTAAAATCTTTGAATTTAATCTGATCATTGGTAAAAACCTAGCAAGTTGCTATTTTGTTCTTATAGCTAAATTCCAAAGAAGTAGATGACCAGTAGGTGAATTCTAAAGTCCCAGTCCGAGGCATTCAGAGGTACTTTTTTTCGGTGTCTGATTTCGCAACTGCATTAAATAATTAAAGATATTATAGCCACTTTTTATGAAAAAAAAAAAAAAAACTGTGTGTATAGCTTCCATCGGTATTAAAATCAATTTGGAACTTCCCACCTGTCTTCAATTACAAAATGAGTGCAATACGCGAATTTTATTAATTCAACGGTATACTGCAAACGGGTGGGCGCAAGCGCCGCCGTTTCATTGCGTTCGGTGTCGTTTCCCAGTGCGTCATGCGAACAAAATTTTGTGAATCATCATCAATCTATCTTTTAGTAGAAGACAATTTTTTGCGGTCAAGTTCACCGGTTCGTCAGCTTACGTTGGCGCGATCTGTGTGTAGTAAAAATCACTGCTCCGACCGGGGGCAGTTGTCACCTGAAAGGCCGAAAAACCTCAGGTATAGTGCAAAATATTCGTCACTTTTCACTTTGTTCGTTTTGTTTGACGAACTGTGAAAAACTTTCAACATCTTTTGTTTTGGTTGTAAGTCGCTGTCCAAGCGCGCTATCGAAAAATGTTATTAAACTCGGCACACGGCGAACTGGGCTACTCGCGGCAAGGTGTACGATCGCGGCGACCTTGATGCCGCTCGTGGGAGTATCGGTTGTAAACCGTGCGCTTTTTCTAAACTGATTAAGTTTCTTATTTTTATTTGCCTTATGTTGTATTTTTTCTTTTTCTTTTTGATTGTTTCTTTTTTGGATGAAAAGTTTTTCATGTTTTGCCGGCACGGCGAACTCTTTCGCCGTGTTTGTCGCTACCGCCCTGGGGGGCGATCTTCTGATGTAATTTGTTTGTGCCAAGCCATCACTTTTTCGCCGCGCGAGTTGAATGTTTTCTTTGGGGCCACAGTCCCCAACCGTGAGCTCTGGCACATTGCGAAATCCTAGTTTAAAATTTTCTCTCGTTTGCAACACGTCTTAAGAACAACAAAGTTTTCATAAACAGATTTTGTCAGGCCTTCTGCCGCCGTGCCTCCGTGCTGCGGTCGACCTGGTCGCTCCTTCGCGTTCGTTGATCTTTCAACGGAGCCCCGAAGCTAATGTACTCCGGTTGTTGAACGAAAAGGAATTTCTTTATATCTAACGACCCCGGGTTTTATCGTCGCCAACACCACCAACGAAACTACCACCTCCTGAGGTGTTGTTGCATGATCACAATAGTCGCAATTAGATATTGCTCAATTTTAACTATGAACGTATTTTTGTGCAATTCTTCAACAAACCGGACTTGGACAATGACTTCATCGAATGAAATACGAATCAGTCACCTCACGAAAAGAACCCTATGTAATTGAATTAACTTTAAAATCAATAAATTACACTAGCCCACTATTTGGGACAAATATTTTCATTTCTAATAATTAATTTTTAAAAGTATTTTCTTTACCTCGCTAAATCGAAGAACTTGAGTTGAAAAACATTCAACAAATTGACAACACGTTATAGGAGATCTACATAAAATATAAAAACTTTCACTTATTCTGTGAATGGGTATTCTGTGGGTTTTTCCTGACCTCATGTAATACAGAATCTAAATCTTGTAGTACTCTTACTCTTATTACATTTTTTCCCTATAATGTCTCTCCAAGTAAGCGTAGATAATTGCGTTGCCTTCTTTTAACTACCATAATTAGTTTTGTGTCCAAACTTTCATTTGTCTCATATTGACTATCCTTTCAAAAGTTTTAAAACTCAATATTTTTCTGTGTGTATAAATACAAGAAAATATTAATTATCAAAATTATCTTCAATTGCTACCAACGAATGTCATTTTTAATAAGTTCCGCTTCGATGCAACTTAAAGACAAAGTGTTCTTAACACTTTCTTTATTTTTGACTATATTAAAATAATTCTTACTTATTTATGAATATAAAAAATCTCTCAAGAAAGTTCTTATTAGTATTTAACTCAATTAAGGGATTCATATTTATGCAGTTTTGCTCATTATTTGAAATTAAAATTAAAATAAGTTTTTTTTTTTGTTGTATAATGAGCATTATGAAAATTCCAATAGCAAAAATATTACAATATTAGTTATTTGTTATTAATTGAAGCACTTAAATCAAGGCATAGCCATTCTAATCAAAAACCAAACCATTTAAATCGATCTCCTGAACCCAAGGCAGAAAAAACAACATACCCCTCGTTAGACACGGTGAAATGCAGGGAAGTTTTCACAAGTACTTGACGAAAGTCAAAAAATAATTGCGCTTGTCTACGGTCAAATATTTGTACCTGAATTATTGTGTTCCACTCAATCGAGCACCTATTGTGTTCCTAGTGGCACATGGTATGGATCAGGGCTAGAATTGGTTAGGAATCATCGTTAAATACGACTGAGAACACCCGGACGCCCAGAGGAAGGAAAAAAATGAGAGATCGTCAAAATGTGGAAAATCAGTGTAAAATGGGCTGGAGGACTGAACAGAAAATAGAAAACAAGCGTCAGCAGCACCAGCCCTACATGATCGGAGCAATCAGATCGTTTTGTTACAAGGTCTGTTTATTGTTGTTGCCATCCACGGTAGGTTTTTACCTCTTATTCATCCTCAGGTGATTTATTTTACTCGATTTGTTCGCTCTTGACCAACAGGGGGTCTAGTCAAGGATTTACTTAGCGGTGGCTTTGATGATCATTCCATTACCTGGTCATCCATGGCAAGATCACACATGCTCCTCGAGGATGAGTGATTGAGCTAACACTGGGTCCAGGCCGGACAATGACAACAGATTCAGTCTCCTTTCGATCTGTTGTAATCGTCTTGACCTGGTGCAGCGGATTATTCAAGATTTTATTGTCATCGTGATTGAGTTAAGTCTGAAACCTTTTTTTTTTCGGGACCTCTAACAATTTCCTCTCAATAGACGTATGCCACTCAGTGGCACGGTGGATTGACGTCCAAAAGCGCCACATATATCCTTTTTTGTGATTAATGGCGTGATTAATGAGGTTTTAAAAAATTTTTATTTGTCGACGCAATCGTTAACATGAATAAGAAGTGATACTAGAGAGTTGATATTAAGAATGTATATGCGTTCTTCTAATTGTTATACCTAATGAAATTACAATAAATACAAAATACATGCAATACATGCATGTTGTGAGCTTCAAATACAATTCATTTATCAAAAGAAAAACATAAATCTTTTAGTATGATGCTTTAATATATCTCAAGAAAGTTAAATTCAATTTTGGTAGTAAACGAATCTTGGAGATCTTACTTTTTGTGGCATGGTAAAATAAATACGTTGCAATAATCTACTTTTGTTCTCTCGGAAAAAACATAAACTCTATATATCCGCTTTTTTTCAAAAAATCTTATACAGTGATTAAGAACCTAGGCTCAAACACTTAATTCTAAGAGCGAGTAGGGAAAAAGATTGCATATATAATTATTAATAATTGTATTCACAAAACTGAAGTCACTTTTTACTTATATTTTCAATTTTTGATTCTGTACTCGCTTTTATTCAATAAAGGTGCCATCTAAAGCGCTTATCCACGGAGGTCTTAAATTTTCAAGGAGTTATCTGAGATGTTCGACAATCTTATGCCGATTTTGCCAATTGCTTTAGAATGACAGAAATATTTTATTAAATAATCGAAGCGGAAGATCAATTAAGATAAGCTAATTAGACAAATGGGAATTAACAAATCCCGGACATTGCCGGATGTAAACGTGGTAAGTGAAGATTGGGACTCAAAGCATTTATAAGGAGTTAAGAAGAGATACCAGCCGATTAATTAAAGGAGACATGATGTGTCCAATTCAAAAAAAATTAGCTCTCAAGAGATAATCTGAAGTCCCTACTTCCTCCAGAATCCGGATCTTGGGACAAATTAACCAGTGGGCAATATGACATACTATTCTGGACCCTACCCAGTTTTTTGTTGTTCTTGTTGTATTTTCTCTGCAACATTTACGTTCAAGCCGTCTTGAACGATAACACGGAGGTGAAGATGATAACTGAAGACAAATTAAAGAGGAAGAGATCAGTGTTTTATGACCAAGTCCAGTTATGGGATTTATGTTTGTTTTTCCCATGCAAATGTTTGTCGGCTCGTATTACGATCGTCACGCTGCAGCGATATGAGACATCTTAATTTGTGAATCTTCCCAGAGTGGATAATGCCGTGGAATCCAAATGGTCTTTTATCGAGGTGATTTACAATTAAATGGATTAGGTGCGATATAATTAGGTCTATTAATTGACTGGCAAATGGCATTTTTAATGCCTTTATGACGATCAGATTTTATTACTGCATCTGAATGTTTTGTAAAATGTGGATTTGATTTTTTTGTTCAGAGTAACACAACTCAGTATAGCTTTCATAAATTTTAACAAATCAGAAAATAGAAATACTAACTACGAACTACCAGAAATTGTATTGTTTGAAAAGTGGTTAAAATTACATATAAACCCTTTTTGCTTACCAGAAGTGACCCGCATCACTTGTTACTATCACCTCGAGTGTCCTAAATCTTCCATTTTTCTAGAAAAATCGTTTGTTGATCGACAAATAATGTGCTCCTTTCAGATTTAATATTGCAAATAAAACCGATGTTTATACTAAAGAGGATTTTTTGAAAAGAGCTACGAGTTAACAAGGAACCATTTTATTAATATCAATACTTTTTGTATTTGATTAAGCAGAAATTTCAATGAATCAATGCAAAACTCAAAATTAACGAATATTTCGAGTTACTATTATATTTTTTTTTCAGTATGAAAGCTTTCGAAGAATCAGAGGTAATTAAAAAAAACAAATACCATTTTATCTACGTCTATAAGCAAAACTGATTCGTGAAGAAAAATGTTTTTCCTCCTTCCCTTCCATTATACTAAGCAGTATATTCTTCTGTGAAAAAAGACGACAAATTAAAATTTGTTGTTTAATGGTACCAAATTGAATTTTTGTAATTTCGATATCTCTGAATCGAAGAAATTCTTTATTGACGTACGATAAGTTTTATTGGCATCTATTTTTAATTCTTTATAATGATCATAAATATAGAAAATTGAGTTTGTAAATAGATTGACTTGAGTGTTTAATTGGTTATGAGATTGCATTGTTAATATCATTATTATTTTCGTTAATAACTACTGATTTCGTAAGATGTCAGATCAGAAAGATAACTTGAATGATTATGATGACATTTTTCGTTATGGAGATTTATGGTGTAAACTGTGTCCTGCATTGCATTTTACGTAGGTGTTATGTTACTAATTAAAACGTCTACTAAACTAGTTATGAAAATAACCAGTCAACATGTGAAAAGCGGTTTTCTTATATAAATTTACACACACTATAATTAGCCATATAAACGAAAGTTGAGTCCAATCTCATAAGGTTCAAAAATAAGTCTTGATTGGTAAGTGTCTTTATATTAATAACTTCATTTAATATGAAAAATATTCATCCAATTATTCAGACAAAAACTACATGGAATAAAATACATTTCTTTTTCATAATCTCATTCTTTTCTTTTGTGCTTCACGTAACAATAAAACACTCTCAATGTTCGGCGTATCACCCGTCCATGTATCATCCGTATAGTGGTCAACCATTGCGAATTAAACGCCAGCAAAATTAATGAGGAACAAAATATGTCAACACTCGTAAATCTTCCGCTAACGTCCAAATTGACTCTGGACTGTCGACTGTCGTTGATTCCCAGGCTCTTGAAAAGTTCTCAGACCCCTGAAAAACCATGAGGCAATATGTCAAAAATTCTGACAATGTCACGTGAACAACATTAAAAAGCAACGACGGACCGACGACGAAACAGGCCCCATAATGAAAATAAAATGTTAAAAATTAAAAAAAATAATAGGTATCAACTCCGGGGACTTTTCCTCTCTGTGCCCCCAAAAGACTGTTTCCCAGCCATTAATTTCGCTCTCCTTTAGAGATTACAATCAGATGCCACACACACGGGCTGGCTGCCCATTGACAGCCCCAAAGCTCCATAAAGATAAATTTTGACGCAACTTGATATAAACACGGGTCCCTCCTTAATATGAATACACCGCTTCTCCGCCGGCCAATGCTTAGCCTCTTAATACGGCAAATGGGCTAAAAAGAGCAAGACTAAGAATACTTCTGGACCAGTTTCGTCCGGGTAACATTCCCCGGGACATTTCTTATAATGGCGCATTGAACCCGCGACCTGCGATTACTATAACATGGATTTATTTAGGCCCGACGTCGTAATTTTCCAAATATCTTGCGTCTACTGACGTCTCGTTAGTTTTGGCATCCACTAATTTGCCAGATTTTTAACAGAATAGTGTTTCTAGAATTAACATAGGCACCGGAAGCTTCAATATTAAACACAATCCTTTAGAATATCTTCTCAAGCTAATAAGCTCTAGATCGACGGGTGTAGAGAATCTCCAATAGATTTTTCTTGAATTAGCACGTAAAGGTCACAATGCTATTTTGAAAAATAATCACTTAATTGAAAGCATAAAAAAGTGCTATTAGCTTTGAAATAGATTTCGAAGATGGTAATTTTCCGCCAGAACAATTGTTGTAAGACCTCAAGGTTCTGACTTCGGAGAGATAGTTTTACTAATTTTAGTTCTAATTAGCAATAACAAATACTTATTAGAAGTATTCAAAAATAAGTCAGAATTAGGATTAATTGTGAAATTGCTGATATTACCATCAATCAGGTGAGTAACGAGATGAGCTCCGAACGTGGGGATTACCGACCTGAGCAATAATTTAACCTGATCGAAACATCGGATAAGGAGCCATCGACTAATATCAAAAGCTTAGATCCAGCACTACGTAAGAACTTAAATAATAGATACCAGTTTTATTCACATTCTCGTTGACCACATCAAACGTTTCTCATTTTTTCATTGTTTTCATTATATCGAAACTTTTTATGATAAAAATATTTTAAATAAAATAAATTCATATTCTTTTCACATCATTGTTTTCTATAATTTTCGATAAACATCGTCTTAATTTCTTATGTATTCTGAAAATTTTAATTGCATAATCAAAGTAAATTTACACTTAATAATTGGAACCTTAAAAAAGGAAGGCCTTAAGTTATTCAGTCTTCAACATAGCGAATGGAATCTACCAAACCCCGAAAGGAAAAATGACGTTTTTCAGTTTCATCAGTTTCATGCAGAATTAAAAAAAATATTTAATATCTGATTAAACAAAATGAACGCGTAGAAATATAAAATATTATATAATAATATGAAAATTAAAAATATTATATTATATATTATTACGCCTACTTTGTACTGACTTTAATGCGCGCACAGAAAGTTTAAATTCTAGAGCAATTTCTAAAACTTTCTTAGATGCTTTCTCTAAATAATTACACAAAGGTTTGATCAATCGTTATTGTAATTTTTCTCAGTTTTCGATTGACAATTAAAAAAATTATTGGCAGACTCTAGAAACCGAAAAATTAGTACATTACATTAAAAATATGTAGGAGTGTAAAAGACCGGTTGGCCACATGACCGACTGAACACCTAACAAATTTATCGCATCACCCATTGGCTGGCCAACTGACTCATTGGCCCGCTGACCACTGCTTAGCTGACTAATCCGCTGGCCGCCAATTGACCGACTGACCAGTTGCCCTTGTGACCGCTTAACCGATAGACCGCTTGATCAGCTTAACCGGGTAATGAAATACTGTTTTTCAGAAGATTTTACCATTGCTTGGCTGTTTCTTTTCAGAAAGTAAGAGGTCCTTTTGGAATAGTCGGGAATTTATAAAATGTATTCGTTACATTTAATAATACGCAAATTTAATACTTTTAATGCTTTTTGGCAAGACGAATATTCTTAAACAATCATATTTATCAGGCGTTTCCAATTTTTCATTAGAGCGAATGCTACGACGAATAGCTCTGTTATTTTAAAGTACTTTTCTCACATCCGCATTAAAAATTTAGGGGGTTTCGTAAGTTATTGTTTCTTAAGACTACGTTAAAGTTATGAAATCAATTCTTATGTATAATGCAAAAATTAAAAAACAAAGAAATCAATTAGTTCTGGTTCTGTATCATAATTTGTAGAATCTAAGGGAACAAGTGAAGGGGATTAGGACTACCTTTTAAAATCATTTATCTTACGCGTAAACACGAAAGCGAAAACCCATGAAATTTTTGACCCACAAATTGCGTGAGTGCTGGCGCTCGTCAGTCAACAAAATTGAATTTAATTTTCATTTGAATGTCCAAATGGTGACGGCTTGTTTACCTGGACCAAATGACCCATGGGCAACCCAAAAAAGCAATCCAAGATCAGAAAAGTAAATTAAGTGTTGCGTTCAAGGCACCAGCGGCTAGATGCCGAAAGTGCTTGCCCGTCGTCACGGTGTCACAGGAAGAAAATATTGGTCTTTGTCATTAACCTGAAGGAGTGATACCAAGACGTGTTTCGTTTCTTTTTTGCTCTTCTGTGGAACGTCCAAACAAAGGTGCACAGAACATTTGTCTAAATACTTTCGTAGATTTGTTTGTAGGAGAACGCGGGTCAAGAAGATACCTTATAGGTGGAATGCGAAAGGCCCACCGTCAAAGATCCCCATATAGCACAGTTCCACTAATTGAATGCCACAACAAGTCTTAAGACCCAAAACAAGACGACTAACTGGCTACATTAACCTGGTTAAGGTGTACGGAGTCCGCGGTAGTCAGGGATGTAAATTCGCTTGATGGACGACTGAAATCCTCCAATCATCGGAATTAGCTACTTTCTAATTGTTGTCCGACGCCTAATTAATAGGCTATGTCCTCCCGGCCGCCGCGGGAGATCGCTAGCTTTATCGCCCGGACACTGATCACTATCTTCCTATGACAAATGTAGCCTTTACCTCCTTCGACTTCAAGAAAGTGTCTTTCGGGCGCGCGAATAAACCGCGCTTCCTCGCGATCTAAAGAAGATCTTGCATCTTTCACTTTCTGCATCCACTTACGTCTGCTGCTGTGCCGTTCTTCGCGATCTTCGCCTTCAGCATGAATAAGATCGAAGAGCATCTCTGTCGTCGTAGTCGTCTTCGAGTTGGGAAGAAATATCTGCGGGTCGTCATATTTTACTCTCGTTCGCGCATCTTCGATATATTCGAGGACGACGTCAGACATCTCCAAGCCAGACGGCACTAACTCAGACCCGGCTCGAATTCATAGAATTTTAGCTGATATTCGCGCGATTTCTTACAAAATTCCACGAAGTCGTGGTGATCCCGCGGTCCGTGGAAGACCCAAGATTCAAGAAAACCCACCGCACCATCCATTCCTCTTCCCTTCCCGACGAGTCAAGATAATGCAGAAAAGAGACAGAAATACTGCACCTTTTTAATTATCCAATCTTTTAGGTTTTTTGTAGCCCATTTCGATGGGAGCCGGCTTGATGCGCACACCCAAAGACAGAGCGCCGTTTTCTTAGTTTTATCTTCGCCGAAGCGGCGTAAGGCCGGTCAAGGGGAACACAGTGCTGCTGTCTTATAAATATCTTTTTCGAGGTGCTCCAACGTGTCTTCGGAGATGAGACCTATATGAATAATTAGCGGCAATCTTTTATGGTACCAACGAGCCAGTGTCACTGTGACTTTATTTTTATTACAATTATAAAAAGCACTTTAACTGTCTTTTTAATACCAGCGACACTTTTCGGGCACTCCCGAAAGGTTGAGAGACTTTAATTGCTCTAAAAATTATAGGTCTCTGACATCTATGGTTCTGCCGAATATTATTACCGCCAGGTACGAGAACGGTATATTCATGATTCTTAAGCAATGTAAAAAACGGGTATGCCGGACATACCCGAGCAAGGTGTTAGACCCCCAAATCGCATTTAGGATCCTGGAGGCAAGAGAAAGTCTTGCTGTCACTAGCCCAAATTGAGAATTAAATGAATATTGAAAATACATTGCAAACTATACGCGAAGCAAATTTGGTGTAAAAGTTTGTAAATGAAACTTTTGTAGTTCGTTTTTATCTTTTATTAATTTATTTAATTTATTTAATTTATTTAATTTATTTATTATGGAAAAACACAGTCGAAAATAATCAAATTAAGTTAATCCAATGTAGAACTTAGCAGCACTAAACAAAACTAGATTAAATCGAGTCAAATTGAATTCTTAAAATTTTACACCGCCCTTTAAAATGTCTTTTTAGGGAAGTGAAAGTGCTTGAAAAAACCGGTTCTCGGAGTTAATTAAACCATTATAATTTTAGTTCTATAAAAAAAAAAAAAAACAATGAAAAAAACATTCACCAGCACCCACAAAATCACCCACGGATTTCAAATAGCTTTATCTAAAAATCTACAATAAAAGAAACATTTTAAAATACTCCCACAGTCTAAGAAAAAAAAAATATTCAGCAAAATTTGGTATCTAATTTTTATTTTCGTTTGCAAAATAAACTTTTTGGCACTATTTATAGTGAAGATTACCATACCCAAGCGCGTTCTACTTACTTAATTCTGTATGAGATAATCATAGTATTCATTTATTCCACTATTTATAGGAAATTGGCAGTGAGGACACATAAGGGAAAGTGACGTGTTACGAAGTTACTTTATAATAATAAAATAATAATAGTAATATTAACTTTATTAAACATTTAAAATTCAAAATTAATTTGCGAATGTATAAATCAATAGATCTTATTTCTATTTTATTCATTTAAGACACTTTAAAAATTTCATATTTTGAACGTTTTTATTTTTATTTCTTTTCACTATTTAACATTGATTTATAGTTCTTTACTAAAATATAGTTCTAGAAAAAAGTAATTGTTAAGTTATAAAAATAGTATGATAATTATTAAAAGGTTTTATTAGCTTATTAACCTGAATGAAAAAGTTACGAAAACTGATCTATTACTTTCTAAATTCAAGAATTAATTTAGAAATAGCTTAATCAACTTTAAACTATTTTCTCGACCTAATAAATGATATTATAATAACAAAGAAATTGTTCAAGAATACCTGTTTTATGTCACTATGAAGTGTCATATTGATAATCTGAATAAGTAAACACTGGAGATAAATTTAAAAAATGTTATATAACTTTACGTCCCTCGTAGATGGTTAAATACAATATTATTATTCATAAGTCCCTCCGCAATATCAGAAATTTTTCCAATTAGACCACGATGAGTAATAGTTTTGCTTTAATCGCAGATAATTTACGTCTTAATTAGCTGAATTTCAATTAGCCGACGATCGTCTCGGTCGGAAAATAATTTCGATACCAGAAATTTTTCGCCTCCCAACGACCCAAGGTAAGATACCCTGTTTGTGGATGTAGTCGCCAAGTACATGGTCGCTATATCGCGGGAATACCTGACATCGAGATTGCCCGCAATTATCAGCCTTTTTACAGACTCAATTAAGGGCATTTAAAAGAATAAATCAAATAATGACACATCCTTGGGGCGATCGTCATTCACTAGCAGCCAAGAGCTCCTCTGAGATGATCTTCTTCGGCTTCTTCGGAGTTCTTTAACAACAAAGCGAATGGAAAGGTGGTAGACGAAAGATGAAGGGGAGCACGATACTGGCCGAGGGCTCACCTTCATCCCACTGACGCAGATCGACAGCACGTCGCAGCACAAGTAAATCCAATTAGACCAAGTGAGGCTGCACTGCCACAGGGACAATTGCTACTTAGGATAATATGGATGAAATGAGATAAGAAGAGAATTGCTAGCTGATCGTTGAAAGAAAACAGCAGTGAAGGCCTATTTGGTGTCTAGTTATATCACAGATACCAATACAAACGACATATTCATAAAATTATTCATTATTTTTTTCTTCTAACCAGAATTGTATAAAGTTATTAACTAATAGGAAAACATTATATTTCAACAGCCTCTATTACTTACATATTAATTCGATTAATTGATCGTCTGATTTCAGATTCCATTGTAAAAATTTTACAATAAAAACGATATATTTTTGTCTAGTCTGTTTAGTCGTGTTCCTCTCCTTGAAAATAATTTTAGAAAGCGTAGAAAATATTGAAGTAGCGTATTTTAGAAGTAGCTTAATTACATTGGTGAATATAAAAACATAATTACGTGATACATCTATTCATATAACAATTCAAAATAACTCTACGGTGTATTAAAACTTATAATATAACTAATAGCAGCTATACCCTGATTTTCTACCTAAACTTGTTAAGTTCTTAATTTTACAATTATATTAGGTTTTGTCCTTCTATTTGACTAATATTTGAATAATTTACTAAATATCATTTAAGCGAAACATTAATTTAAAAGGTCTTATTTCCCTAATAATTTCTTAGTTTTTGTTTTATGTTATTTCGACTAAAAATTTTGTTTTATTACATAAATTTCAAAAACATTTCTTGAAACTTTTAATTTAAACAGAAACTGTTCAATTATTCAAAATATAAACATAAATTAAGGCTTTAAAAAACGTAAGTAATATTTAAAAACTACTCCAAATTGCAATCTATGACGTATAAAATTGGTCACAAAATGAATAATACAAAAGTTAAGTGATTAATCATAATAAATCAAATAATTCGCAATCGTTTTCTTATTCCGAAATCATTATCATGGAAACAGCAATCCATGCGTTTTAAAAGAATCTACAAACGCACCAGAAGCCTCCTAAAATTTACTTAGCCTTTGGCGTTTTTTTAAAAGCCACAAAAATTTGATCGTTACTCGCACATGTCAAGTTTCATAACCTGCTAACCGCCGATGACCCGTGATGTGGTCTCCCATCATTGGATATCATCACCATCCATCCGTCAGGGGCCTTTTCACCTCGCCCGGTAATCTCGGTTGGCCGCGTGACCGCTTTACTGGGCCCAAAAATTATTGTTGCGTATCAAATTTCAAAAATGGCATTTAATCAGCGGAGGCAATGGCGTCTTAGCATGGTCTTAGCCATTCTTAGCGATTCGTATTAGGGCCGGGAAGAAGCACGAGAACTTTTGCGGCTTTCCCGGCCGGCAACGAAGACACACTCTGCGGTTCGATAAAGATCACTTTTCATTAGGATGTCACCTCTGGTTTGATGGCGACTTGTTAATTTTTCCCGGACAGTGAGTAGCCATTAAAGTTTTTTTGCTTATACTTTGCTCGCTCTGGACCCTGGGGCTCTCCCAGGGGATTATTATACCGCGAATCTGCACCTTCTTGCGGCCTAGGGAGCACGAGGACTCTCTGAGGAGTCGCCGAGTGCAACCGAAACCGCTTCGATCAACTGGCGAATGCAAATTTTTTGAAGACTGGCCACGACCTGATATCTGGATGAAATTGTCTTAAGACAAGTCACGAAGAACCGTCTTATCCGCAGCCCTGCTCTTGATCCTTAAGGTGTTTCGCCCGTTGGAGCCCTCAAAAGTCAGAACGCCCGTAGGAGCTCACCACTCATGAACCAAGGAGGCAACAGCAGCATCGACATGGCAACTTCTTATCCCACGATACTTAACCACTGTTTAAAGACGGCGCGATCCGCCGATTGATTCTCGTCTCGGCTCTTATTTTTACTGCTGTCTTATTCTCGTGTTTATTTCTTGGGGCCTGCGATGAAGTGTCCGATGCGCTGTTGGTCTCTGAATGCCATTAATTCATTATCGGGATGATAGTTCGGTTCGAGTATTCTTGTTCGTACCGAGATGATTGAATTTAATCTGTGACTGCATCCACCTCCGCCGGTGACTTCTTAATTGACTGCCGCGGCGATGCTATACCTATATTTACCTGTAGGTATGCAAATTGGGTTCGCAAGGGGAGTCGCCGCGGATTATCTTGTACCGCGTCAACGGATCATCGCACCGTTGTGGACGATGCGTTTGCATTTTGCCTTAATTTTTGCCTGCATACCAATGAGCCTACACAATTATCCAGGTAAATAATCTCGCTCGCAAAAGAAGCTTCCAGAATATCCTTGCAAATGAACGGCTAAAATTGTTACTAGCCAACTTCTATGTAGCCTATAGTTTGAGGTTTTTGCTTGAGATTAAACACAAAAATTCCCAACGAATAAAAATAATACAAAAAATTATAAATAAAGTGCTATATATCTTCATATTTAAATAATTATAAAAAAAAAGTACGTGCAATGTCCAAATTCTAAAAATAAAATAAATAGGGAAATAAAAGTAATTTTGAAATATTTTACCTAATTTCAGTTACTTTCAATATTTACAAAAATTCCAAAGATATAAAAAGTAACACACATAAGTTTGATAAAATTTTGAAAACTTTTTCTTGGAAATATTTTTCAAGAGATATGTTAAACAATTTGTAAAATGCCATAAAATTTTATTAAGAATTTTTATAAAATTTTTGTTGGAGAAGATTTTTAAAATTTGCATAAAATTATTTCAAAAAAGTCGAATTATTGTTTTGAAAGCAGGTTGGAGAAAACTGGTGAAAGCTAGAACTAGTGAATAAATTTTTTGTATAAGATTAAAAACCTTTCAACCTTTCTCGTAAACTGTGCCGAGAAATCGGATTCCGAAAAAAAATCATAAAGTGCTTCACTAGTTTTTCAAAAAGCGCTGAAAGTAGTTTTTTTCGGTATTCTTAGGCGCTTTAAAGTGATTTTCATCAATACAAAGTCAAACTTTTAATATTTCTTCAGAAATTATTTTTATTAAAATATATTTTAAACATAATGGATCATCATCAATCATAGAAAAGGAAAAAAGGGTTTAAATAACTAAACCATTTTTTTATTAATGAATTTTTCCTTTTATTTTAGAAGTTTCTAAATATCCTCAAAAAGGACAATTTTCAAAGTTATAGAATTTTAAAATTCCACACTTTAATATTAGAAGAGTGAGTCAAATTTCGCAATCTTAATGCAAAAGTAGTCACGCAAACTCGAAATGATAAAAAATTGAAGCTAATTATTCACGATCTATAAAAAAAGCATATAAGCTTAAAAAATTTCGCATAAAAATTTCTAACCACATTCCGCATTGTTATTAGATGTGTCGATTTTCGATTTCTAGAAATTAAGCACGAGTCAGTGGCGCGAAATTCATGACAATGCAAAGCCCGGGGAATCTCACAAACGGAACCAAAATATTTGACCTTTCAGTATCTTCAATTTATTTGCAATATTTTGAATTACACTTACTGAATCATTCCAAAAATTAGAAAAATTTTTTAAAAGCATATTTCAACATTTGGGGTAGCTTATAAAATATTAAAGTTATTTCTTATAATTCGAAATTCACATATTGCTGTAGTTTTTATGCTGAGCTAGAAAATGTGCCAGATATAAGAAGACAAAAATATTTCTTAACTGAAGCCGACCTGAATGAATTGCGCCATTCTTACTAATTATGCAATTTGATGAGGACGCAAGCCCTCAGATGCATACCTCATCCGTTAATGGAGGTATTTGATACGTCTCGAATTATAAGATAAAAAATCGACTGAGGAATTCAATTCATGTTTGTTGGGACAAAACAAAAGCATTTCAATCGGAGCATCCCATTCAGGACGCTAAATCGCTGGACTCATCCCTACTTTTTATCCAAGCGTTAGCATTTAAAACCGAAGATGCTCGTTGGGCTGTCAGGTAGACCTCCCGCGCATAGAATTCAAATCACTAAAGAAGCAGCCGGCATCCTCCTTAACCTTCGGATTCCTGTCCGGGCACTAATTGAGACATCATACTCGAACGACGTCTTCTGAGGAGGTGTTTTTATGCGATTAGTTCAAGGGCATGAGAACATGATTTAGTAGTAGTTACTAAGGGTAGTTATAGTTGTTGTCGTTACTTTCTCACCTTCGTTGCCATGAGGCAGGCAATAAATGCGGCAATGAGTCGACAAAGGGACAAAGGAGCAAGCACAGCCAAGCAAGCTCAAAAGACGCACAATGAAACAACTTTCCGATGATCTCTTGGGAGACAAGCAAAAGACTTCCTGCGCACCTTCGGACGGTTGGAAAAATCTTGGTGGCACCCCGTCGCGTAAATTCCTTCGCGATTAACGACACTTGTGTGCAGACAAGACCTCTCACCTTCGTGGTGTATAAGAAACACCGTCGTCCAAGATCCAGGATCCGCTTGAGCCTCCTTCCAAGGAGGGTAATATATTGCCATCAACAACGACTGGCGCAGCAACAGCCGCCGGGAAGATGACAAAAGAGGAATTTTCATGGTGCTATCAAGCTTAAGAAGTGTTTTCCCCTGATCTTGGTCATACTGCAGACCGCCGTGAAGATGTTATCTCAAATGTAGAACCTTAAATCTCTCTGGCCTTGATAGCTATTTTGTTGTTGTTGCTGTTTGCATTCGGAAACCCAAAACCAATTCATTAAAAGCCAGAGGGACCTTCGAGTGCAACTCTATCTCTATTGGTCCACGCACAGATCTTCCAAGCCCAGGGATTTTTCGGCGTTTCTTACCTACTACTTCTTCATAATGGGCACCTGAAGTAGGAGCCGAGCTCCGAAATGGGTGAAAGACTGAAAAACCACTTTACATGAGAAATTATGAAGGAGTCGACCTTTGTGATGGTTATGCTGTTTCGGGATCAGAATATGTCAAACGTCAACGAAATGTGGTTATCCTTAAGGACAATCTACCGACTCTGGTGTCTATTGAGAGATTTTATGGTCCACTGTTTGTGTGAGATGAAATTTTAATCAGCCCCTTGGTCCAGAGGGATGCTTATAATATGTGAGAAAGATTTTTGGTGTCTCGCATAGAATTTGATGGCACAAGTTGTGCCGCCAAGATTTCTCCTGGAACATGATCATTTCAAGCATACTTTTTTTCAGGGAAAGATTAATTGGGATAGGTCTCTGATGATGATCACATCTCGTTGGTGGCGTCGAAAGAACATCAAAGATAATTTATAAATTTTTCGACAATATCATTGCGTCATTGTATAAGTCTAGTTTGGTTCGTCTTAACACCCGTCTTGAATAGTAATACGAAATTCCATCGATGTAAAGGAATGGTAGTTTAGAAAATATTTCCGATCTTCGTTCCCAATAATTGCAATTGTTTGACTCTTTAAAAGAAATGTCATATTATTTATACTTTCCACAACGAGGGGTGTAGTAGACTCACAATAACTACGCAAATATTATTAAAAAATAAATTATAGGTCTTATATGCAACTTAAAAATATGATTCGTTTTATTTGAACCCATTAAAACTTTTTTATATAATAAAAGTAAAATATTATCTGGAATATGTAAACTTACTCAAATCATTAAAGAACAATTACCTTTTGGTTATAAATTTTCATTTTTATTTAATTCGATTCTGATATTAATTATTTAGCTAATTCAAATCATAGAGATCGAAAAACTTCGGATGTTATTTAAAGGACCTTAACTACAAAAACTTGTATCTGATATTTTAAAAATATTTATATCTATTCCTATATAAAGTCTTGATAAAAAAGCTGTAAAATTTTATGCAATGAAATTACCCTAACACCTAACTTTACACTCAATTTTTTTCAATAAAAGTAAAAATTGTTTTTCAATAAAAATACAAAATGTGCGGTGAAATCGTTTATTTAATTTTTATACCTTTTTTTATTTTATTTTAATAGATTTCTCCCTTTTCTTTTCATATAAAAAAAAACTTGGGTATTACTAATTAAATTAAAACTAGCTTTTAGACTAAATCAAAAATTCGTAGTAATAATATTAGAATAATTCAAGGAAATTTAAATATAAGGTAGTAAAGTAAAAATTTCACTATTTATTTATTCATTAAGACATCGTTTCCTTGACAATAAAACTTCATTTGTTTTCAAAAATATGCTATTAATGAAAATGTTAACGTGACTTCCTAAAACCTGATGATCATTATTTAAAACCACAAGTTTCCGGGTACTGAAAATGAAAGTAATGAATCATCAAGAACTCCAAACGAAAAAGCGTTACTTTTTTACTCACATAGAAATTACCTAATAAGAACCTTTTAACTTATGTTTCACGGTCGGAGCTTGCTCGCAATTTCCACCCGAGCAATTTTCTCCAATCAATGTTACGAAATTTTCTAGTTATGCAAAGTATGCAATGCGTCATGACTAGACTATAGACCTATTGAATTGCAGGAATGTCTCCCACGAAGGCGGCGACGGTGATTTACTCAAAGAGCGACCAGACCATTCATTCATGATTTTACCGGCGCTGACTATTTCAAGTTTCTTAGAAAATTTTTACAAATTCTGCAAAATTTCATTGAAGGAAGAAATTACCGGACGCATTTAGCAAACGGAAATTCCATCATGGTAAGCTTCCAAACGAAAAAAAATTTTTTTTAATGTTGTTGTTGCCGATTAGATGTCGGCCGCCTTCTATTCACACCGGTTGCTGCCTGTATCTCACCTTCAAGTTAAGATTCTAAATTGAAACCCCCCATTGTTAGGGCCACCTTTTGTTTGATGGGAAGATCTTATAAACAGAGCAAACCGCCACCTCAACACAATTGGATTTCTCTTGATTCACAACAGAGCATAGTCGAAGATCTACCTAAAAAACCGAATCGTCTTTTTGTCCTACCTTAAGGCCCAAAAAAGGTATTCGAAGAGCTCCCAAAAATCTTTTCAAGAGTGTGTGAATAATGGCAGAGCAAAGTGGTCCATTCAAGAGGTATTCTATGGCGGCGCCAATTGGTCGTCTGATCGACGGTGATCAATCGATCGTTTGTTACTTTTTCGTGTCGCCTTTTTGTTATAGCCTGGCCACAGAAAAGCCTTTTGTTGAATATTGCCGAAAATGCATCATTTTTAGTGTGGTGCTGCGATTAAAAGGGACCTCGGAGGGATATATATATAAATTCTTCGGGGAGGTCATAAATTTTCCGATCCCCTTACTCCCACCGCTAGTCTATCAATGATCCAGACCGGCGGCTATCGGCGATCATATTAGCAAATTAATTACTCAGATCAGACGTCTAACTTAATGACCTTTCCCACACTCTTTTTAACGAGTTACTTTTTGCACAGAGTAGCGTGTAGCATAAACAATCTTAAAAGAGCCGAAACCACAAAAAACATGCCGACATTCCAGAAACCATAGACCTCCGATTTGGACCTCGAAAAGAAATCTGTAAAATCTGCTCGGCATCTGCTCTACGTCCGAAACTTGTTGCCGAGCACATGCCTAGACGTGTTTGCTCATGTTTCTCTGACTATGCTAACTGGGACGCGCGTGCGCAATCTAAAATATTTGGACAGGTACTCTCTCATTCGCCAGATATCACCTGCTCGCGAATTATGTGGCCAGGAAGTACTTAAACAACTTTCTGACTCATGATCAGTAACCTATTCTTACTGGCGGTCTCTAAAAATGAATTTTGTGGCACAAGCGGTCCTCTCTCCACCCCAGAAACTCTAGACTGACTATCCTTCGATCACTAAGCTATTAATTAATCGCGATAGTGATCGGTGCGAGACAGATCGAATGAAATATTTTAACAAGACGAGCGATCGTGCTTCGGACGATCGTCGAGCCATAGAAGGGCACCACCGAATTAGAATTCAAGTCATTTAACAAGAAGAGACACCTGAAATTTAGGGCTCGAAATTACAATGCGATCCCGTCCAATCTCGTCTTTCGGGTCCAAGGATGAGCCAAGGAAAAGGATCGACTTTGAAATGAATGGGATAAATCCAGAGGCGCTGGCGCTATCTCATTTGATCTAATTCATACCGCCGGGGCTGTTGGAATTCAGTTCGTTTCCGGTGTTCTCGTCGCTCTATAATGAGGAGGTATCATGCACTTCAGCAGGGGGATCCGTAAAGAAATGTCGGATCCCCATTGAGATCACGGGCTTCCATCTTCTTCAGTTTTCTTCATCTTCGAGGCCTTCTTCTTTTCTTATTTCTTTGATCACACTCCGTCGTGTAAGCATCGCCACGGTTGCACTTTTTTTTTGTCCAGCCCTGATCTTGAGGCCTTAAAACATGAATGAACATCGCTTGTGGTAAAGTTCTAACCACTTTTGATCTGTTAACACATGTCTTCGGAGATAAAACGATTTTTTGGAGCCTGTGGATGGTGGACCAATAAAATCCC
The DNA here is from genome assembly GCA_001932985.1 of Proctacanthus coquilletti. Lineage (NCBI taxonomy): Eukaryota > Metazoa > Arthropoda > Insecta > Diptera > Asilidae > Proctacanthus > Proctacanthus coquilletti. The sequence continues at coordinate 474,379 of MNCL01000063.1, forward strand.
TCCGGGACCTGAAGGAATTCAATTCTTTTCTCTCTTTTTACCTGTCTGTGACACCTTCGGCCCATTTTACTCCTGTTTTATGTTGTAAACGTGATTCTATGCTAATATTCGGGGTCCATTGTTTGATGATATTTCGTGAGGTCTTCTTTTTGGGCGAATGATATTTCGGTATGCTTTTGTGTCTTTGGATGGAAGAATGTCCGGTTTGACTCGGACAAACAAACTAGTCTTCTTATACCCTTTTCTACTATCCATGCGCATAGAGTTTAAGAAAACTATTAATCCACTATTACCGCGACTGTGTTTTAACTATTGCTCTTCAAAAACTCACACAAATACAAGTTAAATTCTGATATTATATACTGATTATATACTAAGAATTAGAACTATGGAATCGAATGTCAATCAATCACTACAAGTAGCTGGCGGGAAAACAATCAACGCCATCGGAAATGGGATTTTCGCTATCTTTATAATACCTCGTCAAAATACTTTGTCACTATTTACAAGTGATAATGGTCTCCAGCATAGAGTGTCTCTTTACTATGGCTGTGAATCACAACGGCTCTGGCACGGTGTGGCGCTTCACCGGAAACTGCGTGTGGTTAGACGTCATCTAGGCGGCCTCCAATGTCCAAATATATCGGTCCCCATGAAGTCGTGACGTCAATGGGGCGTAAGAAATTGCGTCATCGACGAACATACAAGGAAATTACAAAGGTGTGTCGCAGCATAGACCACACGTCATGCTCCTCCAAAGGTGAACTTTCCCGGAAGGAAGCAAACTCAATGCAAACAACATCGTGGTGGGTGCCCCTATGTGTGTTATGGCATTTTCACCGATATGCAAAGTTTGGGATATTTTTGGAGCTTTTATCGGTCGACATGTTTACATGTCTTTTACAAATTAAACAAGATTTGGGAAGTACGAGGATTAGATAAGCGACTTTTAATCGATTGCAGATCCGTCATGACGTTCTTCAACGTCATTATTTAAACTATGAGCAATGAACGATAGGATTGCACTAAAAATTCACACAAATGTTGTTTGATTGAATACCGGCTAGAACGAGTTATTATAGACCTTACAATTTTGTCATACTTTTACCATTTATTGAATTACAATAATTTGTTTTAGAATAAGCTTAAACCACCTTTTAAAATTTTAATATTCATAATTAAGGCTTAATAGATTTTCTTCTTTCTACAATATATGTTTGTTAAAATTCAAATAAAACTACTTAAAATCACAATATGTTTTATTAACAACCATTATATTTATAAAACGATATTAAAAGAATAGCAAAATAGCTTTCCTTTCCAAATAAGTTTTTAATTATTAACGTATCGTATATCTTCCATGATAACAATCAAAAATACTCTAAACTATCTCTTGGTCATTAAATTTAAAGCTCGCAATTTTTTATCCTAGTAGTATCAAATTATTATTCTCTCAAATCTAATTCATTGATACAAAAAATAATTTATTTTATATTTATGAGAAACAAGAATCCAATTTCGAAATTAAAATTTGTCACTCAGTTCTCCTTAGTTCTAAACTTCTTACGTCAGTTCTTTTTCTTGCGGCATTTTAGTTGTGTATTTTTTTTCAGCTGATTCATTTTGCTTATTGAATATTTAAGAAATTTTATATTAAACTAGAAAAGAGCATTGTATGAGAGGGCGAATTGAACTAACTTTAGCCTTTAGACGGATAAGTCACCGCATTATCGTGTAATCTATTGAGATCCTGTGAACTAACTTTTTTAATATCCTATAGACAATATATGAATTTCTATTGTAATTTTAAGTTGTTTGGGACAATACGCATGATTTATAACAAAACTACATCCAAGTTTTTTTTAAAAAAACTCGGGGTGGTGAATAGCCTTATCTAGTTTTAGACCGCGTTACTGAAAATACGTTTGCAGACGGCGGATTAATATCCTTAAAATTTCACAAAGTACATCGAAAACTGAATTTCAATCGTTCCAGAAATGAAGTAAATTATCCCGATCATCAGCAAGTCCAAAGACCCAAACGCCGATAAATCGCGAAGTCCTTAGAAGCTCCTTATTCATTATTCCGCGACCGACAGCGGCACCACTATAACTGTCCGGTCTCGCGGGGTCAGGGGAGCCGCGGAATCAGAAAGCGAGGACCCACCGAGCGCATGAGCAGCGTCATTAATAGCTGTGAGAAACGGCGCGCTTGTTTGGTTATAAATAAGTTAATAATATGGCGGAAAGGTTTTTTGTTGTTACAGATTTCATGTTTGCGCGGCGAATTGACCGCCGCGCCGCCAGGGTAACATTAAGCACCATGAGACCGTCAACAGGCGGCCCAAACAGAAAGCAAAACAAGTTGCTGGACCCCGGGCCGCCGGGTCCAAAGTGATCTTTTCACGGACTCCGTGTTGTAATCTTGTTAAGTTGGGATCGCGGTTTTCGGCATGAGGTTTCACCCCTTCTTGGCCCATCGTCGTCTTCTTGTTGTGGCACCGTATAGACTTGTGCCTTGGCCATCGCGGTGCCTGATGTCCAATGCCTGCCTCTATCTTGTTCGGCCACCACGAAATGGTTCTTTGTGGTTCGGTCTTTGTACTCAATTATTTAGTTAGGAACTCCGGAGAATTGGACTTGAACAAACACAAAAAAAACTGACGATCCAATGAAATTATTAACCAAACTATTTTTCAGGGCCAATAAATCTTTCGGCATTTTAGAACTCTTACCAACAGAGACCTGATCTCGAATCGGTGTGGAATAGATTTTTGGGTCCAGACAGGCGAGCCCGATAATTAGATCGTTTCACTTCATTTGGTTTTATCAGGGGCAATTAGGTTAAATGGGTACGCTGTTGACTGTGGGTAAAGGTGTCAAGGCCAAGTTTCTGCATAATTATTGAGACTCACTTTCACTTCATCTAGAGAAATTTGGCTTGTGCTAAGATCACAGAAAGGAAACCTCAAAATGGACAAAATAGTATAAAAGATTCGCTGCCAGTAAATTAGGAATATGAAAAGGACCAATCATTAGAAGAGCACAAGAAAACCTGTAAACCAATATTCTCAAAGGTTTTAATTATTGCATAGGTCATCACTGAACTTTATAAATAATACAATAATTCATATGCCACATATTTTGGACTTCGTTTTGTACATTATTGCCTTGAAGTTTCACCCATATGCACATTGCAGAAAAAAAGCACAAGACCATAGATTTTGCTGTCTAAAAAAACTTTTTTTTTGCTCAAAGTCATTTTGATTGGAACCAATTTATCATGGGAAAATGTGACATGACCGACTAGCCAGCGATCCGTACGGTGATTTGGCTCAATGAATCATATTACGACAAAAATCTGATCAGATAGGTCGAACTGGCAGATAGATCGGATCGACCGGCCGCCTTGATGCTGATGAATGAGTCGACATTTATCCCCTAATCCCTGATACATCGCCAGAGTACCACCAAAAATATTATCCGCCAATGTATCAATAAAGTTCGGATCAAATTATCCCGAGGGACCGGGGAAAGAAAACAAATATAGGAGTCTTGTGGAGTGCAGCAAAAATTCCTATCGTCATTATGAGGATACCACACGAAAACCCCAAAGCATACTTGAAAGAAGTCACTTGAAGCACTCAATCACCTGATTGACTCCTCCCATAAGTCGCGGCACAAGAATGCCTCCCGAATATCAAGGAGGACCGCTTTTTAAACGCCTGGAGAGTGTCTTCCTAGGTGTTCTAGAGGTCGCGGTAAGAACCCTTCTCAATTGGTAATCAGACGAGGTGACGCAGGCGATTCCACGGCGGATTGACGACCACTTTCAGATTAGGCACAGTTTTCAGGTGTCGATGCGATTCGTAAAAACACCAAATATTTTGTTGGTCAGAAAGTGGAAAAGGAAATGACAACTCTTTCACGGCGGCGTAATGAAGGTGATTTAGTGGCCACTGGTCAGTGACGCCGTGTTACCAAACTACTGCACAAAGAGATGTCATCTTGCAAAATAATCTCCGAGATCTTAAGCTTTCGAATACGTGTGCGTTAGATCTGACTTCGAAATAGGCATATCGATTAAAATGCCAAAACATGGAGAACTTCCTCTGAGCCCAATAGGATACAGGTCTTAAGCATGTGGATTAGGTCACACCTTCACTCTTTTTAGTAGAATTTCACTAATTAAAGCTAATACTTCAAAACTTGTATGTCTTTAGAACTATAGTTACAAGCCTAATGACTTCGATATGATTGTTTTTTTATAACGATTACAACAACAATTAAAAACAATTTGTAGGTTCCTCGATATAAACCGAATTTTCCATTGTTTAAGAATTTCGTGCGGATTTTGAATTAATGAAAATAATGTAAAATATCAGTTTTTATAGAATTTTTGAAAACTTTTGCAACCCAAAAATTTAATTAAAGTCTAATTAAAGATTTGTATTAATGTATTTTTTTTAATAATAAACAAGTTTAATTTTTAATTAAACAAATAAATTTTGCAATGCAAGTGAACTTCTAAAGAATGAGAAAAACATATTTTTAGTAATAAGCTGCATTTAGGTGTTGAGCGGCTATCATCAATTTAAATTCGACTAATTTTTATTGAGGTAGAAGATAAGGGATAACATTAAGTAAAATGATCTAAAGTGATACAGCCCACATATGCTGGTATACAAGAAAATTCTTCTCAATTATCGCAAACAATTATCGACCCTTATCGAAATGCCCACTCACGTCGGCTGGCCATAACTAATCCCGCAACACAGATGTCTTTATTCTGGTCAATAGAGCACTAATCGGACAATGGCGAGCATTTTGATCCCTTTTCTAGGTTTTGTTCCCTAAACAAAGGTGGAGACACAGTGTCGCCAAATACATCCTTCAGCAGTGGCTTGTCGAAAGAAGATCACCGGCGATCAAGCCTCGCAATCTCTTGTGTTTCTATTAAGATGTCCTAAGCAGTGTTCCGGCACAAAAAAAAAGAACTGCTTTAGATGTCCCTAAAGTAAGGAACGGATCAGTGTAAGGACATTTTGTGCTAGCGGCAAGAATTAGGACTTAATTTTAACAAAGCACAAAGGTGTCCATGCCATCTGAGAAAAGGCAAAAGGTGTGCTCTCACATTACCAGGCAGTCAACTGTGTTTATACCAAAAAGGACACTCCCGGGGCCCTAGAGTCGAATGGTCGCTAACTGCTAATGGCATTCGCAGGATTTACAGTCCGTCTTTACTTTTCTTCTGCTCTTTTGACAGACATTCACAAAGATCAGGAAATGTAATTTTTGTGAATGAAGTGTGATCCCGGATAAGACGTAGTAGATTTGATCCCTTTTTAATGAACTCATTCATGTCCTAAGGCTTTCATCTATTCCGCCTACAGCAGTCCTATGCTTTGGAAGGCGATAGCCGTCTTAAGTTGTTGTTTTACCAAATCGTGGCGAAATCTTCACATCTTGGGAGGATTAAAAAAATATTTCGTGGATTATACCGAATGCAACATTTTTTTTTTAACCTTACAAAAAAACATACAAACATTCATTTTAAAACAAACATTTTTTTAATACTTTATGCAAAAAACTATTTGGAATATTGAAACGTTGGTAGTAGTTCTAATTACTTCTGCTATTACATCTTTATCTGTTAAACCTGCACACCTTCTTCGAAATGGATCTTGTCAGGAAGATTGCATAATCCTATCTTATAGAAACGATACTTTTGGCAATTGTTTTATAAGATCATACCAAGAGTTTGCATCCAAAAACATTTTCTCAAAATTTTAACATTACTTTCGAAATCAGATACGATTTTTCTTTTATGTTTTCCTTAATTTTCTTTTGATTTTGTTTAAATTCAGTGTCTACAGTCTAAATTTAATTTGTTATTGTTTCTAACTTTAAAATGTTGAACATATTTTTCTTGTAGTTATGTTTCTATAGATCTCAGAAACGAAAATTAAAAAAACAACAATATTTGTTTCTTCTCTCCACATTCTTGAGAGTCATTCATGGATTGAAATAGATTACGATAATATTTTCAAAATAATTTAGCACAATCATACTCAAGAATGCCTAGTGTTAAATAATTACCCTGCATCTATAAAATTAGACTTAAAACTTATCGCCAAAAGCATGATAAAGGATTTTCAATTTTATAAAATTATTTACTGTGGATTCATTTTATTTTAAGATTTCCAAAAAATTAATACTTGCAAAGTTCTTTGAATAAATGGGGTTAAGTATTTTCGAAAAAAATTTTTAATATATAAAAAAATAAAATTAATGAGATCCTTCTTTTACAGATTTGAAAGTTATGCTCTGTCTTTACTTTAGGTCGACAGATATACCAAACTTTAGGTTATAAGCAAACCTAAAACTAACTATTCAAATTTTTAATTTAAAGTTAGTACTTTTTTTTTCGAATCAAAAGTTATTTATATAATTGTCATGTATGAATCGTACGTTGTGGGCGGAAGGTGCTACCATAGATCTTTGTAGCACATGAAAAAAACAATTCAGTTCAAAAGCAAAAAAATCAAATGGAAACTTTTAATTTAAAGCCTTCAGTTTGTTTTACCCGATTAAGTTTTTCCATTGCCTAGTCCGTTTTCTGCTAAATTCCTCGTGTGTCGCCATTTTCACGCAAAGCCCACAAGAAATCCAAGCGCCGGAGGTAATTCGAGTTATTTTCCACATTCCGATGAACAACGTGCCGCCGTGACGGTGTGTGTGTTTTACATAAGGCGATCGAAATGATGCGATTGGCAGCGTGTACGTGAACAAAGAACCGCCCTCCTTGGTTTTTGTGTATGCGCAGAAGTACACGCCCCCATACGCAACTTCTACAAAATGATTAAAATATTGCAGTTTTTTTTTTTTTTGTAAACTTTAAAAAAGATAATTTTTAAACTACAAAAATTATACCATTTTCAAAACACACGTTTGTTTATTAAGATTGTTTATGTTTGTTGTGAAAATAATAATTCAAATTAAAGATCTGACAGTTTTTAATAACGTTAGTAATTTTTTAATAATATCTACAATAACTTCACAATAATGAGAAAATCTTAAGTTCGGTCTTCTTATTTTCATTATCAAAATCAAGAAACTCCAACAATAATTGCATTACTAAGTTTATTTTGACTCTCTATTTTAATAAATATTGTTGTAAATATTATTCGAAACAATAAAATTGCGTATATCAAAATAATTCACATTAATTAATTTAAATTTAATGGTAGCATAACTCCAACGTCGCACTTTATTTTTATTTTTTTATATAAAATCCACATACCTACATAATTTATATGTAACAGAAATTTGTTAATCTTCCAGCATTGATAACAAATTTTTTATTTTAGTTTTATTAAATACTAGCCCACATCTGCTTACTTGCCAATACTTTCTTTTCGAATAGAGTAAAAGCTGTTATAATAGTTTTGTTTATTTCGATAAGATCACACGTCGCTTATGTAACTGAGTCATAATAATTTATATAAGAAATTAAATTCTCAGTTTTGCAAGGATGACGTCAAATGAACGATGACGGCATGTATTTGAGCAAAAAGGTAATTTAAAAAGTTAACGAATAAAGCAATTTAATTTCTTTTCCATTTATGATCATTACAAATGACACTCATTGGTGATAATCTAATTGATCGTGTCTTGAGGTTATCGACGTTCACGCTTAAATTTCACATTCAATTGAACATGATAAACTTGCTAGTGACACCCTGTCTAGAGTAATTATTACTAAAAAAGTTGATGTCACAGGCAGTTTTTTTTTTCTTTTAGAAAAAAAACAAAATTAAACAATTCATTTTTTGTTATTTAAAAATTGAAACATACAAATTTGAATGGATGTTTAAAATATTTTATAAATTTTCAATACAGGATAGAAAGGTAGCAACATTACAAATTTAAGTATACGACCGAATTAAATTAAGACGAAATTGGAATTTTTATTTGTCTTGTCAAAACTTTTCGGTTTAGCATTTTTTCCGAATTATCTGTGATTAATTTTAAGCCCACAAACTAGAGTAAAACTTCATAGCCGAAACTAAAAGAACCATTGTAAAGATGGTATTACTATAAACCAGATGTTATATAAAAAAATTGTTAGTCATGGTATTTTATTTTGATCTCCAAAAGTTATATACGCATTTTTACGGATATTTTGATGGACTTTTTCTAGTATAATACTTTATATTTGTAATTTCGCATCACTTATCAATTATAGAATATTACTAATATTTTATCAATTCAAGAATAAAGTTGAATCGTAAAACTTTATAAGCATCGAAACAATTTAAAAGCTTTGATAATGAATAATGGCATTCGGTAATTAGTCATTTATATTTAATCAAAGTTGGAAATAATCACTTTGTGTATGTTTAAACATTGCAAGAGCTTTGAAAAGTGCAATATTGTGACTGATGTGTTTTTATTTATTACACACGTCGGATCAAAGTGCTTATAAAGATTTTCAATAGATTGCGGTAAACAAATATGATATATCGGCAAATTACAATTTTTTATTCTTTAAAATTGCTTGGAATAATTAAAACTTTAGCAAAGGCTTTAAGGTGATGAATTCATATTTTTCCATAATTATTAGGGCCATCGTCTGTTAGCAAAAAGAAAAAATAAATAAATATCTAAGCAACTATAGTTACAGAAAGATTAAATCGAATCCTGATAAACGAGATCCGTTTTGCGTGAAGAAAAATAAAATTTAGTTGGATACTAATCTTGTGCCGCCAATATTCAAACAAAATATTTTCGAAATTCTTATAATTGTTTTAATTCTATGGAACCCAAGTTGTTGCGCGCAAATTTCAGTTAATTAATCAAAAAACTTTATCTGAAGTAAGGCGAAACGTTTATCTAAATTAAAAGTGCACTTAAAACCTTCAAACAAAGTCCAGTAGGTCTTGTTGGGTTAATTTACTTTTCGATATTAAAAAGGCAAATCCAAACAATAAATAATGTCAAAAAATTGCACTTTTACTAAAAAAACTCATAGCTTCGACAAAATTTAGAGGTTTTTACAAGAAGAATACACGAAACACTCTCGTAATATTTAAAGAAAATCTACGTACCATATTGAGCCTCAAATAGGATTAGAATAGAATAGAAAAATTTGGATATTAGTTTCATTCTATGACGAAACGCTACATCCACCTACGCACGTATTCAGATAATAAAAATCTCAAAGGAAGTTTCTTACACTCTTTTCTGCAGTCTTGTCTGAGATGCATTTTAAGAGCTAAATAGTAATTAAGACGTTTCCAACTGATAATTGTCCAAACAGCCCGTTAAACAAATCTTTATTTGGCGTAGCAGCACGCCCCTCGCCACATTGGACAACAGCTCTGAAAGGCTGAAGAAAATAATTTTTTTCTAACAAGGCCCTTTCAGAAGCGGCAAAATTGACCCCCCGATGACAAGGAGTTTTGACCAAAGTTAAAAAATAAGAAAATGCGAACATTAGGCGGCTGTAAACTAGTAAATCTCCCTCGGGTGGGCAATGGGTTTAGAAAAGGAACAGTAGGGTCAAAAAACCTTGGCCTCGCTCTTGTAGCGGTGATCTCGCTGGAGAATCTAAAATGCAGCCTAAATAGTAGGTAGACGGAGAACCTGTCTGTCATAATCACCTACCAACAACACTACCGAAACCCGTCGACCTCACACACTTATTGTCCGGAGCACCTTGGGCACCTTCCTTGCGTTCTAAAAGGAAGATGAAAAAATGAACGCCTGGCAGGAATAAGAAGCGAGGCGGCAAGCCAAAGTCAAGAGGAAGAAGTCTTCGGTGGTGTTCTCGCCTTAACACGGTGTGATCACGGTGAGCAATTTTATAGATGAAACCCAGCATGGCTATAAGTCGTAAACACTTCTAAGGCGGGTGGTAGTGCACCTCAATAGGCTCCTTTTGTGACACCGGACCAAAAAGAATCTCTCCTTCTTCAGTGTCCGAAGAATGCCGCCGTCGTCGAAGAAGATGATATTTCTCCCCAAGGAGAGTTGTTTGACACCGGACAGATGCCGCTGTTTTCAAGCTGTTAAATGTCTCAATCCGCGCCCGCGGGCGGTTTGGTGTAACCCAGGTATGTCCTGTACCTGTTCAAATGGCGTACAGATAAACCACCCACATGAAGAAAGAGAACGCCTTCGAGGAGATCAGTCTTTTCTTTTCTTTTCGGTCATCTTTATCATTTTGTGAACAAGTTTTGCACAAAACCATTGGTCGCGTAAAAAACATGAAAGTTCTCAAATTTCGAAATTAGAACGTCGCAGTGACCAGCCCAGGTATCGTCCTGCATTGGTAAGTTGGCGACATGACCATGGGTGAGGTCTGATCCACGTCACATTTAATTAAGTTAGCCATTTTTAAGGCGGCTTTACACTCCACTTGAGATGCACCTAAAAAGTGCAAACCCAATACTCGGGGAAAGTCAAAGTTACTTTAGCTTTTTCCCCTTCCTAGAAAATCATCCTCTCAAGGTTTTTGCAGGCGCCGCCGTGGGATAGATAAGCAAACCTTTAACTATTGAGTCATAGGCAAATAATTTCGATTGCATTAAATGAATTAAGTATTGATTATCAAGTCTTACCTACCTGTACCTTATCATTAATCGCACCAGCCTGGGGGTTTCCAAGGAATTAGAAATCAGACGCTTCTAACAACATTAGTCACCATTGCAATATTTTTTCTAATATTTTCTAAATTTTACCCCTCGTGCAGTGAAGCCTTTCTACGAAGAATGGAGTATTTTAATTTATAAAAAATGAATGTACAACAAAACCTCGATAAACCGAATCGCATTTTATAGCGATCTGCTTTGGTTGACTTCAATTCATGTAGATTTCGTTTAATGAAATTCAAATTGCAAAGGCTTATATTGAATCTTTAACAAATTGTAACCACTTTTAATCAATTATATTTCTTTTTATAAATTTTCCTAATTATTTTTCATCTTTAAATTTACAGCGTAATTTTGAGAATGGAACAATAAACTTAATAAAATTGTAAACGTATATGGAAATTCAAAGAAAATAATAGAAAACAAAAAACACTAAATAAATATAAATAAAACAATAAATTTATGTAGATATTTATAAATAATAAAATATAAAATTCAATATCATAATCACAGAATTTGTAGGATTGGACTCAATAAAAAGTACTTTATAATATCACATTTTTACAAAAATTAATTATTTATGAATTATTTAAAATTTATAAAGCAAAATACATAACGAGAATTTGAAATTTTTTTTAATTAAATTTTATAGTAAAGCATTTGAATTATACAACAATAAAACAATAAAGAATTATTTTAAAATAAGGAAACAATAAAATTTTCTTTTCAGACAGGTCGTAATTTTACATTGCATAGCAAAGCTAACTAAAGTAGACCTGAATTCCTACAGAGCTTAGCTCGCTTTGACGTCAGACCTTAAAAAGCCAATATTTATTTGATAATACTACGATCTGATAACTGAAATCCACTCCGTTTTCTAATAACCTTTTCTGCGTTTGTAATTGGATAAGAAAGAAAACGGGTTGGGACAGTTTGAGAAAGTAAAAAATGTTGGGGGATTTCAAAATCACCGGACTTCACAAATTATGAATTTTGGTATTTGGTGATTTTTAAATGGGCAGCTTCATCACACTGTTGCTTAGCACGTAAAAATCACCTTTGACTAATTTGCCTAGTGAAAGAAACAGCAGTCTTACATTCCCAACCCCATCGGAGGCATTTCAGAAATGTTTGTCTTATCTGCAAACAGGGCGTGTAATTGTCATTGGACACGCTTCAGTGTGCCGTGCACCGAAAGGGACCAAATGCAGGTCGGACACCCATGTTACTAGACCCATGTGAAAATAGAGATGTTCAAATATTTGACGTTGGCCTAATCCGTGAAGAAGTTTTACCTCAAACACCAAACAAAGCACTGTCAGCGGTGTCTAGGTGTGTACAGTCGTTAAACAATAAATCGAACAGATTGTCCTCAGCCAGGCGGGTCACGGTGGCTTCCTAACCCGGGATTTTGTCCTTGTCGTCTTTTTTTTTAACTATTATTATTTTTTTGTCTCAGTTCGGACCTACATAAGAGTGTCGTGTTTATAACTTGATTTTTTTTTTACGTTTTTCAGTTTCTCCACTGGGTCCTTTGAGAATTATCCGCTTTGCATGGACACCGAAACTATTGAGAAATATTTTGAAGCGAAGGCAATGAAAAATGAGGGCGGCACTTCTGTTTAACAAAACTAACAGCCAGAAGGCAGCGAGGATGATTTCCTTTTTGTACCTTTTAGGCCTTGAATTCGGCTGTTAGTGTTTCCCAATTATGTGGATAATGTGGACGGATCTACTGTTGCGACCCAAAGACGTGGCACCTTGCTGTGCAGTTTATACACCGCTGAGGTGGACTGAAGAAAATCCAAAAGAATGTGAAGAGACCCTTAGGATTTTTCTATTTGTTACCTTTATGGAACTGAATGTCGGATGTAATTTGTTATTCATTTGACAGCATCATTTTCTTATTATTACAAAAAACTTCCGCATATACTAAAATTTAGATTTCCGAATTATTATCTTTAACGAATTTAAAATTATTGCCAATTTTAAAAGAAGCCCATTATTTTTTGAAGTTAAGTAAAAAAGTTAATGAAAATGAGGCGATAAAAGTAAAATTTAAAATTTATACAAAGGTTTTGTTCTGGTCGGCTGAAGATTATAATTTACCAGAATGCTTAAAGAATCCATAAACAATCTTTTTGTATTACATCAAACCTCGAATGTTCTACATTAAGTTAGTTAAAAGTACAAAAAGATTATTCAGCGATGGATTTTAGATATTCCATTTTCAGTAAGCCCTTTTGCTTCGATATCGTTGATAAATAAATGGCATAATTATCTCAGATGTATTCGGTTTCTCATATCTACTAAAAAATCATTAAAGATAGAATTCAAAGGGCCATATCCTAAGATATCGGTTTACCTCAAAAAGATAAAAACTAAATTAATAAAGGATTTCGGTTGGATATTAAAAAAGGTCCCAAATTGTCTATATTTTACTTAAACGCCATTGTATTGTGTAACATTTCAAAATAAACAGGGTTTGATCAACAGGAGATGCACTTAAAAGTGTTTAAAAATTTTAATGACCCGGAAAGGTGCGTACAACCGTCTTGAAGTAATAAAATCCTTTTCCACGTTTTGATCAACATTGGACCAGATGTGGCGCACATCGAACACCGGCTTATTAGAATAGCATAAAATCTCTCATGGGAAGATCGTGGTGATTTACTAATTGAGGACAACGTCAACAACAGCACGAGGTGATGAATAGACAATAAACGAGCTGGTGAGGTCTTGGCACAGCACAGCGGAGGGTTCAAATCTATAAAAATCTCTTTGCCTAAAAGGGTTTCGGGTTCGGCTCTTTGAGTTTCCGAAGGTACTCGTACAATTAATCCAGGCATATCCCACCGTGTAGGCGACGCGATCATATTACCTCGGTGAACTCATTTCGTAATGAACACAACACTGTTTGGCTTTTATTTTATTATTATTGTTCGGATGCAATTAAACCACCGCCAGGGACGCAATCGGGCTACGGGGGGTGAGGGCACCGCCGATAGAATTGAATTCGTTTTGTTGGTCATATGTGAACGCGCTCCTCGGGGCGAGGAAAAGAATGCACCTCAAGTGCATCTCTGGCCAGATGAAGTTACAATAGAGCCAACAGCAATCCAAAACAATTGCAGTGCAGGTGGTGTCTCCGGCCCCGAGTGCACATATGGCAGATCGCGCCGATCGCTGCCTCCGAAGGAGAAACTGCCCATCTTGCAACTTTCCGGCGTTCCTTCAACTCCCTTGCGGAGGTGTCCAGAGTTATTGGCCTTTCTTATCTGGCGACGCAAGTTTGTTGCCGTCGATTGGGCTTTGATGCGTCTCTGGAGTTAAGTGATAAGCGATCGCGACATGTTGCAATCGGCGGGTGTGACACAACCGATGTTGATTTTATTATTTATTACCTACAGCAATTAAAAGTTATAGTACTCTACTGAATTTTTTATAAATGCACTCAGTCTTTTCATCAATATATTGGCCTAAACTTTTATTAAATACAGTGCCATCATATAGTTGAATTAAATTCGATTGAATATTTTACAAATAATTCAAATTAGTAGAAAAATAGTCTGCAAGCTTAGAATTTATTTATTTGTAAATGTCCATAATAATTTAGAAATTATAGACCATGATATTAAATGTTTTTGTTTTCAACCAAATTATTGAGTGGATAAAATCATACTCCAGCCCTTCAGTTCGGCAGAACCTAGTCGCAAATCCCTATAATTTAGGTAAGCCTTAATATGCTTGTTGTTGGATTGAAATTGTTCGACTAGGAAAAGAAAGGGGCCTTTATTACCCAAAAATATGGATTACTATTTGCTTGCCAAATTTATAAAAGTACAATTGACCCCTTATACATTGGATAAGCATTTCGAGTTACTAAGTTACAACCGAAAATTTTATTTTTACGTTTTACGCATTTATTTCCCAAAAATCGTACTTTGTTATAACACTTCCAATATTGAAATCTAAGAATCTACACCTAATTTATCTAAATTAGTACAGCTCTTTAGGTTGGAAATATAAGCTCAATAAATAAGTAAATAATTTAAATATACTATGTAAGTGTAGTTATAGAAAATAAGACCCACTGTTTCTAACTATTTTTTTTCTTTCATTTAGAAATTTCTGCAACTATCCTTTTATGCCTTCTTAATAATGATTTTTTTTCTAAACGTCTATAACTATGAAGATACGTTTTATTAATGATTACATAAACTTAATTCATGCAATTTTTAGTTTATTTTGAAAAGTTTATTTTCAATATTATGTCAATATTTTATTTTACGCTTTGTTAGATAACTCGAATGTTGTGGTCTCATGGTATACAATCTTCCAGAGGCGACAAAGTAAATGACTGCTTTAGCCACGGATATGCGAATTCACGTCTTTGACAGAAACCTAATTTAAAATGCAAAGAAAAGAGACTTTTGAACAGGAATCCGCCAGGTACCACACTTTGCAACGCCGCCAATATACGGAGGTACAATGCGTGGGTACCTCTTTCGGTCCCAAGTGTTGACAGCTATTTGACTGGTTATTAGTGCAGGTCTTTTGTCACACCGGACAGAATAATAATACGAGGCTTCAGTACCATAAAAAATGTGAATGAACCGGAGCTAAATGTGAAGTGAACTGTCTGGGATGTTTTGGTGTTTTATAGGTAGTTAGCGGGTGAACGTGTCTATTTGTAAAAAGTATTACTTCTCGACATTTTTACGATCGCTCTTATATTGTTTTTTTTTTTTGGTTGCTTGGTATATTAGAAATTTAAAAAGACCACCCAAATTATTAGGAGACCTTCAAGGTCTTGGTCAGGATAATGCGATCGAATTCAGTTCACTTATAAACGTTTTAATTTCGTTTTGATTTTACATCAGAAACTTTTCGCAAGCCTGACAAAATCGTACGATCGGATAATTTATAACGATCCTAAAAAATTTTGTTGTACAAAGTTGCCGGATTTTAGACAACCTTTGTCCGGTCTACCTGTCTTAATGCTTAAAGAAATATTTCATCGGCTTTTATATTTGGAATTTGCTTTCATTGCCTGATGAAATATGATTCAGATATTTTTAAGATTCTCATACTGTGCACAAAAATATTAATGGTTCTGATATTCATTTTATTGGTTAAAAGTATCAAAAATGGATATTTGTATTGATATTTTATAAGTATGGATGTTCAAAATGTTTATATTTCAAATATTAGGTATATTAATTGACACAGTTGAGACTTCAAAATGTTAAAAATAAAATCAGTGTTTAAACTTGTTCATTCCACAAAAAGATAAAAGTATAGCCTTGTTGTGTTTTTCTTAAGTGTACTTTCCCTAACTAAAAATGATATTTTTTTATAAATAAGACAAACTTTACTCAAAACAAATTAGGGTTTATATAAAAATACCGAATCAAGATTTTTGCTGAAAGCTGCTTAGGAATGTATAATTTGTGTATAACATTTAATTATGTTCTAAAATTAAAATACAATTTTGAAATAACATCATGGATTTCAAAGATTCAGTAGATAAACGAAAATAATATTTATAAAAACACAAATCAAAAATACATTACAAAAACCACGTTAACTTAAGTACATATCTATTAATTTCATTATCTGAAGATATGAAGTAACTAAATGATAGAATTTTGTTTCAATGACTTCGAAAATAAATGAGATCATCAGTTTATCTTCAGAATAATTTCAAATGTGCTAGCAAACTAATTTACAAAGTACGTAATCTTGAAGAAATGTTATAAGGAAGAAAAAAAAAATTTATAGCAATAAGAAATTTTCTATGACAAAAACGTTGATCGATTATTTATGGATATCAGCTTGTTTTTTATTACTGATATTTGTTAAAATGGATATTTTTAGAAAGTAGTGCTGCTGATGAAGATGTCCACATTTTAGAAAAATTCATAAAAAGATCAATTTTTTTAAATCTTAACCCAGAATGAGCCCTTAAGGCTTTTCTTTTTTATTTCCTATTGCTTTTAGTCTTCTGACAGTGACATTTGATTGCAGTGTTAATTTAATCACAGATAAAATTGTAAATCAAAGTTTTAATTAAATAATTTAGTTAAAACTCCCACACAGACTATTTTCTTTAATTTTTTTTTATTGAAGAAATTATTAATTAGAAGAAGTCACTATTTGAGTTATACTCCATACTTATTTAAAGTAAAGTTTGAAGAATATGAGCATATTTTAAACCAGTTTCTTGTCCTTATTCTCAAAATTATTTTCATGTCATTTACAATTATAATCAAAGTCTAATTGTAGTCGTATATTCCTTGACATTTTCGCTAAATTTTTTTACAGAAGAGTCTAATTGGACGTAAGATATTCCATCGCTAGCATGCATTCCTTTCCCTGACAGCCCTTATATTTGTCATAGAAGAAATACTTCGGATACTTTCTAATTGTACACTCGGGAATGCTATTGCGGCGATAGGGGACGGTGTACAGAATTCCATTCCTGGCGAAGGGCATATCTTGGACTCGTCCAGTCGAACTCGCGAGCGCATTGAATAATAGCAACAATAACGAAAATTCAAATGGCAACAAAAGCCTCTTAAGAGCGGAATTCTCGAAATCAAGATTTGGGACTTCTTATGGTGCCCGACTACCCGCAGACTTGGTGCAGATTTTTTTACTACATATACCTATATGTGTTTTTTTATCGTCATCCTGCATAGTCTCTTTGCAGGAGTGGAGTTCCCTATACCACCATGAGGAATCACCCAGGCCATTCGGATGCGCCACAAAAAGCTCGACGCGTTCAACGCTGCACCGCGCGGCTCGCGGGGGCCATCGGTTGCAGTTTTGTTTTTTGTTATCAACACCGGCGCGGTCCAGGTATTTCGAATCGCGGTCTTTGGCAGATTTCGCAACATTTGGATGCAGACGAGGGCCTGAGTGCGCATCACCACAGCATCCAGCCAAGATGATGATATGACACGAAGAAGCAACAAGACTACGTGCATATAACAACAGACGGACAAACATTCGTCGAAGGAGCCGAGTCCGAAGGAGGGTCCGGTCTCCGGTCGTCTTCCGACCGCCGATGAAAATTGTTTTTCGCTTCTTCATTTTACTTTATTTAGTCGCCGCAGTGATTTTTTGTTATCGCGACAGCATAAATATGTTATTTGCATACTCCCGTCGAAATTTATGTCCCAAATGCCATTCGACGGCATACTATGCGACACCTTACGATATAAGGCCGCGGTCGTTTAAATACTGGCAATTGACTCCCGTCGGGAAAATATCGCGGATCGCGAATTCTTGATCACGTCTGCTCCCATAGGTCCTTTGTCTCCTCTGGCTCTCTCTCAGCTGCTCCTTGCACGAAATCGATCATCAACCGATTAATGCAAGTGGGTAGTTTCCCACAATTTTCGCAAAAATTAATAAAGCCGATTTTTTGTCGAAAAGAACACTTATAGATTGCTAAAGTCCCCCTCAACGTATTTTGATCACTTCGATTTTTACGTTTTGAGGTGCAATGATCCAGATTTTACTTTCAGTCCAGTTTTTTTTATACATGGTCCTGCACACCTGAATAAGATGATGATTTTAATGTTCTAGTTATTAAAATCGGATCAAGCATTTGTAAATAAAGAGATAAAAAATAAACAAAAAATTGAAATTTAATATTATTTGGTTTGTTGTTGAAGATTTTGCTGTTATACTTATTCAAAGTTTGTTTCAAAATACAAATTTATCAAGTCTATCGTTTAACGTAATTGTTTTTAAAAATTACGCAAAAAATAGTTTGTATACAGGACAAATTTGATTACAAACCAATCAGGTTTATTAACATCAATAAAAATTATTAACAAATTTGTTCGCAAATAAAGTTTATTTAAAAGTTACATTGCAGGTGGGAGGTTGTTTCCCTAAGTAACAGCTTTTTAATTCTGTACTTTAAAAAAGCGAATTTTTAAACTAAAATCTTCAACTCCAATGTAAGTAAATGTAATAAGATTTTGTTTAAAGTTTAACCAATAGTACATAAAAGAATTATTTCACAAATCATCCACCTAAATGTTTTGAGCAAACTAAGTCTGTATTAAACGTTATTTTCAATCCATGGCTTTAATTTTAAGAACAAATATTTTATTCTATTACAATCAATAACCCTTTGAGAAGTTCTCGAATATTAAGGAAAGCATTTATCTCAGTTGATTTATCAGATGGAATGAAAATAAAATCGTTGTTCCGAGCGAAGATATTATCACTGCTCACCTTTATAAGTCTGGTGATCATACCAAAAGGGAATTTTATGGATTTAACTGCTTTTCACCAAAGTCTACGTGATGACGGACTTAGCCTTAGCCCGTTTTATTGCTCCGCGCACGAATGCGACGAGGCTTTAGGATGATCTAAGAGGACAAGACCGATTGAATCTACTGAAAAGGAATAAACAGCTCGTTGTCTACGAACAGACTATAATTCATTTTGGAGTATTGGGGTGATCTTGTGTCTCAGATGGACCAGTTGTCCACCACAATTAATATGCAGTCCGCGATCATCATGAAGATCGTATCGATCACCGAATACACTGTGCTCATATTAAGAATTTTTCATTTAGACCACTTCAATTGCAATGGGTCTTTTACTTGGATCTTTCCATGTCTACTCACTTTCACTTTGATGTATGACGTATTTGGTGGTGCGTGGAAATAATATAAAACAATAGAATTAGTTAAACACGCGTAAAAATTCAAAATACTTTTCTATTACTCTAAGAATTAAGGTCTTAAATGTGTAGAATAATTTCAATTTTTATTTTTGTTTGTTTTTGTAACCCGAAATTTCCAATAACATTGTACTATAACTTTTTAAAAATTTTTAAAATGCATAAATTTCATAAAAATTTTTTACCAATTTGAAAAAATTGGATTTTGTTAAAGTAAGACCTAATTAAAAATATGAAAATATTTTGAATTTCAAGAGAGAGGGTAAAAATTTTTTTTTCATGGCAAAAGAACAGATATAAAAGCAAGATTAAGTAAAATTGCCTTTGTATAAAAATATGAAAAAAATATTAGTGGAATAGCCCCTTTTAGTCTCACAAATCTACAACAAACACGGTTAAAATTCGAAAAGAACATCCTTATTTTTCGTTGATCGAGTCATCAAGATTGCCCCGAAAGGCCAAAAATTAATGCAACAGAAAAATTAATGAAGCCGCCAAAGAGGTGGCATGGCATAAATTGCAAATAATTGCATGAACTTTTCAAAACAATTAAATCTTAGCGAACAAATTTTTTTTTCTGCGAGACTTCTTTACCAGACCCAGACAGTATCCACTTTCTCACAGTGGACCACACTGCAGCTGATCTTCCACGATCCGCGCTGCCCGCGCAAAATTTATCCGCGTCTCGAAGGTGAAACCGCGAAAGCTCCTCCAAGATCGCGTACCTTGCTTAGCGTAAGCATTTTTAATAAGTATAGACTGAAATGAGATCCTTTGAGGTTATTGCATCGAACTTAACGGTGAGATCAGTGATCAGTAGATGCTCCATTCCCAGACTTTTAATCTTATGCCCAGCTGTGTAGGTGGCTGGACAAAAAACGTGAGAATTTCGACTTATGACGGTGTCAATTTGCCATCTTAACTTTTTCTTTCTTCTGTTGTAAAGAATGTGAGTAAGAGTTCAACGGGTGATCTCATCCGGTGCTCTCTTCAAGGTAATTTAACCCATCCAGAGAAGTCGCGATTAATTACCAGTTCATCAAAGGTAAACGGCTGGGCTAACTGTACAGCGGCGAAAGCTTCTTTTATTATTAATATTCGCGAATAAAATACAAAGAGGTCTGCCGTACCTGAAGATGCCTCTGGTGGGCGAGTCTGTTCGATTTCTTTATTTTCACTGTCTTGAAAACGGTGACTGCTGATCGTCATTTTTAACAGTGTTCCAGGTGCCTCCAACCAGATTATGTCTACATAATTTGTCTAGAAATTTTGTGCAAAAAGCATGTAGCTGAAGTGTAGTTACACTAATTATCCAATTTGCTCTGTCTTCACTGTAATTAGCCGCACACTCATTCCCCAGGAGTTTTGATTTCATCTTAATATCAGGAAATTTAAAACCGACGGCACCGGTGGCAACCGGAACATTATTTTGCTACCTGTGTCGACTAATGAAGACTGGTATTGCAATTCTGTTAATTAATATACATACCTGGATCTCTCGATGCATGGAAAGATACCAGCAAATTCTAGATAGATGATATTAAGGTGTGAAAATCAAATTTATTATTAATAAGATTTTCCTAACTGATAAGGTATGAAAATTAAATAAAGCATAGTTGATGTTGATGAACGAACAGATTTTTGAAAATGTCTAGAGAACTTCTGCATAGTAATTTTGAAAAAAATCAAATCAAAAATCCGAATTAATTAATTATAATTTTTTGGAGAGAAATAAAGACCTCGATCGTTTGGGAACGATCACATTATTTTTAAACACCTATTCGAACAACAGAATGGCAGGTATTTACTAGCATTAAGTCAAATTCGGTATAAAATAAAACGTTTGATCTTTAGGAAAAGCAAGACCAAATTATTTTATTACATCAGTAATTAATGAAACGACTACTACTACTTTTATTACTAATTAGTGTAGATGGAGATTGTTTGGAATGGATTGTTGATGTTGGAACAGGTTGGCTATAAAAATGGAACCGCACAATACCAAAAGTGCTTCATGAAATGTTGAAATAGAAATTTTTAATAATATTGGAAATTTTCTTGACGCATTTGATATAGTATAGTGTATAGTATAGTGTACATTACCCACGTCAGTTCAAAATCCCAACCAGTTATACAAGATTAAGCAAGAAAACTTTTGCCATCCATTCTAAATATAGAATTGTAGCATATCAAATTTTTTACGTGGTTTAGAACTATTAAAGCTTCTCGGAATTTAATAAACTTAATGCTAGTTTGCAAAACTCTGTTAAACTACAAGAGATTATAAGACATTGTGTAATTCTTATAGTACAGCATTCATTTTTGTATCACTTTGTAATTGTAAAGTTTTATCAACTTGAAATCTTGAGAAGGGCAATACACCCGTCAATTAAAATAAAATAATAATGCATAATTTTTCAAAATCTGACGAAATGTGAAGCGTTAAAGATTCTAAAGGATTGTAATCTGGTAGTTTAAAAATCTTCTGATTGCATGAATCAAGAATGCATTCAAATGTATTTTCAGTGTAATACCGAATTTTTGTGACTAGATCTCTCGGAAATAAACTTCCTTAAATGGTATTACATTCGCTAAAAAATGTGTCATCCATTCTATTTTCAAATGGAATTGGAACCTAATTTCATCAATAGTAAAACGACATCGATTACACCGATCCGATGTGATGCTGAAGTCTCCCACTCAGGTCTTAGGTATTTCACGCCAATGAATAATTCGGTACTGCATCAGTAAGACCCGATTGGCGCTAAGCCGGTTTTTTGTCTTTTCAGTGGGTGTTTAATCGTCATAACAAGAACCGTGAATCAATCTACTTCTGCTTACTTAAATATAGTAACTGTAATGATGTCCCATTGACATAAGTCACGATGATCCCGTATCACCTTTGATAACACTTACACTGTATTCATTGCTGATAAGGGTCTTTTACAACATATCAGTGTTATATTTTCTAGGTCAGTGTCAAAACCATTGTTATACACCGCGATAACAAATGCTTATGATTTAATTAAGAGCGCTCACTCGGGCGTTACACCTATCTATACAATGCTTGTTATAAACCGGCTGATACAGGTAAACAGAACATCGCGAAAGTTTTTCAACGGCAACGTAAGACAACAGCCGCCGATGAAATCACTTTCGTGTGTGATAGCACTCTCAAGATTAGCAGTGTACTTACAATCAGTAGGACTGGAAGTGGACTTTTCATTTCAATTGATATTGACTAGATTGGATTTCATGTTGATCGCAGCCAGCAGCCAGGCATCTCAGACAAATTTGACGGTAATTATGTCAATTACAGTCGTAATTCACGCAATCAGGTGCAAATCTATACCACGTAACGGAAAGTGTAACGATATCATTACACTGGACATGAAACTGAGAGACACCTGAAGTAATTGACGACATTTTCTTTCTTGTTGTTACCTTTTTCTTACTTAATTAACTCTCTTCGATGTAGCAGCATCGTATGGAGCAGAAATCTTCTGAAAACAAAAGTGCTTTTTTTTGGATTTCATTTTTTGTTTTTATTTTTATTTTTAATTTCACTTGAGGAAGTTGTTAACATGAAAATTATGCGTCCTGGTTGGGCTTCTTTTATTTATGTCTTCATAAAGTATTCCAATAATTTGCATATCAAAGGTGTTCATAAATACGTTTGGCTATTCAAATAGCACCACTTTATATACTAGGCTTGCTTCATGTAAGACGGTGACATGTTTATGCACAATTAATTTCAATAAGGAGTTACTATTAACAGAATTATTTTCGACAGGTCTACTAAAGCAGACGTATAGAATAATATCAATTGATATCAAGATAATTTTTAAATTTTTTTGAAAGATTTTCAGATTGATTATTCTTTTTTAAATTTATATAATTTCAAAAATATAACGTAAACATTTTACCGAAATTTTTAATATTAATACTACGTACTTTACGTAAAATACTAAACTAATAAATGATAACATTCGAAGCTAATTGGTGAAAATTGTATACCTATTACTAATTCTTACATTTGCAAAGAAAAATATTCCGTTGATAAATTTAAATCTCTTTAATTTACACGCCTTTTAATTGCACCTTTAATTGTTGTTTATTATTTGTTTTACTTTGTGATTAAGAAAACTTAAATGCTTGAACTTTTGCGAGTTTAATAGAATTTTCTCTTTTTCAACACTTGGTCGCTACTATTTCGAAATCCTGATAAGATAACAACTTCTGCTTCTGCTAAAAATATCTTCCGCTTTTGGTGAAATTGAAGTCGCCTGGGTGGATCACCCAAATGAAGAAATTTCACCAAATTAATATGTTTGCTGATTTTAATCACTAATATTTACTTAAGAGTACAACCGGCGCGTAAAAAGCTAACAATAATAATGCGAATAAAGTCACAATTTTAATCGATAACCATAAAAAAAGGATATAAATCGAAGGCTTTGGCTTGAAATTTTTAATCGGGGAAATCCCAAAAATATTACAACAGTTTTTTCTTACTGGAGGTGTACCTTTCACCTAAACAAATTTGTGCACTACTTTTGTAACAATTGTTGAAATGTGATTTTCAACAAATAATTCTTATAACACATAATTTATAATAATTTTATTTTGTTGCTTTATTTAAAGTACGCTAGAAAAAAGTGAAGGATTTAGAAGGAAAAAAACTAATTTAGCAATTAAATCAACGTTTTCCTTTTAAAATACCTGAAGAACTATTAATCGAGCGAAAAACCAAAAAGTAAAAACTAGCTATAATTACGTTTTTGAAATAAATTCCTAGGGTTAGTTGGAATAATTACTACAATGAATGTAAACTAAATATTTTATAACATGCAATAGCATCGTGGTGATGAAAAATTCTACATACAGCATTATTCTTTCGACAATTGCTTAAGATCCGATTTATACAAATCAAAGTTATTCAAAAGATGAAATTTGTATAAAATACTTAGTGCAGTAAACTTTCTTATGTATACAAAAGTTTGTTATGTCCCTTTAAGAAATGCTGTAATTAAAAGTAATGTTCGTATTTTTTCTAAATATTAATTTAAATATATAAGACCACCAGAAATTGAAAATATATAAACCATTGATCTTTCCTGAAAAAACTTTGAATTGGCTTTTTTCAACTATACTCGAGTATTTATTTTCAGATTAAAAGGTTGAAACAAATATAGCCCATTTTGAATGAGTTATTTTATACTCAATATAAAAAGAAAAATGTCGAACCTTAGAGATAAGTCCAAAATCAAAAAATCTGTATGATATGCTCTACTTTACTAAAGTAAATCTTAAGTATGACGAAAATTGTGAATTCTTCTGAGGTCACAGCTTGATTTTCTTCCCGGGGAATCATTAAAATTTTAGAGACCACCATTATGACTAATATCAATAATGTTTTTTTTTTTTATTTAGAAATACCCCCCACAACTAAAAAATTCCTTATGATATTAAATATTTTCCTCACTTAATGTTGATATGCTAAAGGACTGAGTAAGTACTTTGTTCCAAGGAATCATGTTCAAAGCCTTATCTGACTAACAAAGTAAACGACCACTACTCGATACAATAAAAATATCCCCCGAACTAAAAAATCCCTTATGAGTATCACTCGTTGTTATACAACTTTCAACCTGCAAATTTTAAATCTAAAAATAGATCAAGAAAATAAAACGATATGGTTATATATATCTTTTAATGTGAATTATTGAATTATCAAATGTAAACATAATCGCACTCGCCGTTGGGCCTCCTCCTTTTATGGTTGTTTGCAAATCATACACACAGTACTTCAAAAGAACTGCGTGTAGGTATTCCTAGAATAAAGAACTTTATCAAAAGTATAAAAAGCTGGGATTTTCGAATAAGATCGTTAGTCTCGTGCTTTGATCAATCAACGGATCATATAAACACTAAATACGTTTAGAGGACGTAAGCTTGTTTCTAATTAGACAAATTAGTGATTTTAAAACTACGAAAAGATGGATCGTTATACTGGATATTTAATTATTCAAAGTGAGATTGATTTTATTTTATAAAATGTTTTAGTGTTATTACAATCGTAATATAAAATAATACGTAAAAAGTCTTGTATTATAAAATCTAGACTTTATTTTCAAATTTACAATGCAATAAAACATTTTTTAAAAGTACTTTAAATAGAACACATTATCAATGGGTTATTAGGCTTCCGTGATTCCTATAGAAATGCTCCTTTTCTTATATTAAAGCGTGTTTTTAAATTTAACTCCTAGTTAAACAATACCAATTAAATTTAAAATAACCACAGGATCTTTTTAGTAAACTCTAAATATTTTTAAACTCAATTTTTGTACCGAAGCCATTGACTTAAAAATTAGTTACCTTTATTACAAAAGCTTAAGATAGATTTTTTAGAAAATTTTCGAATTACTTGTTATTAATATTGCCAGTATTATAGTAAAATATTACAAATATTCCCTAGTAACAATAATCTCAAAATTTTCCCATAGTAAATTTTACTCGCACATACAATAGTTGACTATGGAATCCCATCGAACAAAATGAAAAATTTGTATACTCTTTCTAATTAAAAAACAAACAATAAATAAACCATAGAGGTACTTCACATTTCCAAACAGAAAAAATATATATATCCGCCTGGAACCTGCAAATGTATCCAAAAATAGTATCAGATAGAACTACCTGTGCATTTCGTCTACTGTCAATTTCATAACAAAATTGTGTACCTAGAGTGATAAGACTTCGGTGGTCGTGTGCCTCCAGAAGATACAACTCTGCCCTACCCAGCTTCTCCTTTTATGGTTATTTGCAAAAAATGTACATAGTACATACAAAATTGTACATATTCCTGAAAACTGATAAAACACCTTATCAGTTGATGTAGGTATAAAAAGAAGACCGTTATGTCCAGATCGACACTCTACGATTGATAGAATTATAAGTTATATTAGATCAGTAAGCGCGTGAGCTCGTTCCTGAACGGACTTAGTAAGAAGCTTGAAAAGTTTAAAAAATATGGAAGAAGTTCATACTGGGGGTTCTTTTGTTCAAAGTGAGTTTAACATGTTTTTATTTATAGTGAAAATTGTGTTCTAATGTTCGCCATCCTTACACAAATACATTAGAATTTTCAAAGTAAATTATTAAATTGCGACTGTTAAAAACCATTTTGTGCTTTAAAGATCTCCTCTTTCCTCTGATATCTTTGAAATAACTTTTAGAAAATATCGATTTCTATAAGTTCAGATTCTACAGGAGACCTGTTGATGTAATACGGTAAAATCAGTTCTAAAGTGATAATTCAGTGCTTGATTTCTTAAATAAAATTGTGATCCTAACTCGTGAAATCTCTGATTTTAATTCAATCTTTATTTGAAATTAATGTTTTAAAAAATGTTCGTCCTAGTTGAATTTCATGTATTTTTCGGATTGGATATACAAATATAATCCAAATATAAATTGTGTGCAAAAAATAAATCTTATTGTAAAACAAAGTTAAAAATGTCAAATAATAGTTTAAACAATTTGAATCATCAATCAAACTGCCTATAAAGATTCAGTTAAATGTGTTTGGTTCAGTTTTCATTAAAATCCATCAGAACTTAAATTAAATTTGTTTAATAATGAAGTCAACTGCTGCACACATCTAAAAATAGTTATTGATTGACGAATACCGTGCTTATACAATTTAAGCAAAAAAAAGCGCCCGCAAAATTGATAAAATTATCAAAATCGTCACAATAAACATATCTCATTTAATGCCCTCCTTCTAGTAAACATGTGTATCAATTAACCTCAAGTAGATAAGAGTACAGCATCCGAGCATCTGTACCGGATAGACAGTTTGTCTCTTCAGTATAAACAACAAAAAACTAGATTAAAAACAAAAATGATAATCAAAACAAACTCAACCCCCGCCGGAAAAAAAATTCTTTCACTTGATTATCGCTACCAATTAAAGTCGATGATAAAAATCGCGAATTGCAATACTTGTTACACATTCGCCGGCGGCGACGACTACAATCAGCTGTTTATGTTTTATCACGCGAAATGTAATCGCCGCTAATGAAGTCAGATATTTTAATCTGACATCATAGTAAAAGCTTGACGATAGCGCGAACATATTACTATAGGCATATCTACAACTCTTTGGAAAGCTTGAATTTCTCCATTCGAATGGATGTCGTCTAGAGTCTAGACGATGATTTTCGCGCCAAGTACCAACAAATGTAGGCCGCCGCATGTCTTGGCCGAGATAGACGGTGACGAAGGTGTTGGCCCCTGTGAACTTTTCTGAATGAATTCGGTGCCCGATAGGGCCAAGCAGCCCATTCAACACATTCGATCAGAAATTTTGAGATGATTCAGCCTCTCCCAAGGAGCACATATTTTAGATACTTTATACATAAGTGGGCCTACCCAATAGTAATAGTTCTTGCTCACACTCCAGCCGCGGATAGTTTGAAACCTGTTAGTCATCAAGACTGAGGGTATTGTTCGCTATACATAAATCAGCCGTGTGATTTGTCAGAGAGTTCTCCTCTACCATCAGCTACCATCTACCTGTGGTATACAGACAGGTATTCTGCTGCTGCTGTACCATCTTCAATGCACCGCTGTTGCCGCTGCTGGCTAAGCTATCCGCTACGGTCACTAAGACGATGTAGGGACATTCAAAAGAGAGTTATTTCAGAAAATTTTCTGAATGACTCGACCCGATGCATATACCTGAAACATATGCACGCACACTAGGCCAATTCAAATTTTAATTGGATGTACATGATATACATAACTACTACAAGCGTCTTGCCGGCCTCTGACAGACTCTGAATCAGATTGTCTTTAAGAAAGTCGGGACTCGATAAAATCGTTAGTCGACTGAAAGACGTTGTAACGGAAACACACAACACATTGGCCAACATCGGCGAAAGTATCCCATGACCACGGGCCTTAAGTTCTTCAAAATCATTTGATTGATAACAACATTATAGCTAAAGTCTAGTATCTAATCAGCGGACGTATTTCCACAGCTATTATTGTTTTAATTTACTAAACACTGCGCGGCCTTTTAGCAAATTTTTAGCCGATTTAGTTTAATTGTGTAATCCGGCGCGTCTGGCGGGCTGGTGACCATAGTGTTTTATGTGGCTAGCGGCGGGGCTAGTTAGTGGCACGATCTTTTGGAATACGCACCTTTTAACAAGTGATTTATTGTGACCGGTGACAGGGATACGATTCTAATACCTGTGAACACCTGTAGCAGCCGTACCACATCGTTCTTGAGGATCTTTTATGGTTTTGATCCAGAAATTTTCTTCTCTTATTATGCGGTGTGTGTATTTTTTTTAATAATTCATTATTTTAATTTTTTTTAATACGTCCGTATAGATAAACATTTTAATTTTAACAAAATAGTGTGTTTTTAGCGCCCATTCTCAATAAATGCAAATTTAAGGAAAATATCGTCCTTTTCTCCTCCTATCAATGGAAATAATAGAACAAGTTCAAAGAGTTTTTATCTAATAATATTTGTTTTTATTAGAAAAACCAAAAAATTACAACCCATCTTCCAAGTTTTTTAATTTAATTCTGCATGTTTTGATGAATTTTCGTTTAAAAATCTTATTTTAAATTAATTCATAAATCACTTGTTCATATTGTGCAAACATTTTTAAAGATGTGTTTTAATAATATTTTCAATATTCTAGATCGCACTTTAAATTTTGTTTTTAAATAGAAATTATATTGATGTTTTCTATAAAATTGATTTCAAATTCCACATTAATTTAAAATTGTAACCGCCATTTTATTATTTATTAAAATCTGCAGATCCTTTAATCGAATTACAATTTATAAAATTCAAAGACTTTAAATTTCACTCATAAAATTTGATTAAAATCAGTGTTAAATATTTGTGATAGTAAAAGCGGCGGTGTAAATTTTTAAATTGTATACAGTGAAAATATTAAAGCAATAGTATTTTAATTAATAAATCTTTCGATTCTGGAGTAAAGAAGTATTGGGAAGTTATAGGGTTTTCACTTTCACTATTCAATTTCTTAGATAATTTAATAAAATGAATTTGATTGCAGTATTTTCTTTTGTCGAGAATTATTTTGAAAAACTGGTAACAAACAAATGAATAATTTTTTTATTAAGTTTCATATTATAGTAGAAATTAAATGAAATGAAACTTTTTTTCGTGTCAAAAACAATATAAATAATTTTAAATAGATCTATTATAGAAAAGATATTTAATAATATACCTGCCCATTTTTACTCAATTTTTTCTTAATACTTCATCGAAACAAACAAATTCTTTTATAAATATCTTTAGAGCTGTTTTTAATTCCTGGATAAAGATAAAGTATCTATTTCTAAATCATATTAAATTTCAAAACCTAAAGATAACCCCTTACAGATTTTATCGCGAATTTATTGCATTACTATGAAATGTATTACATTTTACACAGTAGTCTTGATAAAACAGAATAAGTGATCAGTAAATGGATCATATATCTTTAAGACACTTAATTATGAATAAAAAACATATATTACTTTAATTTTTACTAAATTCTAATTCCTACAGTTGGTTAAATTAATAAACTGACACCATAAAAAACAAAAACGTGCAAAGGTTATAGCAGTGCGTGACACAGTCTTAATAAATATTTATGATTGTGGAATTAGATCAAGTCATTCGGAATGTTTATACTAAATATAGAAACAATAGAAAAAAAATTACGCTGGTGTACTATAAAATGTTGCCACCAACAAGGAAATTAAAAATTTTACCTCCTATCGCACCGGTAGACGAGATAAGGCCTATAAGTCCGCAGTGCGGCGACAACACCGAGCACATTGCTGCGGATGATTCACGCTGGCGATGAAGATGACAAAAAAGTAGCATAAATTCGTGGCACAAAATGATGTTGGTCATTAGCTCAATTTGGAGCGGCTGGAAAGTGCGTCCCAAAGCTCGCAACAACGGAAATGCTTTTCTGTCTAGCCGCTTTAGTCTAGTCTACAGAAGCCTGGAGCATGACTCCATGGGAGTATACGAACTTTGTCCCATAGTTTGTTAGCGGTGTAGTCGCGATGATCGCTTTCCGATTTTCAATGGAGACTGCCCATTTTTTCTACATACCGAGCAATTTGGAAAACCCCTCGATATGATAGAATAGGAATTAATAATAATAGCACAAAGATGCTTTTTACGAGCTTTCAGAACAATTGCTGTATCCAATAACTCGTCATTCTCATCACGTCTTCTCGTGGGAAGGTGTTTTTTTCATCTCATCTGCGTTTTATCGCACTTCACGGTGTATAACAGCGTGTAATGCTGAGCAATTAAACCGATGTGCTTTGAAGCCATTACCTGGGGGATTTTTCAGTGATTTCTAGTTTGCTCGCGTTTAAGGAGCTGTCGATTGGCGCACTATCCCACCGTGATTTTCACGGAGCTTTTTTGCGGGGTACGATGAGTAAACCGTGAGTAGTGTCTAACATGCGGTTATTTATTGCTCCTCATTATCACATCTGTCGCGAACTATTAATCATTGACTTTTTCCGAACTAAAATTTTATGGCGCCAAAGGAAATACTCGTCAAAATATTTTCCCCTAACAAAAAAAAAATCTTTTCTCTTCTATATATGTTTTTTTTTATTGTCAATAATTTCAAAATGTTTAAAAATATTTTCCCAAAAATACAATTCTTTAACTTAGAGTGGGTAAAACCGATTGATCGTGGAAATTTCTGTGAGCACATTTTTCATCAAATATTTCTTGAAAATGGGCAGATGATTGATGTTAGAAAGAAGATCCATACCACAATTTGATGCGTGTAGGTGTTTCGATCATACCGAAAAAATTCTATCTTTTCTTGTCAGTGTGTCACCTGTGCACGTTGAACTCCAACATAATAAATGAGAGAAAATTTCGAAAGACTGTTATAAAATTAAGGCGTTAAAATTTTATATATGTTACCTATTTTTAAATATTGTTATTTCTTTTCTTTTCAGGCGGTTGCAATTTTTTCGCAACCAAAAGAACTAACAAAACGGCTGTGGCTACAAAATCTAGCATTTCAAACACCTTTCAGGTGTGGTGTTCAATGCTCATTGTATGCATTGTAATACAATCGATGCAAATGACTGTATCCGCGATGACACTGGCACGTCGCCACAACAGAAAACACATTCGCAGCTTAGGGAGTAATCATCTCGAATGGGTGAATCCTTGTCGCGGATCGTACAATCGAAACGATAGTGAAAACAGTATACCTGGGAAACAGTATTACTTAATGAAAAAGGTAAGTTACTTTAATCTATCCGACTTTTTGCATAGTTTTTATTAATTTCCTTTTCTAATATTTACAGGCGTACGGAACTTTACGCAGGCATATTAGAATGGACTATAACCAATTGAGTATCGACTTAAACCAAACTATGGCTATAGAAATTAGTGATATTAAAAATTGGGAAAGGCAGCACAATAAGACTTATAAATTTTTGCCTGAGATTAAACCAACATCAAATGTAAGTTTAAACAAATTATTCTTTTGTTTATTTCTTTTTTAAAGGATCATTTTAAAATCAGTTGTTATAAAATTAAATAATCTGTTCATTACGTTAATGATCTCTTCTATTCCTTTTAAAATACGAATATGATAAATTTCGAAGAGTTTTATGTTCCTTTATCATTTCCAAAATGGTCTTACATGATTTTTTTAAAGATTCAGGACCAGAATGTCTTAGGATTAAACTACAATCTAAAAAATTACTAAGAGATTCCTTTTTTTCTAAAATTGCAGGTCAGTTTAATAAGGTGGCATCGTAACGCCCAAGTGTATGTTGCTTCCATTGGTCTTCTTCGGAGACGAGCTGTCGAGGACAAAGACTACGGACCAAAGTCTAGTGTTCATTCAGAACTGAAACTTCTTCTGCATAGTGCACAACGACTCCTGTGCGAAATCGAGACTGCAATAAATGCTACAAATCGCCGATCTATCAGCAGCTACTCCGCCGACGAAATGAGGCAGATATTGACCTTACGAACGAACGAAACCTCCGACGTTGACGAAATCGATCTCAGATTTGTTAAATATAGATACCTTAAGTTTCTTGCCTCAACAAGGAAGGTGATCAAAAATTGGTTCCAGAAAAAGAAGGCATTGGACAAGAACAACAGCAGTGCAGCCAATTCTAGTGGTGGCCTTAACAGCAGCAGTGCTAGCAACGAGAGTATGAGCAGAAGTAATAGCAGTCGCGATGCACGTCGCCGAAGAAAGCGAAGAAGGAACACCCATCAGAGGAACAGCTCAAGGAACAGCTCAACGTTCTAAACCGACTTTTCATCCTTCTTATTTATTTCATTGAAATCTTCCATTAGTGTAGGGCTAGCACTAAGTAGCTCATTTTATTTATATTTCATCGAACTTCGTGAAACATTCCTCTATAATTTATTTAATTTATCTATTTACTTTGTAAGCAATCCATTCCGATCCCCATTACTATCACCGCCATCAACTTAGCCAGTGAGCAGAGCTTCAAAAGTAACCACTAAATTTAAAATGTTTCAACCTCGAGCTTAGATTATGCCTTTCTTTAAAATCAACGAAACAAAAGACTAAAATTAGAATAAAATTTGTTCCTGTAACGTAAAATGTAATTGGTAGGTAACTCGTTAAGATTAAAATAGCTTCGAATGTTAATTGATAAGTAAGAGAACTTAATTAGATTTTATAATTATATTGCTGTGATAGATTTACGTTACAACTGTTAGCTGTATTTGGGTACTACTGTACTTACTAAGTGCACAACAAGACGACCGACACTAACATAAACACTAAACCAAATATAACTCAACAGCTCTAATTCTCCTTCAAAAAAAAAATAATAATATTAATGATAATAAATTAAAATATGTTTTAACAATCTCCTTGGACTAGCATCCCATATCTGAAAAAAAGAACAATTAATCGACTTTTGTCCTGCGACATTTAGGCTCCTTTTTATAAATTTTAGCGGTTAAAATGTATTTTATTTAAATTATTGCATCCTTCATAATTATTTCTTTTGAGACTTTTATTTAATTATTAAATTATTATTGTAAATAAAAAAAAAACGACAAATAAATTTTTGTATATTTGCAAATATTTCCTGTTTTTATTTTTCATTTATTCCCGACTTTTAACTTTAAAAAATCAATTTTTAATTCATCTTTTAATAAAACTTTGATCAGTTTACTTCTGAGAATCAACTTCACCTTAAAACAATTACTCAATGCAGTTATTCCGATAGATATGAAAAGTGCAAACGAATAGCATCTTTTCTTTTGAGAAGCCACACTGTGTACTAACCTTCATTCCAAGATCTTTTTAAAATCTTCCTTATAAGTTGAAGGTAATAATTTAAAACTCTTACCGAAGAGCAACTGGCTCTAAGAAGCTGAATTGATCTTAATAGCGTAATAAAGTGTCACCTCAAAGACAACATGAAACCACAACACCTAGACGCACCTCACATTCTACACTTAATAAAAAGTTTCTACTGAGGAATATCAAAAAAAAAAAGGAATCCCATAACACGCAAGTATTCTAAAATGCATAAAATAATTTAATTTAGATTAGAAACTGTTGGTAGTTTAGAAATGCAACGGAATCATATGCGTAAGACCCTCGAGCCGGAAATAAAAAATTACTCAGCATTGAGGAATGATTACCTGAACGAGTTGCTTCATTCGGCGGGGAAGCAAAACGATAATATCTACGATATCACGTCCATATCAGTTACTTGATACTTCATTCATAATATCACTAGACAATTTCCCACAGTGTAGATAACAAAATGAAAATATTTTTTACGCATTTTTGCACATTACAAGGCGGCAAACACTTAAACAGGTGTGGAATTTCAAAATCTGATTAAATTCGTTTTTATACTCTTTATGAATAAAATCTTATATGGTAAAAATTATTCGCACTGGTGTGCACGGTCATCGAGTGGGTGATGCTTGGCCAGGTGAATCACACACCTAGCGGGCCTCTTCGCCTGTGCTCACCTGGAGTGCGTCTGTTTCGCCACCGATTCAGTAGTGGAACGGTTTCCGAAATGGACATGGATATGAATGGGCTAGAAGATAGTGAATGCTCTCAGCGTAGACAGGTGAGTTATTGAGTCCCACTATGGCGTTAAAGCTCTTCGTTTAAGTAGAACTAATTGTAAATGAAGTATTAATTGAGTTTTCGTACGTGCGCCGTGTGAAGTGTTTATTCAGTAATGGGACGCGATTCTAGGGCAATCAAAGCTTATCTGATTCGCGTATCTCATTTCTGATAAAATCATTCAGAATTTCTCTTTACGCGGTTTCCCTGCACTTATCGCTTCCGGATTGAGAAAAAAAGCTACATTTCTGCGTTTTATCTAATCTCTCGATTTATTCCTATTGTGGAAATTACAACCGTTTTACAATATCACTCGCGAGATTTTTACCTATAGAATACTACTCAATTCGAGGATCGTTATGCGATCTAATTCATGATTCCTGTCTACATTTAACAAAATAAAAGTCATAGAGTAACGTTTACGTTCAGTAAAATACGTAAAATATTTATTTCATGACATAAAAATTAAAAAGATCAGCCTTATTTTTTTAAAATGATTTTTGGATAGTCTACATTTTAGGGAATACTGACCCAAACCTGAGACCTTGATAAATAGAACGGTATGATATGATCTCGTTTCCGCAACCTCCCGCGAGATTCGCTTATTTGTCCAAAAGTCAAGACAATTCAATTTTGGTTTTCCAAAAATTTGACCCCAGTTGTTAAACATACGGCTCATGTGTGAAGTACTATCAGTAGATCAATTTTGATAAAGAGTTTGCTGAGCCTTCTATTGTACGTTTTGTTTTCGAATGTGTGTGAGCGTGTTTTTTCTAATATTATTAAATTTTGAATCGAATAACTACTGTGCGGCTTGAGAAGGAATCGTGACATGACGATAAAATGCGCATTTTGCCATTCTGGTCATCATCACCTCTAATGCCGATAAGATCGCGGCCCGGAGTTTATCCGGTAGGTTAATAAAATCGCGAAAACGGGCGAACCGCGAAAAGCGGCCAGCAGCAGCATCCAAGTCTTCGAAAGTAGCAAACTGAGGCCTGTGATCAAGTGGTGGCGGCGACTCATGCTAACAACAGGTTTCCAAATCACCACCCTAAGGGCCCTCTCCTGTCATTATCGATCGCGCGTGTAGACTCTGCGCGCTATTATCGTGGCCTGCGCTGCGCCCAGCCCGGGCCGCTCAAAGGTGCACTCGCGGTCGCGATATCCGCAAATACCTGGCTGAGGTGTAAACTGCTCTATAACAAGATAACAAATTTATGAATTAGGAGGCCGCGCATACCGCCAGGATCCGTCTCGTGGAGGTTTCTCCGTTCCGATCGATTGTCTCATCTTTTTTTGGTACTGGAAATTTTAAAACACGGCCAGAAACGGTGGTCGGCGCGGCGCGGCGATGTGGCTTTATCTTCGCCGTCGTGTCATGCCTTGTTTACCGGTTGCGGTCAAATTAACATCTCATCTTCGTATGTGATGCATCGGTTGAATGAGTTGCTGATTAATGACGAGGAATTTCTTGGAGGCTTTCTTTCCGTTCGGCGCCCTGGCCCGCGCGCCTCACCCACCCGAGGACCCGTCGTGACGCGTCTTCACGGGCACCGGTGGCCATGCGAATGCATCACCAGCATCTTCGAAGATGATCGAACTTCTTCGCGATCTTCGTGCGCCTAGGGCAGGAAGTAAAATAAGCGCGGCAATTCCTCAAACAACTTTTCCTTCTTGAACAGTGGCGTAATTGCAACGGCTCCGAGGAGTGGACGAGACGGTGAAAAAACGGCCGCTCGGACCACGCCGCATTACCGCGCGGTTTTATGTGAAACGAGATAATTGTTGTTAAACATTCTGGGGCTTCAGTGCGGCCCCTTCGATTTCAATTTCAAATTAGCCGCCGCGAAACACCGATGGACGGACCAGGTAGTTGCAGGTAACGATGCTTGGCCATTTATGGATCCTTCTGGATAGAGCACCTTCGGGAGATTTCAGTGCGATTGTTTTCGGGGCGGAGTAATATTCTAAGCAGTTAACATGGACCAAATGAGGATGGGCGATTGTAGTTAAAATTAATAAAATATTAATAATAATAATAGTAAAGTAATAATAGAAATAATAGCTTATTTAAATGTTGGGAAATTTCTGCTAAAAAATTTTTGTGCCCTGTTAAATTTAATTCTAAGCAACTTTTGATCAAATTTTCTATCCTGAACGGCCTGCAGTTCTGGAAAAGAAACGGATGACCAATGACCAGGAACACATACCAAATCTGATTATGGTCCTCAAAATCTATTACTTCACTTATTTGATTTATTCTCCTTCGTTTCTTTGAATCCTTAATTTAAAATCTTAGTTATGGACAAAATGTTACAAAAAAATTCAAAATGTTGCATTGATTTTTAATCGTTATTTTCTACAGTGAAAAAAAAGACAAATTTTCTAATTTTTCGAAATTAAATTGTCGAAGAATTTTAATCATTTTAAACTTTGGGAAAAATTTCTTTATGAAAAATTTAATAAATTATAATTCAAATTTACTTTAACCATTGAATTGTCTGTAATTTTAAAAGTCGTGTCCCTATTTCTTACTTCTAGAAATCTTAAGACGAGTTTCTCGTGTTTTAATACGAAAAAGAGAATTAAGTTCTTTTGATAAATAAAGCAAAGGATTTCAGTCTATTCTCTGAGATTCTAGCCGTAAACGTAGCTAAGACTGTGAATTTGAAACCCATGAGGGTTTCTGCAAAAACCGAAACACATAAATTTACTTAAATTAATTAATTTCAGGATTTATTTAAAAACATAAACACAAACGTGTTGAGAACTACTGGCTTAGTTCCGGAGTCAGCTCCAGCGACATCTTAACGGGAAAGTCACGCAATTAAAATTTCCTGGGAATTTGCCGTTTTGGTTCATACCTTGTCTAATGAAGTGCTTTACGATTTTGTGGACACATCAGATAACACTTTTTTGTGAATTTGGTTTGTACTTTCGATATTTAATGGTTTATGTATATGATGCTCGGTCGTATGACCTGAACGCATGGAATATCAAATTTTTTGTCTGAATATTTCTAAATAGTTACATAACAATTGCAAATTTTTAATATTCTCCCATGAAATAAATTGGTTAAAATACCTTGAAGGTCGCTGATGAAGGAATAAATTGAGGAACCAGTAGATCATACTGACGTGTACCGTTTTTGGTACACGCTAGAGCTCATCTCTCTGGGTTCACAGTTCGAGTGAACCCTTTCGGACCTGCTGATGGCAATTGCCATGATCTCATTGTTTCTGCCCTATGGTGGAAACTGGTTTAAACCTCGCAATAAACCCGGCGAACATGAAAAGGCTCGGGGCTGAAAATAATGTTTTAAAACAGCTCATTGGATTGTTACTAAAGGCATTCCCCCCGCCCCGTTTGTAAATTCGTAATTCTTTGACGGTTAGTGGCTTTAAATTTTTATTGGAATCTATGAAATTTTACTTCTGTAGGAATAATAAAGTAATAAATTTTCAACGATCACAAACGGCTTGTACAAAACTTTTTGTTAAGTAAATATTTCTAAATGGAACTATCATCTTCGACCCCCAAAGAGCATATGATTTAAAACGTATCTTAAAAAACTGAAATATCTTCTATAATGCAATAACATGAGTAATACTGCTTGAATATTTTAAATCAATTGCAGTTTTGTTGCAATGAGAGAGCTTAATACGGGGTTACCTACCAAAGAACCAATGCTTCCCAAAATCCACAGGAAGGTCTGTTGTAGAAATTTAATATATTTTGTACCAATAGTAGTTATTTTTTATTTTCTTGGCTTTTCTAAGTTCAAGGAGAGTTCCCCTCTTCAATAAATGACTCGTTTATTTCTTGCATTGGCACTTCTTGCCTTTTAACTAATTTCGAATAAGCCACGCATTTTCATATGCCTTAAACATTTTTAATCCAATTATGGCAAATCAGACCTATAATCAGGAAAAAGTGAAACTATTTCCTTATATCCTCCTATTCAAAAGCGAAGACCAAGACGTTGATGTGAACAATTTTATTGTGGCAGAACCGTGACACGGTAGGGATCTGTGAACTTGCAATATTCTTCCAGGTACTTGTGAATCCAGCATTAGCAAATATCTTTCTTAAAAAACTTAAAATTTTACACTACATTGGCTAACCTTTTGTAACGTAATGTAGGAAAACTAAGTAGCAACGTTCGTTCACCGTGAAATCCCCATAAATTGAAATCGGCACACGCTGGCTGACCCGCGCCGCTGGTCCCATTCATTTTTATCGAAAACCAATTACAGCGCAACATTCTCATGAAATTTGATCATCGCATGATACACACAAATGCCGAAACTGTGTCAAACCAATTCGTCCGTCCGCCAGAGCACGACTGCACTCCCTAAGGCACGGCCGCGTTACACTTCCCCTGATTCTGCCCAGCATCCCAAAATATTATCGGCGTGGACCAGTCAATTTTTAACGATTTAATTGGCCGATGGTGCGCAATTAAACGTCTGTAAAATCTGAGGATTATGCTCGGCGGCGACTGTGGCGAAATCAGAAAATATTACTAAAATACCTGGATAAATTAACCCAGACAGCTCGGAGCAGTTCAATTATACCTTTTACCGTTAATCACTGCAATCTTACCTACTTGATCGTCTTGATTTTTTATCAACGCGTACTACCCGCGGTTTTCGTATGTATGCGAGGAAATCTTAAGACGAAGTTATGGTCAAGGCCAGAGTGTAAGATGATAAAGATATGACTTCATTATCAGATTTTTCTTAACGATTTTTCACGTGGTCTACAAAACTCCAAAAAAAGATTATACCGGTGAACTTTTAAGAAATCCCAAGAATGGGTAAAAACAGCAGAATAAAATTAATTTTAATATTTGCGTAACTTCAGGTTATACAAAATTAACAATTAACAAAAACTATAGAAAGTATAAGTTGGATACATAAGAGGATGTTCTAGGACCTTCAGGAAATTTAAGACGAAATATAGCCTATAATATTCTAAAGTATGGTGTCTATCTTTCAGTTGCTTCTACTTTATGTATGGAACCATAGGCGCGCGAGTACAGCTCACTCAAATGTTGGTCTTAAATGTCAGTTCCAAAGCACGAATTATTTAAAAAATTGAGTAAGACATTTTTAAAATGTTATGTTCTCATCTTGTCTTTTGTAGATAAAAGAGCTAGCGACTGAATTTCCAAAAGAACGACATCTTTAACAACATCAATTTATTATTTGAAAAAATATATTTAATTTACAATTTGTTATTTATGACAACTACTGAAACATTACCAAATTTTCAAAGAAAAGAAAGAATTGTATTAAGCAAACCAATCGTGATAACCTTAAACTTCAATTCCCATATGTAATTACAGATTTTAACATACTTAAAATAAGATTAAAAAAGAAGTAAGATGGTTTTTAAACAAGTTAAAACGCATGTTAAACAATACAAGAAAACAAGAAAAGATAAAATTTCCTTTCTTATCTTAAATAAGACCTTTTTTGATGGTGGTAGCATATTTCTGCAAAGAAGAGGAGGATACCGAAAACGGCGGCGTATGAAGAGGTTAACCTGCGTCTGTCCAAAGATTCGTATCGGCTGATTGATTTACTTCATCATACAAAAGAAATTACAGTACGGCCCACAGTCGTGTCATCTGCTTGCCAGGTAACACATGAAACCAGACAATTTGGGATTCGAGGTATATCGTGAGGTGCGATCACGCTGCGGTTCCTTAAGGGGTCGCTTACGGAGAAAGTTGTCTTTAACGACTTCAACTCGATTCGGAAGCATCTCATCGATGGGAGCCAGGTTTGGTTCTCCTCGTTTAATAACGCGTGGAAATCGAAAGTACTATAAAACGAATTAGCACTAGCATGTAGACTGGTCTTAAATCCGTGGAAGAAACAATGAAGACCCGTGTCTCCGAGTGATCTTCGACTCTAGGCGGCTTCCTCGAGAGGCGGGCGATGAAAGGTCCAAATCGGAACTGGTTTCCAACTATTGAACCTAAGGTCAAAGTCATCGAATCAATTCGAATGCTTGAACCTTTCCATTCCAGGTGCAAAGTAAACAAATCAAAGTTGTTGAACTGTGGTCCGAAGAGATTTGGGACGGAGCACAGGTTTCTTACTATTCGAAAGAAAAACAGATGTAGTTTTCGGTGTTATTGATTTTAATTTTTTTTATTAATAATTCAATCGTGTTGCATAAAAGTATTTTAATGAGAACTGTGGCACTTCACAATGCCCTTCGGCATAAGTAAATGGGCCCTTCGAATGTCGTCTCTTTTAGAAATTATTTGGAAAGCCTCAAGGGCTTTGTTTCAGACGCGTAGGAATATTTTTTGATCTAATTTATGGATACAATTTGAAGAATTTAAAGCTAACCCTTTACGTAAGATAAAGATCAGTCACGACTCGGCGATCGGTACGTAAAAATTGAAGAAAGGTGAAAGTCTAGTGCACAATAGGCGTCTGAACAGTCATTTCAATAAATCGAATGATTCTTTTTTTTTTCATTATGGCTGATTTCTTGCTGACCCAAATTGTGAACTGCGATGTTGATGTTGATGTTGATAAAAAAAAACCAAATTAAAAATCGACTGTGCTACGCTCCATCAATTTGCACTAATTTTTCTTTAGGCTTTCGCTTAATTTACGGCTTAAGATGTTCTTCTTTCATCTTTCTTGTCTGTCCATGACAATGAAATAAGCCGCTATGTAATAAAAATTTATCTAAATGAATATAAATTCAAAATTTTTCGAAATCATGTAAATTTGCGACCCAAAACATACGAAAATATTTCAAAGATTTCCTACCTGTTTTAGTACAAAAAAAAGTTTTTGTTTTGTTTCTTCCATTACAAATGTAGATTTTATAGCGCAATTAAAAAAATTAATTAATTAGCTTGATATAGTCCCTCCCCGTAATTTTTATTTACTTTCGTTAAAACAAGAGAAACGATATAAAAACTTTTCCAAACAAGAAAAGGATTTCAACAATTTTGAACTCCTCCGATTTTAAGGGTATTTTCTTTACATTAACTTACATTTTAATTTCAAGAAAATCGGAAGTATACTTGTTGTTGTTTGCGCAGTAAAAAATCAAAGAAAATAGCTTCTCATTTAAGAACATTACAAACAAACCCTTTCAGAACGATGCAAACTTTTCGAGATTTCAAATTTTAAATTCAAACTAATATTCATAGCTGCATGGTATTTTTTTGAAAACTTATAAATAATATTTTAGTTTTGTACATTTAATCGTTATACTGAAAATAATTAATTTTTTATTCATTTTCTACTACAAAAGTTGGGTTCAATCTATTTCGTTATTTTTCGTTTAAAAATTGAAAAAACATTTAACTTTTCTAAAATATAAACAAATTTCTCAGCATTTTTGGAAATTTTTAATTTTTATAAACATTAAAATATTCTCGGATTTCTTATTGCTGCGGAGTTATTAATCTTTACTATAATTTTATAATTTAAATGCGATTATAATTCAATATTAAGTAACATGAATTACAGCCCTTTTCCAAAACTTCGAAAATAAAATTCATATTTTTTAAAAATTCATATTGAGGTTCAGATTTGTTTTTCTGTTGTTCTCGTACGGAATTCTGAAAATAACAAGTTTTCAAATATCTGACCTGGTAAATTAGAAATCTAATTGACTATAGTCTTATACAGCTGTTAATTAAATTACTTATTAAATTTTGTGGTTTCGCTATATTTGGGGTTTTAGGACACTGAGTTATTAAAAAAAAAACAATTTTTTTATAGTAAACCGCAAAACCTAAAAGGTATTAAAATAAAACATTATTTTAGAAACATCTTCACCTTTCAACAAATGTGGTATCAAATGAAAAATGGCTAACAATTTAGCTCCTTTCAAAGGTGGCCTCCAGCGTATGCACCGAATGCAATTTGTCTATCGCAGGTAGGGAACTTTCAACAAATCATCTGTCTCTGAAAACAAAGCCCTCCATTTGTTACCTGTCGTGCGGCGCACGCAGTAGTAGCACGCTACAGTAGGCTACTCAGTTTCTTCCTCAATTAGAGTCGCGAGCCGGCGAGCGGTAATTAAAAGGAGCCAAATCTTGGTTTCAGTACAGACTGGAAACATAAACAATAAACGGCTTAATCAGCGGCCACTTACCTGCCGCGATAATTAGCTAGCTTCTTCGATTACGCGTGGCCAGGTAATCGACGCGCCAAATTGAAAGGCGATAAGCTGCGCAAACAAATTGCCCGCAACAAAAAGCGAATTTTATTGCATCAATCCGGCCACACTAATTACTTTGCATATTCCTTACAGCCTTATGTAAGGCCTCGCTTCGGCTGGCTTTCTTCCCATAAATCGTCCTCCGGCCAGGCGAGTCTGAATTAGTCGCCAGGTCCGCAAATCAACCAATTTCTCCGCGTATCGCGCGGTGCGTGCAAAAGTCTGATTGATGTTAATGCACCGCCAAAAATTCGCTTAAAAACGTAATAAATTTCGGCGTTTTTGTCGCTGTAGCGGCGCACGCAGCGGTAGTCACAAAGACGCGCGTCTTCCGTCGAATAATTAATGACTTTGTTAATGGATTTTTGATAAATCGTCCAAATGATCGAATCTTGCCAATTTCCCTGATTAATTTTTTGACACCTGCACTTTTTTACGTAAGCTCTCGAAATTTGGCTGATTTGGGTTACTACTTTGTCTTTGATGGTCGTCGTGTCGGAACGATTCCGAAATAATTAAAGCAGAAATAATGAAACATTGCTAAATTGTAGTTATTGCGATTGTAATTATTCGATTAATTTTTTAACCACAAGTGGTTCGTGGTTAACCAAAAATTAGAAAAAAAGTCACTTTTTATCACTTTAAAAAGATTTTTGTCACAAATGAATTCTCAGCGACTTTGCGAGCTTAAGATTAGGAAAAAATTGAATGGTACTTCCAGTTTTAATCATGAATTTACCTAAGACAGTGACAATATAAAAACATATATTAAGATTTTATTGAAGCAATGGAAATTAAAAAGTATAGTTTCAAAAAATAATTACAATCATTAGATCAAAACAAATTTTTAACTCTATACTACTAAAATTAATTTGGACCATAGTAGAAAGTTATAAATATAAAGTTCCTTGCTAGTCGTCAAAACCACAACATACACCCCTGCACGGTAACAAATTATGCAAACCATTCTAGTCACGTCTCCATTTAAAGCACTTAATAATAACGTCGACTATATACCAAGCCATAAGATGAGATTCCAGTGTCATCTCCGTTCACCTCTATATTTATTGCCTAGATGCTATTAACACTCTTCCCAGATGCTATTTCACGTGAATCGAAGACACGAGATTCTGGTCACGTTCGTTGCGATTATTCTAAAGAAGATCATTGTAGAACTGTCAGCACGTGAGTGGTTGCTTTCTGGTTCTTTGCCAGAAAGGTCATTGAAGCTCTGATGATATGCACAGTACCAGTTGGTTACGTTAGTATAATAGAAAGTTCGCCTAGGTAGAGGAAGGTACAAAAACAACTTTGTAAAAGATTTGAACGTCTGCATGTCAGAAAGTTATAAGGAAGTAACATATCATCTTAGCTGGTTCGTGAACTATTTGCGATTTTTTGCTCTTTTTCGTCTAACAGACGTTCGAAAAGCATCATTTGTAGAAAGGGATTTTTTATAACGTATCGGACTAAACCTGTCCATCTGACGAAGTATAAGTTCTTCTGTTATTGGTAATCACATTTGCATGCTACTTACTTGAGATCAATCATTGATCTTCAAGACACCCCAGTAAGATTCAAATGCCTCAATACCCGTAGGGGATCTACAGTCCGTTGTGTACAATAATCTAATTTTTGCAGATCGCCAACTTGAATTGGATCAAGTGTTCGACGCAAATGAAGTTATACAATTGGCAGGTGGGTCATTAGACGATCCACTGTAATTAGACACTCATAGTAGTTACATCACTCTAGGCCAAACTCCATTAAGATCCCATACCATTTTAAGTTTTTTTAACGCGCCAGCCACAA
This sequence comes from Proctacanthus coquilletti, assembly GCA_001932985.1. Lineage (NCBI taxonomy): Eukaryota > Metazoa > Arthropoda > Insecta > Diptera > Asilidae > Proctacanthus > Proctacanthus coquilletti. Next base: position 518,951 of record MNCL01000063.1, read on the forward strand.
TAGTTTTCGTTATGATATGTTTTGATAGGCAGTCTTTTGCTCTGACTTTCACCGTATTATGGTATTATGGACACTTTTGCCTTTTGCTTCTGAAGTGCTCTTGCATTGCGGATTTTGAGTTAGTTACAAATCAAATGAGCCACACTAAGGAAATCCCAGCAATAGATGGATGCAAGGTGTATTGTGCAAATCACTGATCTGGCAAAAAAAAAACTAAAATAAATTAGAGCGTGAGAGAGACATGTATGCAAAGACCCTTTTTTAATGTCAGGTCTTATGAAAAAGATTGATCTGATTCAACTTCTTGAGTGCTACGAACACTTTTACTTAACAAGCATTTTTTTTCGGATGTTATTTTTTGGTTCCTTCGCTGGTGTCGAAAAGTAAGTTAGCAAAAATAATTAATAATTTTGCAGTATACGAAGATCTACCCGGTACTTATATTGAGTACATGCTTAATTATAGTTTTCATCTTACACTTTTGTTGCTTAGATACCAATTTAATTATTTCTATTAGCTCTTATTTTGGCCATTTTTTGCATTGAATTTACAATTTTGATTTTAAAAGAAGTATATGGCCTTCAGGATTAAAAGCATTAGTATCGTGTTGCTGAAATCTTATTTGTAATATCCGCTTTTAGTAAAAAGTTTGAGATGCGAAATACATCAGATGATATAGCTTGTTATATTTTCCGTATTTTATTGCATCTGACATTACAAATGATAAATAACTCCTTTATGCAATTTTTGTTGTTTAGGGGAATACCAAGAAGACAAGGTATATTAAACCAACGATTTTTGGCAAAATATCAGCGATATTAATAATATTTAATAACACCGTATTGAGTGATAATAGTACAATTCCATAAGAAATAGTTTTGTTAACAGGCAGGCTTATAGCTGAAAAATACTGAAGAGAGCTAGTTAAAAAATGAAAAGCGTTTAAATTCTATCACGATTGATCAAAAGATAAAATTTAATTTCATTTTCTTCATTTTAATAACTCATACATCCTCTGAAAGTTGTCTAATAAACTTATTTGAAATGTGACTCAAAATACAAATACCTTCCGCAAATGGACAAATGTCTGATTTATACCCCCTTATATCGTTCAACCGTGACACTATTGGTATTATTTAATATAAGCAATCACGGACAGATCTATAATTTTAAATTCGCCACTTACCTTGCGCTCTAATTGCCCCATATTTACTTCTTAGCAATGTAATCAGGAACTTGTTAAATTGTAACACCTCATTAACCCCTTCCTTCAACTACGGGCGAAAATAAACGCACCCATTCATCGTGTGTATCAAATGAACTCGCGCCTTTGTAGGAGCCCATTCGCTGGTCTATAATTTCAGATAGAGTTCCTATGTCAATAATACCATAAAACAATAACTCATAATCAACTGTGGTGTGCCCGTCATGCGTTACGTATTTAATATTCTGGAGGTCGCCAGAGTCCCGCTTATATGATCTTTTGCGCCGAATCCGAGGCCAACATTGACCCATTGTGTTCTTAATCGGTAGCTCAGGTATTTGTGCTAAATGTTCGAGGAATTACTACTGAACTTTTTCATATATTTATTACTTAAATTAATCGATGCAGACCGGTTAACTTTCTTTTCGCGATCTTAATGGTTTATGCTAATTACCTAAGCGGTTTTTAAAACTATACATAGCATTCAAAACCGCGCCGTGAACTTGCGCACGATCGGGGACCATTGGCCGCAGGGAGAACACCTTCTTTTCGAACACACCTTGTAAATATTTTGACTGTCATTAATTATGGTGTTAATAAATTGCCAATGATCAGCAGGTAATAGCCAATTTATGAACTATTTTCATGTTTCGATTAACCTTAAAGAAAAGAGGGTAACACGGTGGTAATTGCAAATACTGATCGTGTTCGTTATCAATTAATTTTCAGTATTTTTTTATTCACGAAATTTGACTAAAAGTGTACCTTTCAAAATCGTGCAGTAATTTTCAAGATCACCTTTTTTTTTAAATCTAGAGAAATGGAACTAATTTTAATATTCTGCAAGGAAGGGAGTAATCTAGCACTTCTCTTTTGCGAGTCCAAATTGAGTTATCTTACAGAGCTCAGTTCAGTTGACATGATATCAATAAAAGGTGATCGTAAATCTTCACATGTCGCAACATTATGCATTTTTAGTGCTTGAAATCGCCATGAATGTTTATAAATTTTACCTGCTATCGAAGCATATCAGAAAAGCAACAGCAATGATCACTCATTTGGGCGTAGTGCAGACAGTTCGCATGATTGACTGCACTGATTTGCATCTTTTCTCACAACAATAGAGATCAAGACAGTTTTGCGTAGGGAAAATAAATGAAACTAAAAATTATTCAGATTATTCAGATTAACATGATATCTTTTTATACCTTTACTCAATAAGAGAAAAGGCGGGTCAATTATGCAAATTATATTAATTTTATTTGCAACTTTTTATTAGATACTTTTGAGATTTTGTTATTCATAATAAAAAAATTATTGTCTGAACTCTCGGTCCTATTTAGGTCTCCTCTACTACTCGCCTTGCCTTTCGTTATTTTGAAAATGCAGACCTGATTGGAATTTCAATATAAAGAACTAGATAGGCAAGAATAAAATATTTAACTAAGTAGATAAAACAAAAGAAACATTTTATATTTTATTGTGGGAACTCTCAAAGAAACCTTCTATTTGAATTCGCAATCAGTTAATCACGAAATACGAATAAATTGCGGTGTTGTGATTTAATAATGTTATAAACTCGTGGGTTTGTTTATAAATCGTGACATTAAAAACGGTCTTTATTCGATTTTTGAGCACATCTAAGAAAAAAAAAAAAAAAACAATAGCTTTAGCACGGTTCATAAATGGGCAATAAATAAGAAGTTCAATCTTTTGATATAAAAATTGTCTAGATTATAATGTTTTACGATTAAATATAAAATAAAAATTAATTAGTTTTCTTTAAAAAGAAAGACCAAATAAAAATTGAGCGTTCAATAAAATTGCAAAATAAAAAATTTATGAAAAATCAAAGAAATAAAATTTTACTACGCAATTTGAAATAAATAAGGGTTTGCTGTTTGTGGAGTAGTGTAATTAATTGCAGAAAAAGTGTTGAACACATTTTTACCTAAATATAACAATAATTAGTGCAAGGGAAGATTTTTCATTGTTATGTAGATCGGTATATTTGTTTCATTATTCCTTCAACCAAGGCGAGACCAATTTTAATACAGTCTCGTTCTAACATCGAGAAAAAAAGCAAAATACTAGATTTTAGGTGCTATAGTGAGTCACTAGAGAAATAAAAGCTCTCATTATAATCATCACCACGAATTTTTAATTAATAATCTTCAACCTTAATTTCAAAATTATGTTTTAAACATTTCACTTCCCAATTATAAAGCCATTATTGATTTTCAAAGGCTTTCGGCAAAAATCAACTTTCACGCGCTTATAAGAAAATTGCATTCAGAGAGCATTTCTCTTGAATTAATTAATTAGGTTAAATGTAAACAAGCGATAAATTATATAAATAAGATAAGAAACACGAAAGAGGACGATAATCACGTGTAGACAGAACGCCATTTAAATCGCATCAATTCAAGTGATGGACCGCGTACGGACGCATCACATGCCATCTTCGCACGTGAGCTCTCTTCATAAAGTCCGGTTTTTGATATGAACAGATTGAATTTATTGGCAATTTCCAGCTATGGGCTATGCAATCCATTTTTGCACAGTATTTTAAGTAATCAGGCACGTGCATTACTTCGCGGCTCGAGTGTTACTCAATTCATAAATTTAATTTTATTAATACTCATGATCTGGGGTAATAATGGTTGATTAACACTAAATAATTACATGACTTCATTTTGCATTAATTACATAATTATGCATCACGAATTAGGATTCTCTAGATGTTTATGAACCAACAATTTTCAAGACGTAATTTGTGAACTTTACTTTCTATTCTGTTTCATTTTTCTATTTATTTTATATCAAAATAAGGACATTTAACTTTGTTGTATCACTTTAAAACGATAGTCATCAATTCTTATTTTAGGAGGATAAATATAATAAAACTCACTTTGTCAAGATTTTATGAAACATTTCTTATTGTCTAAAATAATGCCATTTTTTAGAAAAGTATTGATGAATATCAAAGGAACTGATCCAATTAAACGCTAACACAGACTTCCGATGAAAATGAAAATTCGAAAATTTAGATTTTTAAACCTAAGATCATGGATTCTCTTTTTGAAAAAAAATTTCTTATTACAAGAATTTGATATATTTTGTATTAATAGTCGATCTCTTAGCAATCATAGAAAGAGTTGATCAGAATTTTTTTTCCCCAAGTGCTATTTATTGAAATGCATCCATATGATCACATGCTACTATAAACTTAAAACGAAGCACTAAAAACTTACCTACCCGTCAAGAAACCAACAATAGCATTTTTCGAAAAGCTATAAATTATCATGTTTCTTCTTTAACTAGATAAGTGCCAACTCAATTACTACAATAAATGATGTATTATTTGAAGTTGAATTGTTTAACATCACAGATAAAATTCACCTTATAACTCCCCAATAAGATTTCCATTGTGTAGAAATCAATTAGCCATTTTATTAAACAAATTACAAAATCGTGAGTACTTGACCAGATTAGCTGACCACGTCCAACTTAGTGGCAACCAGGGATAAGATCTTTACTCCAGATCACGACTATGGTCACCAACATGGCAGGCGCAGGTAAAATCAAGCAAGTTAATTACCAGTCCCAAGTGACAGCTCGCAGGGACTTCCTCATATTTGACTATAAACAACAAGCGCCGACCCCAGCTATTTAAAAATCGCGATCGAATATCTGAAAGACACTATTAGTACGTACCTGTCCAATAAAGTCACCTGAAGCGCGCAACACCAAGTCGCGTTCGTATTGTTATATTGCTCAGGTGATCATGAAACTTATTAGCTCTGGCATTGAGTGGAGAACTAGCTAGATATAATTCTTTAAGCTCGCGCCAGTCTAATCCTAAGAAAGTGATCTACGCGACACCGCCGCCGCACCGGACCAATTGAAGGCTTCACAAATAAGCCGCGCGATTCGCGCCCCTGTACGTGCACCTACTTATTGAACGGTGCAAAACAAATACTACGCTTGTTTAGCGCTTATTTATGCCCTCTTTTATGAGATCTAAGATTCAACGGAGACTTCCGCGATGCTAATAGCATAGTGCTATAGATCCCCCAACTCCCCGTGCTGAGGTGAAATCAGGTGGCCTCAGCGAAGACAAATCACTGTCGTCGTTGAAAGCAACTAGAGGAGGTAATTAGACGTCGACATTAGCTTGAGATGTCGCTTAAAACTTACAATCTTACAAGTCGCCTTCGGTTGCTCCACAATGGAGCATAGCATGAACATGCCAATGCCAGCACTGTACAAATCTTGAATTGATAGCCGCCCCGGTGAATTAGCCGGGCCCCAAAGGTGCACTAAATATAAAACTTTCTCTCGGGATCGTGCAGCCAGTGACCCGCGGGTGCCCCATACTGAGCACGCTATGACGGAACGCCTTTAATGGAGCTTTCAAGTATTGAAGTGTCGAAACACTCGGTGGAGCTTGGCGACGTCTTGCGGCGAGTTTGTAAGGATCTATAGGCCGTCTTAGCTAGAACTAGAAAATTCTGTGGTTGCTCGGTGCAAATCGGTTGCGCATTGTGCCCGTGGCGTTATACGTACACGTACCTTCATCATTTCGAAACGGTGCGAACACTATGCATATTCATTAGGGCTAAGCTGGAGCTGTCTGGTAACCCGCAGTGGACGTAATGAATTTATTCTATCTATGATTGCACCTTGATCGGTGCCAATGATTTGTTGTACCGACGGTTGCTTGATTTTAGCAACTACTATCTCGCGGCATTCCAGCCAGTGATCGTGGCATTTGACATTAGCGACCAGAACTGGTACCGCTGTCTTTCAGATTGGTTCATTTCTTTGAGTTTTCACTGTCAAGGTTGTACATTGTTGGAATGGATTTTAGGCTATAGTCCAAAAGGAGGAATACAAAACATAGCAAACGTAATTATAATTTAAAATTTTGATTTTTGTCATATTGTTTTATTAAAATAAAACACACAAATGACAAAAAAATCAAAAAAAAAATTCTAGAAAACTTGAAAGTGATTCTTTTAATTATAATTTGAAAATACACAAGTCATGCAGCCACTTTTGAAAAAGAAGTATTTGGAATTTATCACTGCTTAGACAGACTGTAAATAATTTAGCGAACACTTACTAAATTCACATATCTTTTTTTTGAAGAAATTGAGTAAGGAATATATCAACTAAATTTAATTACAGTAGAACCCGCATAAAATGATGTTGAAGGGGTCCTTTAATTAAATTTGAAGTATTCATCTATTTTTGTTTGACACAGTGGTTTTGATTTGTCATTACAAATGACCATATTTTCAGTATAATTTAATTTTTCGAGTCCGTTTTCGCTATCAAATAATGAAGACATATATCGCCTTAAGTTGTTGACTGCTGCCGCGTAAGACAACATGTAGGAATTAAATTACGTGGGAAGACGAATTATCTTAAGCGTGACAAAGTGTGTGAAAATATACCTTCAATTTCAGGGACCATAATAAAAGTGTGTGTTATGCAGAAAATCGTATTAAACGTGATCGTCTTAAGTGGCTTCTACTGTATACGATTCTGGGAAAATTGAAAATCAACTTTTAGAAAAGAAATTTAAAATAAAACGAAACGAATTTATAGAATAGGACATAAACTTTTTGTATAAAACTTTTCAATTCATTTGATATTATAAATAATAATAGTGAAAATTTTACTCTTCATAACAAAAAATATGATTATATAGAAACAGTTGGATACAAAAGCTCAAATATAGGTAAAATAAAAATAAGGATAAAATGTTTATGCTCTCTAGAAAAATTTGATTCAATGTTTTTATTAAATTGTTAATTCAATAATTCTGAAACTAATAACTTTTTCTGTTTCGAACTTTTACTGCATTTTAATGATATAATAATTAAAACAATAAATAAATATTATTCCGATAATTTCAAATTAGTATTTATTAAAGTAAAATTCGAACTAACAACATTTTAAAAATATCTTTGAAGAGCACTTGTAATTTTTATTTTAAGATTAAAATCTTTTAAAGTTTTGAGAGAATTTTAAAAATTATGTACGTACAAAAAGAACTATTGCTTCTTTGAGCATATAGAAAAACATCAAAATATAAAAAATCGAAGTTATAGCATTTTAAAAATGAAAACATTTCTAATATTTTTGTTCAATATACGCAGACAGTTAAAAGTCATTAAAATCTAATCTATACTTTCAAAATATTACAGTAAAAGTCCTAATTTTCACACATCATAACTTGCCTGCATAACACATTTTTGCAAAAATGCCCAATTGAAGAAGAAAGACAAGATTTCATCGCAGATAAGTATGAAATTGGCAAAAAATTAATGGGTCTTATATTGCGAGTCAAATCACCTTATCACCGCTGATAGCAAATGATGTAACTAATGTTCCCAAATGTCTTACGCAACGAACTTATTTATTTTAGCTTCTCCAATAATTGAGAAGAAATTCGGTAAAGGAAAAAGTCTCTCAACTTAAACAAGTGCAAGTCATCCGCCAAATTCCAGGCTAAATTGGAAAATTGAAGACAGGAAACGATTTTTTCGCGGCTAATCAAAAGTAAAAAACACCAAAAGGCTCAGAAGCCATGAAAATCGATTTATTTCGGCCACCACATAAGTTGGCGTTCGATCGCTTGTAGTAGTACATCATCACGAGGTGATCGGTTCAACGAAGCCGATCAACTTAACGAAATCGATGAGTTCGCCTGTGTTTACCTTGCTTTTGCCTGCAGGTATACAGGCTCTCTTAAGATTTTAAGATCTGATGCTAGCCGGCAAGATCGTGGACTGCTCTCAGAATGAATACCCGGAGTGAACCGTGCTACAGCAATGAATTACCGCTGAATTTCTCTTGCTTAACTACACGCTAGATCGCTAGCAGACCAGCTCGAGCCGATCTTAAAACCTTTACAGAAACCTGGCATCTGACTCAGACTGGCTCGAACAGTCAGACCGCGAGTACGGGTTCTGCAGCGATTGTCGTTAAAAAGCAACCGCGAAGTTATACTTCTTATTCGCGATCTCTCAGGCTCTTTGCTATGCCATTGATTCTTCTTCGGTGGCAACCTTCTGCAAAGTGAGCTTGATCGCTGAAGTGCACTCAAAACAAAGTGTACCTATAGGTGTCTGTATTATTCGCTAAACCGATCGACTTGCGTGTAATCGCCGCGGAACGCACACCCAGAGCTAGATTAGGATACCTGTGCATTTTTATTCAGGTGATCTTTGCCGCTTTATCAAACCCAAACAAATTGTGAAAGTGGAATTTCTCTTCCGGCTCTTGTCTTAACCGTGAAAGCCAATAAAACTGACCGACCGAGATGCGGTTCGCCGGCAGATTAGCACTGCTGCTGATTGGAATGTGTGTTTTGGACTGCGGGGCCAAGCCGACGGATGCAGACGTCGCTGGAGGAACCGTGGCCGTCGAGAAACAGAAAAGTGGTAAGTTATCTTCACACTATCGGAAATTTCGCGGCGGACGTCTTGTAGGTGATTGATGGAGTCCGCCGCCATTGGATTGCTGGTGCTGGCTTCTTTCGCGCAGCCGTTCTGCAATTGTCTTTCTCGTTAGATAACAGCAGCAATTGTGATTCCCGACGGCGTTATACAATAGTTATGCAGCGTCTCAATTCACGTACTTTCTTCCCTGCTTCTTTGCTATTCTGCGTTAAGACAATAAAATGTCTTAATCACTGCTTTCGGGGCAATTAAGTGGATGTTGTGTGATAATGAGACTTCTTAAGCAGTAAGAGTTTTTAAATCTCCGTGAGACTCCTCTGCAATTTTGACGAATAAAGCCCAGAAACGATAATCACTCCTGAAGGAACACCTTTGCTTGTATGCTAATATTTCAAGCGAAAATTGTTACCACAATCGTTGCAATCATTGGTGCTTTACTGGTGTTGCTGTGGTGCAATGATTCATATGCGGAAACATGCTCTTATGCACTTCGCGGATCGTCAGGTATTTCTTCTACCTGAGCGACTTCGAGCATCGATGCTTGCACAGAAACGTGCATTTCGAATCTTTCCGGATGTTTTCAAACCATATGCAGTAAAAAGGAGGATTAATGATAATCAGATGCATTTTATGCACATGAAAACCAGAAATGATTTTATTGGAGTTACAAAGTGTAATTTTTCCGTCAGTATGAAGTACTTAAGTTGAAATATCTTGTAGCTAACTTTAGACAAATAAAACAGTAGTACTTTTAAATATCACTTTTTAAGTTTCTTCAGAAATTTAATAATAATTGTTTTTTTTCTCTTTGTAATGTTCTAATTTTTTTATTGAAAAAGAACACAATTATTAAAATTTTTGCCCCTGTTGTTTAATTTGTTTTTCCTTCTCAATAATTCTAATATAATTGTATATTTATTTATTTATTTATATTTTTTATATCCATATTCTTATTTTTATTTAAAATAACCATTAATTTCGAAGGTGAGGTTAGCTCTACATAAATGTTTATCTAATTTATTAAGGTCTGGACTACAATCTTAAACAAATTTAAATACCATAACCATAGATTTTTTCTTCTTGATTTAAAAAAAAAACTTTTCTTCTGTACAAACCGTTTAAAAAATTGCATTGATTGAAATCGATGTAATAGTTTTAGCAACATTGAATATGACAAACTAAAGAATAAAAAGTATTAATTGATAGATCATAAGGGTAATCACATAAAAAGTAAATCTTTCATTAATTGACAGTCACATTCCAAATGTTATTGCATCTAATGTAGGCATCAAAATTAAATTGGTTTAAATTGAGTCAAGGTGTCAATCAGGAACAAAAAAAAATCTGTCTAAAACTATAGAAAAATTAAAAGTGCAGACAGCAGTAACTATGCAATTATTATGCTTGAAGGTAATGAGCACTTAAATGTAGCAAAATTATACACGGTACACGGTACATATGCAAGCAGTGAGTTTTTTCATCGTATTCGCAAAAATACTTTACACTTCAATGTGAAACAAATAAAAAAATTAACCGTACTTAATCTGAGCAGTATGAAATTGCTTAACTTATTTTTTTCGCACCATATCAAATCAGCAATTAATTGACATTGCCCTAAAAGGTCTTTTATCTGATTGGCAATCGGCCAGTCGTACTTTATTAATGTGTTAAATCGATAATCATTAATTACGTTCCCGTTAATTGTTCTGCCTCCTCAGGCTGTCGACAATGTCGGGTTTAAGATTTAAAGTAGGATTGATCCAAGCGTTGATTTCTTCATTGCTTTATATAAACAATTTTAAAAAATTGAATATTATTTCTAATCTTAGAGCAAAAGGATTTGTACAGAATATTAAAATTAAATCTTATTGATAAAACTTGAAAATCTGTTCATGAATTTTGAAGCCTTTCTAGACTTGAATTAAACTGTGACCGATTTTGATGATATTTGAATATTTTGATTGTAAAAATTTATTTTGCATAAGGTAAAAAATCAAAGGAATTTAATATAAATTTAGAAAAAAATGCTTAACCGATGAAAATCGTATGCATGTATTTTTTGTTAATCACAATTTTATTACCATATTTCTTAGCAATTTTTTATAACTATATATTTCTTGCATATAATTCAGATAATAAGACTTATTTTTAATTTTATCCAGTTGTATGTATTACCCTAAAGAGAGCTGTTTATTTAAAAACCTGACTTATGTTAACTTTTCGAATATTTCCGACATAAATCAGACACCAGGTGTATTTAAAAAGTCCTAAAAAATTTTCATTTCATAATAAAAACGAATATAAAATATGAATCATGCTGTTTTTCGTTAATTTATTTTCCGCTGTAAACAGGTGTAGTTTTAGTTGTAGAATGTTATCAAAAAGCAACATCAGCCGCTACACTGTCTTATTAATCATAAACATAGTGAAATTTGCAAAACTTTAAGTCCATAAAAAAATTCCAATTCCGAAAGGCCTTGAGTTATATTTTCTTGTAAATTCTCATGGATTCAAAGGCGGCCAGTAATTTACGACAGGTAACAAAAGATGGCAATCAGCAATCAGAACGCTAGCCAATGTCAAGAGCCACAAGCAGCGATCAATCCTAGGTAAATCGCACAGACAAGAACAGAAGTCCGGACTAATTGAAAGAGCGATTTCTATTAACTAATGACACACCATAATAATGCAAGAGATACCTGCTGATTGAGACTAGTCGGGCAATGATATAATTAGTTAGCTTAATAAAAAAAAAACAGCGCAACAAAAATTCCTCCCGGCCGTATAGACTCGCTGAAGTCACGTTTGATTTGCTCCAAGACACGGTTTTGTGGACAAGTTAACGTCGATACATCATCCAGCAAGTCACTAAATTCTTAAAGCGTCACCATAATTTTCACTTTTCTTATTCTTTATGCGAAGACGATCAGCAGCGTCTTGTCTCGTTAGAGTGCAATTTGCAGTCTTCCAGAGAATGAGCAGCCGAGTCAGTGGGCACAAGGCTAGAGGCATCTAATTGGGAAAATATTCATCAGGTGGGCTCTTACCTGTGCGCATTGCCGTGATTTTGTTTCTACTGGCATGGCACACACCTACAGGTCTGGTGCGTTGAAATCACCAGCCAAGGCCGATTGATGTAACGTGAACAGACGTAAAAATTAATTATTATCGCTGCTGCTGCAATACGCTCCCAAATAAGTCTTCATACGACGACGCAGAAGGGATATTTCAAAAAACAATTAAGACAGCAATATGCAACTTTATCTTGGCCGTGACTCTCTTGAGAAACTACATGTCCAGTGTGGACAACCAATTATTCATGCGTAACGTGCAAATTAATTACTAGTAGCACAGGTGTTGACTTAGAAGATGCTGATATTTCAGAGTAATATATTGATATATAATGTAGATGAAGCACTTCACAGGGAAGACATGACAGCGGTTTGTTTTGAACACTATTAAAATAGTCAAGGACCTGGAAAGGTCTTTGTTTACTTTAATTCTAAAGTAACAACAAATATGCCTTAGACAACAAAATGCTTTGAATTATATGAAATATTTGCATCTAAAGAAAAAGAAAGGAAATCACTTAATGTCTTGAAAAATTGGTTTTACTTCTTCATTTTAAAAGTGTTTACACTACAAAGACTAATAAAGGAAACTTCCACAATTTTTCACCAATTCCCGGAATTCAAGAAAAAAGGTATAATGTTAATAACAAGCTCTTTTAGTTACTGGCTTTGTTTCAGCATTAAAAAATAAACACATGTTTAATTTTTTGTTAAATACATTTCAAGTTATAAGGAACAGAAATGCTTTGATAAATTTTTATTGTAGTTATCTAAAAAGTGGAAATTTTTTTTAAATAAAACTTTTAAAAAAATTAGTAAAAAGCAGTTTATAAATAGAAAATATAATTAAGTCATTAAAAAAAATAAAAACTAGGAATCAACCGTCGCAGGATTTTCGCTATTTTATTTACATTTAAAGATATATTTAAATAGGCTTGTAACTTAATTTCTTGAAATTCTTTGAAAAGAAATGAATTAAGTACGAAGTAAATTTTATATTATTTAATCTGAAGTTAAAAACCAAATACAATATAAGATATAAAGTAGTATCATGCAAAACTCTAGACAGTAATATAGAAACTGTGAAGTGTTAAAATATATGGTGAATATCCAAACAAAATATTACAGTCCAATTGTATGTATGTAAAAAAATAAAAACAGGTAAGAAGTATTAGGCTACATAACAGACGGATCCATCCTTGAAGCATAGAAAGGTCTGATGTAATATGTTGAGCCTCATATGCACAGTGTCAACTACGAGTTTAACATTACTAAGCAATTCAACATCGTTGAAGTACACCTGTTAAAACTTTGTAAGAGCCGAAGAAAACATAAATCATCGAAGCACTTCACAGGTAATTGTCTCCTCGACTTAAAGTGCGTGTCGAAACAGAGACAAGAATATGGAAAAAAAACCTATCCGCTCGCTAGAATTATCAATGGCACTTGTGGGGTCCAAAACGGAACAGAAGAAAAACCAAACGGAAAGATCAGAAGATCACTTTTCGGACTTCTAAATCGAAAGACAAGAATAATTACTTAAAGATACACTCGAAGCAATTGTGATACAGTACTCAGTAGAAACGATACTCTAGTGAAGCTGAAACCAAGGCTGGTTTTATATTTCTCAGGCTGTCTACTGTAGCACCTGCTGATGATGCTCTATTGTGGCTTAACGACGTATTTATAAGCACCACTGAAATTACAATAAAGCGACTGCAACTGGTGATTCAAGATCGAGATGTTTTCAGATCAAGGTGGTCTTAATTTGCACCTAGACATAGACCCACATGTGCAACTGACTAAAGTCATAGGTTACATTTAACGGGAAAATTTCGGACGAATTTTCATCATCAAAAAGAAATAGAATAGAGTTAATTTATTATTTGAAATTTTGGATATAATTTGTGTAATAAACAAAATTAATGTGTTTCTGCAATCATGATTAAAAGATATTTTAAGAATTACTTCAGAACGGAAGTCCTGTTACCGCAACTCTTTCTTTTGTTCGTCTGTTGCATATCTCGTCTAGATTTCCACTTATCATTAGTAAATACAACTAAAAGGGTTATAGATTTTACCAAAGTCTAGGCTTATTTATTACTACATGCACAATAAGAGTTATATTTAAATTTAAAACTCAGTGATCTGATTTAGGTACATAATCTTTTTCATAATTTCAACGCTATTTTATCACATCACTTATAATTTTTGGTTGCATAACAACAAATCTATGTACAACAATGAAACTCCTCTTTAATTTTTAAAAGAAGATTTTGGCCGCCGAAATCACGAAATGTGCAAAAATAATCTATAGCAATAAAATGTCTTATCTCCCATAACATCGATTATTTTATTGCTTGAGATGAGTTATTCTGCGAAATCGCGTGCTATCTTGAAATAAAATTTCGCTCTAAATCTTTTCTCTCTGCAATGTAACCTCAGCTTAAGCATTGTCCGGTGAGTTCGCATCGCGCGGTTTTAAACAATTCACCCATTTTCTGGAGAAGCTCTAAAGAATTCCGTCTGTGCAATTAGCCGTGAGAATTAGGTCACTGCTTTTAAGATTTTCACAAAATTGCAATCTTCTGTTCTGAATATCTCGCCGCGATAAAAGGAGGAGATCGCACAAGGAGTTCATGTATACCGACATATGTTTAAAATGCACCTACGTATCAATCAAGTGAAAATATCGATCCACTTGCATAGTCCCTGATACATTTCCGCCACATTCACGACATTTACATACTGGCACCGTCCTCAGTTCTTCACTTGTGGTAAGGTGATCGCGAAGATATCTCACAGGTACTTGTGATCGCGAATTGGAATTCACGGTGATACTTGCGCTCTTATTTCAAATTGCTGTATTTTAATATGTAAACTTGCTCTAACCTTGCATTAATTCTTCATGTATCGTAGTGCACTAATCTGTTTCATGGTTTTGCACGGTCAACAGGTGAGATACCTGACCATAAATCTTGCTTGGCTTTTGATCGTCCAACAGATTCATTTGGTATATGCGCGCGCTATGATTCGATCCAGATACTATAGACTATACACAGGTATAAGCAAAGCACTTTACGCGATTACAAGAAGATATCGCGGATTTATCCACCTTAGCGGTTGGCACCTCAACTACTCAGGTATGAGAAACGACGACCAAGTGAAGAAAAATGCACACTTCGTATCAGCATGTAGATACAAGTTCGCGTTAGGACTGGAACGATGTGTGTCTACCTATCGACAAGTGGAAAGCGTTTTATGTTATAGCAACAAATTTCTACAAGACGACAAACTAAATCCAGCGATATGACCGTAGTTAAGAAGAAAAACCTTCTAAGAAATAAGATACAATATTTCCTTCGATTAATTATAGAAAGTTAAGGCTATAAAATCCAGTTTTACCATTTAAAAAATCTATTACCGATCTAAATCAAATTTGACGCAGTAATTGTTGTGATTTAGTTACCTGCAAGAATTTTCCATTAAAGATAAATGCAATAAAACAATAAAGTTAGAAAAAAAATCACATTTAGCTTTACCTTAAATGAAATGAGGCATTGCTAATTTAGCAAATCATTAATTTTTAACGATCTTGCTTCTTAATTTCTGTTAATTGATTTCAGGGATTAATGTTAGAAAACCATTGCCTGATTGCAACAGGGAGCCTGAAGTCCAATAAATAATTTATTGCACTTTAAAACCATGAAACGAGGCAAAATTTTGTTTTCAGTAAAAATATACAATTGATTTGTAATTTTATGCCAGTCGAGTTTGACTTCCGATTAATTTATTTAACGCATTAAAGAGTTTTATGAGAAAAAGGCATGCAAGCACGCTTCTTATTTGGTATTAAATTACTTTTGCCGTTTCCTATTATCTAACGTAATTGTTGTAATATTTTAGATGTATAAAAGGATTAATTCTACACAGAAATAGATGCGAAATAAGGCAATATCTTCATAATTTGATGGATGTTAAGAGGACTTAGTACTAGGATCGCATTTTAATTATGACGAAAATTGAATGTAGTAGGCACTTAAAGTAATTACTTTCAGGTAATCTAAGGAAATCAATGAAAAACTTTCCTGAAATAAAATTCTGTCTTATCTTATATGTTGGAATTTCTTCTAATTAAATAATTTGTTTGGAATTTGCAAGAAATTTAACCTCATTGTGTGTTATCATATTTGTAGAGATAAAATAAACACAACACCAAACATATATTTACACATATTAAATAAATACATAATAACAAGCTTTATCAATCTTTTCATTCCTATGCAAATTAAATGCGTTGTAATTTCATATTAAGCAGTGTACTTTGCCTACCTCACCCACATTGTAATTAGAATATCTTCTGGAACGTGGCTGTCGTCTCACGTGTGAACTTGTGAAGTTTAATCTACAACAAAAGTAATTAAAAATAGTCGATTACGTAATTTTACAACTATGCAAGAGAGAAAAAAAAAACACGATTTATTCTTGAATTTATTAATTTAATTTTTTGTTGAAGAAAAGTGTACTTGTTGCTATAATTTTTTTCTTTACAATTCAAAATGATTTATGTCAATCAAATCAGTTCCTTCTTGTTAACGTCTATCCTACACCTGGTCAGAATTTAATTGAATAATGTTGTTAAGTTTCAAAGCGATCAGATGAACGATTATTTTATTGCACAATTTCTGTCTTAATCTGATAAAATGATCACCTTAATCATAATTAAAAAATTTGATGAAAATTAAGACATTTGAAATCAGTGTTCCTTTTATTTATAGTATAATACAATATTAATAATTAAAATTTCTAACCGTCTAATACAAATGTAGAATTACTATTCTAGTTTTTTTTTTCTAGAGTATGCAAAAATACATAAACATTACCGTCGGCAACTTTTACCTAGTTTAACAAATTTTCATTCAAATAAAGCAATAAAGGGAAATCTATTACCATAAGGAAGCACGGGGAATTATAATTTTTTTCACGCATTGTGAATGGCATAAATTACAAGCAGTCCATTTCCTACAACAGTGAAACGTAAAAAGTAATAATTACTAATTAATGGATTTTTTATGCGTAATTAAAATTTGAATTTCAAAACGTCCAAGTACATAGACAAAATATACTTTTATAGATGTTTTAATATTTAAAAAGACCATTTTTTATGGGCGTGGTGTTCCACTTCAAATATAAATAAAACTAGTTACTTTAGTAGAAACAGATGAAAGAAGTAGTATATTTAATTTTCTATCACAGATGCAGTAAATACAATCTCTTGAAATCTAAAAATAATTCTAGAGACTTGTCTAAGTGTTCTGTTGTTAAAACGTGATAGAAAAATGTGACACAAATTATGGATAATTTTTTTCAAAAACCTTTCAGTTGTAATTATGTTTTAGAGTAGAATTTTATGTAACTAAAGTAAATTTAATTAAATAAATCAATTAGCTTTTTCAGGTAATAAACCTTTTTATTTTCTAATAACATATAAATTTAAAAAGATATTTTAAAATTAACAAGGGGTTTCTTATAATACAGAGCTTACAGGAATATTATTCTTACTGTACTATTTTGCATTTTGGTCACTAAATTATAAGAAAATTTCTTATATCACCATTATGGAAACAAAGCCAATACAAATTCAAATCTTCAAAAGACTGGAAACGTATAGTATAATTGGCTACACATTTTAATTTTAGTAGTTTTTAATCTTATCATCAAAAACTATTTAAGATTACTTTTATCAATAATTCATACTAAAAACTTTAAACCGGCCGCTAGAATAAATTTTGATAGTAGTTTTATTTCATGTATTTTTAAAATATTTTGTACCAAGAATAGCTAAACTTACAGGTCTAACAAATGACTATCAAATGTAATATAAAACATGTTCTTTTTTGTTAGGAAACTTTACAAATTACTGCCATTAAAAATATAGAGATAAATATCGAAATTTTAAATATAGTAATAAATAATCAAAATATTAAAAGTTGTATATGGTTTTTCTTTTATTAAAACTATAGAGAAAAAACGAGAATTAGGATTTAAAAATTATCAGTCATATTCAATAAAAATAATAAAATTTTATCGATAAGTTCGATGAACTTTTTTACTAAATGATTTAATACCTGGTTCCACTGGTGATGCTACCCGCTGAGTGTTATGAAAAAAACTATAAATTTAAAATGTTGTTCGATTTAAGTTTAAGTTATCCATTTCCTTATTAGCAATGTTGTTCACATTTTAATGACCCACTAAAATCGATAGTTGCCAGTTCATAAAAATGCATGTAAACCATAGACATAAAAGTAAATATTGATAATTTAACATTTGGTCCTTCGTTATAAAACTTTCTTAAAATATATTTTATGATGGTGCGAATTAAATTTCACATTTTTCTTCACATTTAACTTTGAACTTAGTTTTTTTTTCCTTTTTTTACATAATGATCGGGAAAGGAAAGTTTTTTTTTTGATTTTTATCAATTCTCTAATGAATTGTATCTAATTAGAAGCCATGTTAGTTTGAAACTTTATCCATTTCGATGAAAAAAAGAGGTCCAGTGAAAGTTGTTTAGCATCGATAGTTCCCAAGGAAATACTTTAAATGCACACCTTAAGAAGTCAAATTTTTAATAATATGTAACTATTGCACATCGTACAAGTATTGCACAATTTAAGAAAGGATAAAACTTAACTATAGGTATTTTTGTTTCAAATGGTCGTCTTTCAGTAGAATAAGAAAATTCCTTTTAAAATAACCTTTAAATAGCAGAGTTGGTTACAGAATTTCTAATTTATCCGTAAGATCTAATAATGCTAATAGCATCAAGTATTTTCGTATTAATATGATGAATATTTGGTCTAACCAGAATTACCTCAAGCTTAAAACTTTTCAACGGCTTTCAAATTTCTTATTGTATATAAAAATTGTTGAATAACATTCTTTTCTATTACTTAATTTATTGATTTCATTTCCATATAACCATCTTATATAACTTTAATAGTGGTTTCTTTTAGAGCAAGTGTATTCAAACTCGAGCAATTTAAAATCACTAAAATCTTTTGAAATTGATCGCAAACAATAGGAAAGACCTTAAATCGACAAAATTCCCATTAGCTAACAATTACCACTGTAAAATGCAATTAGCATTGAATTCTCAACGACGCATTCAAGCCTTTGAAGTATTTGAGGTACGTACTGCGAAAATTGCTAAAAAAGAACCACAACGTATTTGCAAGATTCGAACAAGGAAAAAAAATATTCCTAACGATTAGTAATGAAAATTTTCCTTAAAAGCCCGTTCGCTCAAAAGAAGATTGATTACCCTCGTCGGAGGTGTGTTACCTGTATCAATACAGGTGGAACCGTTTCCGTTTGAATGAAGAATGTCGAGCTCTCTACTCAGAGATTCAATTCGATGTTTTTTGCTTTGATTTCTATTCGCCAAACTACCCACGGGAATTAGTTTGAATCACAATTGATTGAAAGTTTAATTACATTTAATTGCAGTGATTTTACTATGCAATTTCCGTCCATTTATAAACAGTGCTATTCTTAAGATGTCGTAAAGGCCAGATTGAGTTGCTACAATTAACTCCAAGAAGGGTCAAGTTTTTTTTTTCACTTTTTCCACCACACCAGAGTGCAAATAGCACCTGCAAATTCCGTACTCAAGTTCGCGTCAAATTAAAATTCAATTAAGAGTAAAGATCCGTCTTTCAGATGTGACAGATTGCAATATTCGCGAGAACAAAAATCCAAAGCACGCCCCAGAAAATCCAACCTTCCAAAAAACCCCAATTAATCCGCAATATCTCACTGGAATGGTGGATATCACTCAAGGAAGTCTCCGTGGCACGTAGCGCGCGACTCGAAGGAGTTAGACTAGACCGTCTAACGTCTTTAATTACTCCCAAGACGCGGGCACATGTGGGTATACGCCGAACGTTATGAAAGACCTTCAACTTGTAATTACCGTCTTAGCGCTAGCATGTCGAGTGCAGGCTCGTTCTGAAGAAATCCGCACTCTAGACCGGGTCGGTTGACAAGAGCTCGAGTGTATTTTGATTAATTATAATTTGATTTTGTTGATCCAATTATTTCTCAATGCGGCAGGAAAATGGTGTGACTTCCTGATGGAGATTTTTTTCCTAGTCGCACTAACCGGGTTATAGTGTTATGGTGTATTAAGGGATTAGTCATGGGAACGAATAAATTAGGTTAAAGAGAAAGACAATTTAGTGATGCGAATTGATTTCAAATCGCAGAAAGGGTATTTGATCACAGTGTTTTTTTCTTCGTCATTTATTACATTGTAAAATAAAACGACACATTGTTACGCAATAAATGTTTATTTGCAAAAAGTGTGTCGACCACACCAAGAAAACGCACGACAGAAAAAAGTTACCAATAGTATGACCTTTACTCTTAAATTAAAAATTTTAGGTAGTACTTTTGTTTAGGATGCCGAGATCAATGACCTTGCTGTAATCGTTAATAAAAGGTTTAAATTAAAAGCTCGCATTTGCGATATTTTTTTAAAAAACAACAGACACACTGAAAGTTGCACACTATGATCCTCTATCGATTTTTATTGTACTTTTGGAAACATCTTCCTAATTGTAAAAGAATTATTAAATTTCAGACAAACCAAGATTAAAACGACAACAAACCCTTTTTATTTAAATTTATTACATTGACTCAATATTCCGCATTAAGTAGCTCTCTATAGTTGGCTTTATTTATTTATCTTTTCAATTAAATTGCTAAAACATGATAATTATGTTAATACACAAAATGAAGATTGTTAACTAGTTTTTTTAGTGTATACGAAATTTTGAGCACAAAAATCTAATCCGTTTATAATTTTTCAAACGAAGTACGCAAAGATAAATCTAGTATATGAGATTCATATACTCGTATTTAAAATTCTAATTAAACTAGATTTCTGAATAAGTCTGCCCTTCATATCATATCAAAGTTTGGCATCAAATTTGAGATAAATCTCCGATTTGTAGCTGTCAATGTGACACCGAAAAACCCTTGACGTCGATTTGACTTAAAAACACCTATGAAATAATGAAACCGTGCAGCTGCATTGAAGTTAGCCTCCAGTATACGAGCAGGTAGATTAATCACGCATGGCATCGAATGTTGTAGTTTTTCACATGTTAAACTTTGTAGCTGCCACCGGTGAAAAATCGATCACTTATAATCCATTTTCAATTGATTTTCAATTAGATCTGATATTTCCGCCGGACCTGACTTGCCTAGCGGTAGCCTTGACGCTTGATCAGTGATCGTGAACTTAATACCGAGAGTCCCGAATGCACGCATGGTAAATGTCAGCACAGCATTCGAAGATGCACCTCAAGTTTTACGAAAGTCCACGTGAAAAGGTGCATCATTAATGTTTTTCAAGTATCTCCATTAAGTCAGGTTTTAAGACGTTCAAGTTTACTTCCCAGCCGTTGGGAAAAACTGGGCGGAGGGAAGAGGTGAAGAAACATCGACTCACGATCCTGAGCTGTAATAGCTCAAATGAGCTATCGATGTGTTCACCCTAAGATGCAGCAGCGGCGTGAACTTTGATCCGTGTGTCGTGATGATATTTAAGAAAACAAAAGAGTAATAACGAAGATATACCGATCTCGGTCCCGAGATAAATTGAGCCCCGGCTGGATGCGATGGGCTGGCTGTGCTCATTTTGCAGTCATGGCTGCTGAAAATGCCAACAAGGTGTGTGCACTGATTCTGATTCGGTTAAATATCATAGAAGCGATTCCTAACCTATCCAATATAACAGTAATAGTGTAATAGCCGGCAATGATGAGGAATGGATGCAGTGATTGCAGCCTCCACCGTCTGCCTGGAAGGAGTATTGCTCCACACCACAAAATGATTTCTGATGCAATTTCGAGGATCTGGCATTATCCCACGTTCGACTCAATGAATTACCGCCAATACTTCCGAATCAAAAAGTTCTCGGACTTGTAGCGCAATCGTAGTGCAGATGGTCTCTCTGCCTGGCACAGATAATTTTGGACTTTTGCTAAGTAAGCGTAAGCCAGAAGCTAGAAAGGAGCAATAGCGCCAGTGATCATGTCACGTTCTGCCCATTTACATAACTTCTATCAAAATTTATAATCATATATGGAGCATGCTTCCTCGCATTAATCGCAATCGATATATGCTCCAAGAGCAACTGTCGTCGCGGTTTTTGAATAAAGTATGAGATCGTCGGCGACTGGCAACGATCTTTACCTCGACACAGAAAAGTCTTGCTTAATTGAGGAGCTGAGGAGCAGCAGCATCTCTAGGAATCATCGTTTTGAGGCTCACATCCACATCCGAAGATCACCGAGCATCTGGCTTGAAGTATGATCGTGATCGTTATTTATGATCAGACAATACAAGGTCCGCCTTAGGCCTGAACCGCTGGAGGATTTCTTCGATTTTGCGACTTGCAGCGGAACTCCAGCGGCATTTTGCATAAACGAACAACATAAAATGCAATGGAATCGCAATGTTTTATACTTTAATATCAAATCAGCTATAGCGCTCCCTTGAAACGCAGTCGTGGTTGCCTGTAAAATGTCCTCGTGACTGATTTGAAAAATTTAACGATTCTTAAGTTTAACCATAATTGCCCCAAGAGAACCTCCGACTACCTGTGGTTTCTACGGAATTCTCTGCGGCATTGTTGAGATCATCAGCGCACGGCTTGAAGGAACCGTGCTGTGCACGAGGCCTTCTTTTTGATGCAGATTTGTCGCTAATTTTAGAATTAATTGCAGAATGTCTAATAAATGTTACTGGAACAAGGTGTAGGCACCTTAAGCCATTGTGTGCAGTCTACCTGTAACTAACTATGGCAATTATTCGCCGGGGGGTTCATGGAATGAGACATAATGAGTATAATGAGTTTGCGTGCCTCGCAGTTTTTCTTTGAAGTTTACCATCTTTTAGTTAATAACATAGTCCTGGGAAATTGGATGGGTGTGTCGTATTTCAAATATTTTGAAAGTTGTTTTGCGATTTAACCAAGAAAAGAGGGCCTAACGAGAAAATTGCTTTTATTTAAAAAGGAAAACTACCTTAAAAAAAATTTGCGGTCCTAAAAATAAATATAACGAAGAAAACAAGATAATGAATTAATAATAAATTTTTTTTATCTGTTTATAAAAGCAATCTGAAGAATCTGCACCCTTAAATAGATCAAGGGATGAACATTTTAAACATTTTAAAATATATCGAAATTCAACGAATTAAAATTGAAATATGGAATTGAAAATGAGTTTAAATATAAGAATTTGTATTTAATACACAACTTTATCATTAACTTTATGAAATATTTTATCTGCTCAGCCTAGAATCCCAGGAAATCAATTAAAAATTTAAGGTCTTAATGTAGTTTTTACTACTAAGAAGAAAGAAAATTAATTTAGTAAAACTTACTTCCTATCTAGATCTGAAATTGAAATTGAATAAAACGAACTAAATTAAATAGATATTTAAATATCTAAATTTCTTAAAGATTCCCCGAAAAATACGTTTTAAAAGTATTAAAAACGTTTTAGAAACATTCATTTTCAAAAAACCTATTTATATATAAATTTTTTAATTATATTTTCATTCAAACATTTTTTTAATATCACCATACGAATATTTTATAAACAAAATACCTAAGTTCTCACAGATATTGGCTTAAAACAAGATCTACTACATAAACCACGTAATAATAGTGCACAATAAAAAGATTAACAATTTTAAATAATTCAACAAGTTATTAATCTCTTAGTTAAACCGTCATAGTGCACTTGTTCACATATTTAATAGGAGATTTTCAAGAACTTAATTTATTAATGCTTAGGCATAAATTCCAATTTGAGTCTTGATAATGCAGGTAACGTGATAACAATGCTGCTAACCAATAATTATATGGCTTTATGATTGTAATTATGATGACCGATATATTAATTATTCATAGGTAACACCCAGCCTGCATTAATTCGTTGCAATTCCAACTGTGCCTCGATTTATGATTGTAACTCTGGGAAGTATTCTTGCAATCAAGTTCCTTAAAATATTTTCGAAATAGTGTTCTTTACAAAACCAGCAATCACAGCTTATACGTGATAGCTTATATCAGGTCGATCTCGGTAAGAAACATTGCATGAAAGCACAGTCTTGCTAAATTACACCGTACACGTACAGAACTAAGTCTAATCACTAATTGCCCGACTCAGGTATGTATGCGATATACCTGGCGGAACACAGAAAATTACATTGCTTTCAGGCACAACCCCCATGTAATTGCATTGCCAAATGGTCCGCACACCTTATACCAGGTATTCGGAGAAATATTAGCGAATTTACCGGCTCGAGTCACTTTAATAAAATATTTAGTATTATTGTTACGTCGCCTGATATTGCCGCCGCGCCAGATCCATAGAACGTGCCAACATTTTTCTCGATATTTGCAACCGTAGCGCACTGGCAGAACCCGCCTGCACGTTTTGCAGCCATCTCGATCTAAGTCTCTAAAATCTCGGAGAATGGGACTATTTCAAAATTCTAGCCTGGATTTGAATTGGTGCACACGTAGCCGCCTTCTTTATTGATCGACTTTTTATTGCAAAAGTGACTAAACACCTTCAGTCACATAACTCATTTGGTCTGTGGCCCAAAAGACCGAGCTTCGATCGATGGCTGGCGAAACACATAAATCACAAAAACCCACAAAAACCCAAAAAAAAAAAAAAAAAAATATGCCCATACCCACTGACACCTGGTGCGGTGCAAAATTTTCATAATTTCTCACGAGCTCGATGCAATTTTTAAGTGTAAGAACAACACGATTGCAAACAAATATTGCCGCCTCTAACCATAGTATGGATTTTGCGGCATGAGTACGGACGTGTGCCGTGCCATGTTGGATTACAAGATGTCGTAATGGATTCAATGGACTGCAATCGTAAAATACTGCAATGTTTTCGGCTAGCTTTATCCAAACAAAGGATCACTAAGGTCTGGGTTCCTACTTAGTCAATGTTTGGCCAATGTAATTCGAGGAAGACAAATTATGGGTTTGGAAAATTTACTATAGAATGGAATTTTGTTGTTAATTTATTATCATATTTTTTGCAATTATACCTGCTACAGTAGTTATGAAGTTATACGCTGCCACGAACTTTTGCATACTGTGCCAAAGAACATTTTACGAACTATTAATCTCCTGTAATTGGAACCAGGCTTTCTTCTTACGAATCCGGTTTTGAACAGATTTTTAACGCTTAATCACCTACCTTTTCGTGTCTTTAAGAATTAACTACAGCTAATATTTAAAAGAACGCATTTACAATGTGTATGTAAGTATTTTTATACTAAAGTCAATTTCTCAACTCCTGTTTCACCATCTAAAAATTGACACACTTTTCTGCTAGGGAAATTGTTCATACAAACATGTTCCAACATTAACAGACACTAAAAGTATAATATAGGTACCCATCTTTTTTTAATATTCAAATATTCACGAAAAAAGAAAGCAAATAAATTAAATTTAAAAATAAAGAATAGAATTTTCAGATCTAAGTAGATAAAACAAATTTGATTTTTTGAATTATAAACATTTTGGGAAGTTCAAATGTACTACACTATGGGATAAATTAATGATTATTTTTCTGTAAAAACAATATTTGCAATTTTTGTTTGGTCTTGCGAGAATTGAAAACCTTGGCTGAAATTTCAAGAATTATAACTATACAAATATTAAGAAATATTTAAATACAATAGATATTTCAAATATAATATTGGCTGATAAAGATAATATATTATAAATTGAAGGCTTAATTTCAATTAGGATTGAAGAAAAAACATTGAAAAATAAATATATAAATAAAAAGGTCTATTTTTCCAATATTTCCTTTTTTGGAAGTTGACTATAGTTCATTTAAAATGCTCTTAGGTGCTTTTAATAATAAATATTCTATATTTTAATATTAATCAATTCTAAAATACTTATAAATTAATTGATTTTTAAATATGTAGAATTTTACATTATTCTGACATCGTGTCTTTCCAGAATGTATTTTGGAATTAACTAATGGCAAAATCTTGTATTTTCTACTACAATAAAACGAAAACATATCGTTCTTTCGTTCTTCATTTTAATAACATATGTGCGACGACTTCGGCAATGAAATTAATAAGGCAAATTATTTCTACAGCTGTCTAGCATCATTACATATACTCTGTATTTTCCAACCCACTGCGAGCTACGTCTAAAACCTTTAAACGAGATTTATTTATTCATATAAGCAAACGTAATGTTGCACGCAATCCACGCACGAACGATAATTAGCATATACATACGAATGTGTCATGATTTATTTCCTCTGATGTACATTCTGTTCTTAAGCAGCAAATCTTAAAGACCATCAATTTGTCTAGCACCCTTGGAATAAATTCATAATCAAGAATTAATGAAATTCTTTAAAGGTTTCGAACTCTATCCGTGCATATATTGAATCTGTTTCATTCACCATAATTTAAAAAAAAAAATTCATCATAAATTGTTCCGATCCCAATTTTATTACAATTTGAATTTGTTAATTGATTAAAATTAAATTAAATTCAGAAGCTTTTTCTAGAAACATTGAAATACATTTTTTATTTTTTTATTTGCTACCCTTAAAAAATTTTCTATGAATAGTACCCCTGATTTTTAAATTCCCTCGAAACAGGTTTTATTTTTATCAATATGATTGAGTTTGATTCAAATGGGTGGGTTTTTAAACTTTTATAAACATTTTTAATAGAAAATCTTATAACAGGTGGAATTTTAAATCTGATTGAGAACAAAGTTTTTAGTTGAAAGTGAAAGTTATAACCAATTATCGATTCTAGTCTCATATACCTCATTAATAAATACTTTAAGTACATTCTTTAAACTATTTCAATCCTCTATAAGAAAAAAAAAGCTATGCATTATTTATGACGGAATGGTTTTATATTTATTTTTCCTCAGGTAAGTGCTGCGAGGTAATCTTATCCTCTGATCAACAATGCGTAAAAAGTCTTTAATAGATTTTTTTATTTTGTTCTAACTGAAAGTGGCAACGGAACAGTAAGTACATGTCAATTAGTGCAATTTTCTACAGATAATTAATTTTTTTTTTTGTAATCTGTAAACACAGAGGGAAATTATTAAATGATTTGTGATAACGAAAGCAAAATCAGAACTCTTCAATTATTCATAAAGCCGAGTTAGAATAGGCACATTCAATTCCTCGAGCTTTTACTGAATTCCTCTGCAAAAAAGAATAAATCACTCCGAGTCATATTTTTCACTTACCAACCGCCTTCGGTATCGCAGCAGATATTCAACATGTGTACAGGTAGATCGTTGCGCACCAGCGCAAAACCATATCACGCCAATCAGTGCCAATCTCACGGCATACGTTCAACAACAAATTCAACAAATTAAATTCAACACGTTCCATTTTTGTGGCATACGGTGTAGGCCTCACGACGCAAATCCGTAATACACCTTATCTGGTTTTGTACCTGGGCTTATTACAGCGAAATTGATTTCCTATTCATGTTTTATTCACGGCTGAAAATCAGGAAGGAAATCAAATAGATTACGGCGACGGCAGTGGCTAACTGGACTGTCACTTAGTGCTCCACTTCTTCAGATACCGTGACACAGGTGTAGCTCGCGATACTTGGCCTGACCACCGTCGCAGCTACCTGTGCTTCTGACCAACTTTACCAAATTGGCATTATTCATGTTACGTGAATTTTGAGCGTCGATTAACGTCTCTTTGCCACTTAAGTAAATTTGTCAACATGGCTGTTTGCAGTTCATTTTATAAAAAAGAATTCTTTCGATTTTTCGAATTTTTCAAATTTCTTCGATATCTTGCCCTTGGGATTTATGAAAAGTCGGACTGACCTTTTTGTCTATAATTTCTAAATACACGCATCGGATAATGCATTAGTATTATTCGACTTTAACATATTTATTTATTTCATTTTATTTATTTATTTTCCTGCATCGATCGAATAAGGTGATATTTGAATTACAAGGAAGTCACGATTACATGAAATTCAATTACTCGAAATTCGAATGATTCGGTAACTTAGCAAGGTATGTTTACTTATTAGGTCCACTAAATTAGCACAAGTTTTGGGTATGAAATAACGAGGAACTAACCAACCATTATGAAAGCTTTTTTAATTTATTTAATTTTACAATTCGTCATCAAGTCATAGTCATCTAGTCAGTCTATAATTGTTAGTTTAAAGCATGCTTTAGCTTACGTTAAATTTCCATCAAATCTTCGTGGCAATTAACAAGACACTAACAACTGTTTTCGAAATGATATAATACCACAATAATCATCTTAATAGCAAGTTCGAAAACTTTTAAGACCGATTTATTTACAAAAGGGCAAGTGGCTTGATTGTGCATCACGCCATAACTGTTAAACAATCCAATCGAATTAAGATTATAAACATTTTAGCACGTCTTCGAACGTGTCGAGCGTTAATAAAACTGTCGTATTGAATGTATGATATAATAATCACTTAAGCCCTGTTCTTGCTCATTAATGGTTCAGGGAAATTGTTTAAAGCTATATAAATTACTATAAGTAAATGACATGGAACAACACTTACTGCACCGCCAAGTGACTTATGAGATCCTAATGATTCACTCGCCGAGGCATGTGCAATGAACGTGCCTGAAGAAGAGCTCCACGACTCATAAAGTGCAGAAGGTTCCTCTTGTCAGATAATGGTTATTAAGACGAAGGAGAATATCTCAATACAGGTCCGGGCCGTGTACAACGAAATGGTATATAACAACTTTCAGCACGAAATTCGCCTTACTTAAGATTTTAATACTATTTCTTCAATTTGGACATGATCATTAATCTTGTGCTAATCATGAGATCTTCTTTGAGATGAAAATTTCATGTCACTGGAGGGCCACTTAAAGTCTAGTAGAAACTTACAAAATGGAGCATTTAATTTTAGTGCGGTCAGGAGAATGTTCCGTATAAAATTTGTAACTCACGCGAATGTCGTGATTGCACCTTTTCACCTATTCAAAATTTCCTAATTAAATGCTTAATGAAACAGGTAGGTCGCGTGAATGGCTAAATAAATTTTCATTCCCGACCACAATGAGTCTCATTAACTGGATGGGATTTAGTACGATCGTGAGCAGAGGTAGGCCAACGTGAACTATTGCCTCGACAATTTGCTCTCGCAACAAGATTTTAAATATTTTGAAAAAAGGTTTATGTTGAAATATTTGAACTTTTTTTTATCATCACTTTTACTAAACGATTTAAGCAAATCATTCAGATAGTCATAAAATTTTTGTTGCTTAGATTATAGGGTACCGCAAGGGTCCGATGTTGCTACCTTGCTTTTACAAATTTTTATATTGATATGCTATAAATTATATTTATAGCAAGTCATTATAGAGTTCTTTATTAACTCTGGGCTGAAGAAATTGAGCTTTTGTTTCGTGGAAATGAAAATCTTCATTATTCGTTTATGTTGCTGTGAATGTTATGTTCACCAAATAAAACATGTATATATTTAAACAATTTTATTTCTTTCTGTTTGCTCTTTTAAAAGAGCTGTTTAAACAGCCATTCTAATTCGAGTTGGCATTAAATCAGCAACCTCTAAACTCAAAACTAGTACGAAATAGTCATGAAATACTTAATGGACAAGTACATGGTCTGTCTTAAGATCATTAACTCTGCATAGACACAAATTTCTGGAATAAATTACAAAATGGTGTGAACACTGCACGTTGTGGAATATACCTAAAAGTTTTCTGTTGCCTAATGAGCTGTCTCGAAGCATGGTTGCATCTAGCACTCTAATGTCATTGTCACTGAGGCTAAGGATTCTGACCTGTAATTGCATTCAGGTACATTGGGGCAGCCATGTCAGCTGTCAACATTTACCTCTTGTAGGTGTTGATTACCGGTGACGGGGTCGCCAATTTATTTACTTTTCGCTAACATTTGACTCTTGTGGGGAAAACGTGATTCTGGTGTCAATTGATTTTCACGATGTGAAAATTAAGTTGTCGATCCTTTAGAAAATGAATATTGGAACTGCATAATTCGAGGATGTATGTCCAAAGTTTGGATGTACAGAAAAATCTTATATTATGATGTAAGAGAAAACTGAGCGTAAGTCAGTAGTAAGTGGAAGATTGATGCCTATCGTGCATATTTACTACTTTATATTCCAGAACTTATGGGATTCGTGCCAAATTTAAGAAATTTTTATGAAAGAAAAATAATTTTAAAAAGGAAAAGTCGGTTAAAAATACAATGCAGTATTTTTTAAAATAAAGTAAGAATAAACTACGGGAAGAAAGTCTTTTGGAAAATATGTTTATTAATTGTAGAATGCGATACTATTGAATATACATACATTGGATTGTGGAAAATGTATCTTCATATTAAAATATTAGTTCAGAATTGTAAATTTTGGGTTTTCTCTATAAATCTTATGAAATTGTTTTGTGTAGTCTTAAATGAACCTACATTCATAAAATAAATACTTAAGTTTTGTAAATTTCGAAATAAAAGTTTTTTTATATAAACAATTGAAAAATTCAACGACCAAATAAAAAAAATGTTAAAACACTATATCTTTTTGGAATCACTAAGGTCTTTAATGATAATGCTTTTGACTACAAATTACCTCTAAAATAAATTTAATTGAAAAGTCAATGGTAGATCTTTGAAAAAGACCTAATCGCACTATTAATTGACAAGGTAGACATTCTCTTTTACTATCTAAACAAATCGAATCAGAATTTACGATTTTGTTGAAACGAACAACACAGCACGTGAGTAAACTTACGCAGTGGATTTAGACACAAACGCGGCAATAGGTGTTCGAAAGTACTTAAAAGTATCTGCGCGGGGGAGTAGTATCTCACCGCACAGATCTCTTCTATGGGGAATTTCACAGCGCATATACCCCGCCTAAAAAGATCTTGTCGCCAAGACCGCGCCATAATAACATATCGCACTTGGAAACTGCTTAATCACGGACTAAATACGAAAGATCTTTACCTTACCTGGGCAAATACAATTGGAATTGGCCAAGCTAATAAAGTGATTTGCTCCGGGATTAAATCGGCGAATAAACAAGAAACAGTTTGGCGGTAATGAGTTCGGTGCCCCGGATTCGAAATCCGCGACTTTGGCTTAGTGCAAGTCATCTTTCGATCTCAAGAGCCCCTGGAAGTTATGACACTCTATAGACAGTATCTCTTTAATTGGGTCTAGAAATTGCGGAATGGATGACTGAAGCATTCTTTCGCCCAAATAACAAGAGGGTTATTAGCCACGGTATGCGAACGTGGCATAATGTTTACTCTTTACACAAAAGGTGACACGATCAAAATGATTGTTCCTTTCGAAAATTGCACTGTAAGAGCCACTTTTTGATAGTAAATTAGGGTTTGAATGGCTCAATTCTGATAGTTTAACCTCCTTTTATAGGATCGATCGAAGTGATCGAAGTTTTGAATAATAGACTAAAATCAATAGTAGGGTGTGCTAACAATCAGGAGAATAATACGTACACCTATGCACGTTTACACAATGTATATTGACAAAAGCCAGTTTCAAAAACAAAAAGACAATCAATATCATAATAGCAAATATAAAAGCAGCAAAACATATATTTAATTAAAATTTTAATTATTCTGATAAATACAAAAAAAACAACAATATAGAACAAAAATACGAAATTGAGAAAAATAAAGTATGGGTAGTGTATATTCAACTTGCGGATAGATATTGAAGAAGTAGGTATTCATCTCCCATCAGCTACTTTACAAGACCACCATGAAATGCATTGTAAGCATTAATAAGTACGATTAAACGAGGAATGTGCTGCGGTGTACAAAGTTATCCATTCGAGAATTTAAAGTTGAAGATTAAATGTGAAATTGGTCATCATTACATCTTTGGAAAATATTGTCTTCAAGAAAACTATTAGACCCAGTCTACACAATTTTTTTCCTGGCTTATCAGAATAATTTCGTCAAATTTAAACTTTCTCTAACACATTTTTCACGCTTTTTAAATTATTTGGTTCAATTTGGACCTTGGAAAAGAATTTAGTTATATTAAAAGCATGTTTGTCCATCATTTCTTATAGGTACAAATGCTTATGAAATTAGTTAGAACTATTTTATTTGAAATGTCTTTTTAAAAATATCACTTTTTTTAACCGCCTGCAATAGATGACTCCATGGGAATTTCTATTGCACTTTAAAAGTTTCTGATATACTTTGGAATTTGGTATATGCAGGGTATTTTTTCAAACAAGACTATCTAAATTTGTCTAGAAAAGATTCTAATGCATCTTGGAAATGGGATCCCAAGTTTCTACTTTATACAGGGAGAATTTGCATATATCTCTTAATTACAAATTAAGTACTAAAGTTTTTAATACAACTTCTAAATCGTTTCACTAATTGTCATAAGCATGGCTCAGTGAGAGACCGAGATTTAGCATTTTTAACAAATTCAAGATCGCTTTGAATATTAAACATTTCTTGTATATTTATAATGACATAAATTAGGTAAAGTTGTCAATATTGCCCCATGATCATCTACGGATATTTTTTTTTCAAATTACAGGACATTTTTTACGTTATCGTTTGTAATTTTATTTTTTTCTAAAAATGAAATGACTCATAAATCGACTTAACTTATTGGTGATCAATATGTATCACTTTTTTTTACGAATACTCTTTTTATTTGTAAGACGAAATAAATTAACCTTAAAAGACGTGAGGTCAGACAACCAATATCACGTAAAAACCCACATACGGTCTTTAGTTCACTAAACCTCAATAAAATATTTAGGTAATTTGAGAATTTTCAAGATTTTATACTAACAATGAAATTAAAGAAACAATTTGTTTCAAATTCTGTATCCTTTTAGATACGTTCAGTGAATTTAAATCAATGGATATTTTCTCATAAATAATTCGCAATGTGACAAACAATCGTACCAAAGCAAAGAAACTTGTCTATCAAACGAAAATATATGCAAAATGAAAATTGATTGTCTTAACAAAAGCTCGGAAACTGTCTTAAAGATATTTAACAAATACATGAAATATTTTAGCGCCATCAGCTAGAAACAAGTTTTCCATAGTAAACAGTGAGGCCAATGCCTAAATAAACCGGTCTCAACGTCTTAAGCTCATCTGAGTTACAAAGCAATAATCTTCTTTTGTTGGATTTGCAGACCACAACAAAAGTAAAAACAAAAAAAAGTAAAACTAAAAAATAAACAGATAAAATCACTTCGTTGAAGAAAATAGAATTGCAGACTTTTTGCGCGATTATTGGAACTCCCTTGCGGGACGGAATCATCAAAAAACTTTCACCGGACATCTCTGATTTGCCTTAATGATCGTCTTGAAGAAAGCGGCCAGAAGTCACTTTACCGGTCAGTCATCTTTTCTTTAAGTGATCAGAGCTAAGAAACCCGGGAGATATAGCTCCAAAGACAAAAAAAGCATGTCGAAAAAGCGTGCGCAAGTGCAGAACAACGCTACTAAGTAATTTACGATGTTGCAGCCGCGCATGCTGGGTGAAAGATGTAAATCAAGAAATGATGAGCGATTAATGGATTTTCTCCGGCCGCGTGTCCACCAGTGACTAAGACGATAATGTACACTGGTCAGTTGCGGCTGCTCGCAAATTAATTCATTGATTTAACCGAAAATGTTGCTGGAGACAGCGCAACAGACACACCGATAGTCGCGTGAAGACGACGGTGATCTTCTTGAAGAAGGCGGCGATAGTCTTGAAGTCAATGGGAGTGTGGCTAAAGCAGGAGTGGACGACGCCCAGAAAATTATCGCAGAAAGTGAATTTATTTACATCTGATGTCGTTAATTGATACAAAGAAATAAAAGAAAGTTATAAAAAAAACATCGCGATACACTAACGCGCAGGAAGAAATCACACATGTTAAACGTGCTGTTATGAAATGGACTTGGATTAAACGACAGTCAGAGATTTTCTTACTATACCATCCGTCAAGGCCTTTTTAATGCGATCGCACCGGGTATTAGAAATCTTCGTGGGCGGCACAATCTGCGATAAACTACCTATAAATTGACGCGATCATAACGAAATGATTAATAACCGACGCACTAACTACCAGGAACAGTGGATGGTCTTATGCAAATTTTACAGAGCTCGTCCGGAATCTGTCTTGGCAGTCTCTTTAAGACCTCAGTGGGTATCCTGGTTAAACGAGATGTTATCGAATTCGTTTTGCAAATCGAAGAAATCCCATAAATGCGTAGGAGGAAAAGTATTTCTTTAGCCTAGGGCGCTTTTCACGCTTAAAACAAATCTCAACGAACATTGAAGGAACGGTTATCAAACTTGAATCTAGCAATGTTAGTAATCCCTAAGTACTTGCTCATCTGAACGAGTGTTTCTTGACATAGCGACCGGTAACCGATCGCAAAAACAGTGCTTGACTCTCACCCAGCTTGACGCTGGTGGTAATAGCGGCTATCTTACATGAAAGTTCAATGAAAGGAGATATCAGCGCAGATATACATGCGTGTTTACCTGCACCTGGACAGGTGTGAAAATTGTTTCAATTCGCGATTAAACACAGCTGTGAGCTAGGGGCAATGTAATGACAGGAATGATTTTGAATGCTCGTTCGTATTTAAAAGTGCTTACATTTTCAACACAGGTAGAAGATTGAGCAATTATTTTTTATCTTTTTTGAATAGCCATTAGAGGAACTGTTGTTTAAATATATTTTTTTATAGCTTTACTTTCTCCGTGGGATGTCGAGACACACATAATTCTTTAAAAGTTTCTATTAATGCACGTGTTGATTTTTATTCGACTAATAGCGAAGCTAAGAGAAAGGTAACATTTTAACATCTTACTAATTATCTACAATCTGGGAGGTTGCTAGGGTCGTATTATGAGCGAAAATGTCATTAGCTAAGTCAAAATACAGATTTTGCATTACAGAAAATAAAACATTCGTTACCAGATAACCTGGTAATGCAAAAATACTAGATCTCTAATAAAAGATCTTAACTGCACACTAAAATGATCTAGTGTTCTACAGTTTTCTATTCTTAAGACATACGTAGAACATCTTTGTATTATCTTTCTGTATTACATTTCCACAAATTTAATTTTATCAGAAGGGTTGTATGATCAAGTTTTAAAATTTCTTCTGGTGTACAAGAGTGCATTTTTTTTCGTGTTAGAAAAATTCTCAAAGCCGTTTGTAAAGTGTTTGTTGTTCATAGAGGACATTTAAGATCTTTCTAAATGTTTGCTTTGCTAAGGACAAGTCTGTTGGATGTTTTGCTATCTTGTCCTTCTTCAATCGTGTAATTTACTTATAAGATCACAAAAAAAATCTGACGACTCATTCGATTTGAATGCGAAGTCATGACTGAAACTGGTTTCAAATGGTTCATTCCAATTTTTTTTCTTTTTTGTTTATAGCAAGAGGAAATAAATAGAATTGTATTTAAATAAACCTGCAATTTTAATAGCAGTTATAACTACAAAACTATATCGAAGCTACCTTGATACAATTGAAAGTTGGTATGCATTTCATCGGTTTACACCTTGATAATGACTGCTCAGGAGCATGTAAAATCGCGCAATCAAACGCGCATAAATCATAAATCCAACAAATTGGACCTTAATTAATCATTTGAATTCCTCCCGTACTTTGAATCGCTAGCAAGAATTCTACTTTCGTGACTTTAACTCAATCCAGGTGACGGCATGACGAAATATTCTTGAATTCCTTAAGTTTCGCGAGCTTGTATTTCTCCGTGAAGTGCTTCTACATATTTTTATGGTGGCAATGGCATGATCATAAGACTCTGCGCATTGAATACAAATTAAAATTACACGGCAAAGACCGCAAAAGACGACAAGACTACCTGAGCTGGGCGCAGTACTTTTAAGATGTTTTCAAGCGTTAACTTTCCTTGAAGTTCCAATGTTAGCCTAATGCAAAGCGCACCTCCTGCAGAGCTGTTGATCTTAATGACTCCTAATCAAAACACTTAAACACCGAAGTCGTGAAAACTGAATTGAGTTAACGCAGATATTGACCAAGTGGCATTTTCTTAATTTGAATTGTAAATTCCCCTCATACTCTGCTCTTGGAGCAGTTCTAAGTGACCTCTCTTTCAAAAAAATTTCAAGACGATGAGGTGAGAATGATTTTTTATACGCGTAAATTACGATAAGGTGCTAATTTTAAAACAAATATTTACGTTTTGGATTCACTTTTGTGTTAGTTGAATTGACCATATCCAGTCATTGCTTGGGTCATAATAAAGTAACTAAGTAAAAAAGATTCAAGTAATTCAAGGAATCTTCACTTGCTAAAAAGATTCGCTGTAAGATTAAGCCAAAAATGCAAAGTAAAATATACGTAAGCCTTTTTAATAATAAAATTATGTTTTAAATAAAAAATTTCACACTTCTCTTGTATTCACTGACAATGGACCGATGAGATGGAAATTAAAAATTTAATGGACGTGAGAATGCGTGTTTA
This sequence comes from Proctacanthus coquilletti, assembly GCA_001932985.1. Taxonomy (NCBI): domain Eukaryota; kingdom Metazoa; phylum Arthropoda; class Insecta; order Diptera; family Asilidae; genus Proctacanthus; species Proctacanthus coquilletti. Next base: position 555,349 of record MNCL01000063.1, read on the forward strand.
AATAATTCCTTTTATGCTTTCAAATTCTAGTTTTCTGTTGTTTCACCTGCTTCGCTATTGCGTTGAACGTCGCAAGGTGAGCTGAGATAATGACGAGGTAGCAAATCATTGTGCATTCATTTTTACTTTCATTTATAATGAAGTAATGGAAATGATTCAGTAAAAATGAAAGTAAATGTAAGAGGATAAAATATGTGGAATTTTAGAGTTAAATCACATAGAAAAATTTGTACAATAAAAATTTAAATAACAAAGTCTCAAAAAAGTATTGTAAACAAATTAATTTTTTTTTAATTAAGAAATAGGTCACCTAAAAAAAGCAATTTTGAAAGAGACAAGTTTGTAATGAGATTTTTTTCAGATTTAGATTCGGAAATTTTAGCTAAGACTTTTGAAATTTCAAAATGCTGAGGTATTGAAAAAACAAATTTGGTAGTTATAAATCGTATTCAATTTTGCGATAATTAAAATCTAAATCGATGAAAATCAAAACCATGCAAAAGAGTAGCTGTTTAAATTTCTAATTAAATTACATAAAAAATTTCATTTTAGAACATAAATTTTTTCTGCTAATTCTAATCGGGTTAGGTTAGATCATTGTGGCTGTTCCAAGGCACATATGGGCCAGCAGTTGGCCCATTGTGGTTCCACGCAGGGCTTTTTTTTCCCGTCTCCTACATTGCCTAGAACCATTTTGATCCTTTGATAGAGGGAAATGTAAAGAATTATTTGACATTATAGAAAGTTTTACTAACGCACATTTCTCAATATTTTAAAAATAATTGTGATTATTCTGTCAAATAATTGTTAAAATTTTATTTTTAAATATAAACGAATTTCAACTTTTCTAATTATAGAATACTTATGAACCATTATAGTTATTTTTACGTTAGTTTAGTACCTCTGCTGCATTTATAAAACTATAAAAACGTCTTAGAGAAATCTTCAAGAATTCGAAAAATATTGTTGTATTTAGAAATGAGATCCCATTTAATTTATTGCCGAAGCAACTTAAATGCAAAACATTCAGATGGAGCAAAAACGAGAAATTATAAAATACGACTGTTTGATTTAATGTTCACGTTTGAATGGTCTTTCAATCAAAACGTGTTGGCAAATCAATTCCATTGATATGTGAATGCATCCTTTAATTGCAGACTGCACCTTAAAAAATGCTTGCATACCTTTGGCCCCGTGGCGTGGGAAATGGCAATGATCGCCAGAATTGCAAATTGAAATAAACACCGGCGCGCTATAGCTCGCATCGATAAATAACTTTTCCAATTCTTCACAACAAACTTTGCAGCTAAATGAGAATTTGAAAAACGAATTGTTGTGCAATTTGTTGTCATCGCAAATTGAGTACAATCTAACTTATTTATGTCACGGTCGCTTCGCAGTTCCACCATTAATTTAAAAGTGATATATACTGCGGCATCTGACTACTAAATAAAGTATTTTTTGTCCAATTGTTGCCATATGTGGGTACTAGATGAGCCTCGGTAGAATGCTTCTAGCCAAAGTCTCAGGTATTCATGTAAAGTGATACTCTCGGAAAACTGTGGTGATCTTTAGCGAGTTGATTGGCTGTGCAATGTGAGATGTGTCACATATCACTTGGCCTGCACCTTATCTGTAATTAATAACGTGCGTGTTCCATAGGGAAAAAATTCAATTAGCGACGGATGAGGTGTTAGACGAATGATAAAAACTTCGACTACATTGTTCCACCATGGAATCGTAAAAGACCTGATTGACGGTCATAACTCGCAAGCAGGTAACCATCAATCAACAGGCATCTATAAAATCTATGAAAATCATTAAAGACCTGCTACAGGAAAAGGAGTTTTGTAACTTTCTTTTCCGACTCACCTGACCAAATCGCTTTCGATTTCGTTCGATTGCCGCTGACGCGTTTTTGTTTTCGCTCTTGTAGCTCGAAATTAGTCCATGGCAAACCTTGCAATAATAAAAGTTTTCCTCTCTTCAGGTAAAACTGTAAATAAAACAACGCGCCGCTAGCTAGGCAGTGGATCACCTGCAATTAGCAGAGAAGGTTGATGGCTTTCAAAGTTATGGTCACCTGGCCGTAAACCCACGGAGGATAGTCGCGACTTGCGGCGACGTTAGTGGCGACGAATCGTATCGCGGAAGCATTCCGGGCTTATTCAGTAAAACCGACGGAAAGCCAAGTCGCATTGAGGCTTTTCTGGTCACTTATCCAACCTGGAGCCATTCATGTTTCTCCGATGCAGGTGATATAACACATTTCCGCAGACGGGTAATTGTCGTAAAAACATTCACGCAACACGTCACGACCTTAGGTCAAGGGAGCATGTGCGTTACATGCGACTACTACGTGCGTCTACGCAACCTTGTGACGAAGATTTATGACCATATTGTGATTGCCATTTTGATGCTAGTGACATCAGAATCCACTATCTAAAATCTGAAATCAAGCTAATGACCGGTGTTTAGAATTACATGCACGCAAAATTGTGAGGGCAGTGGTACATGTATAGGTCCAAATAAAGCCTATACTTCCAAAAGAGTTAAGAATTGCACATTTCAACGACATTTCTCTTTTTCAAAAAAACTAAAGAAGGTAAATTTGGCTGAGTGGTAGAAAGTTCTTTAAAATAGCCTGTAAAGTCTAGAGAAGCTATTGAGAACTAGGAGAAAAACGCAGCTATAATGTTTCTCTCTGCATTCCACTAAAAGCCAAAATGTTTAATCATTGTCATCACTTTTATTACTTATAATGAACTTTGGTGGATCAACGTAACTTGATTCCCATCTTTATTCTAGTTCTGCTCTTTTTGCTGAATACCCGCCCTACATCTTCTACAATTTATCTTCCGAAAGAAAGAGGAAAAAATCATAAAACACAGCTTTATCTAAAAGTTTTGAATTTATTTAACTACGTTTATTATAGAACAAATGTGCCGGTAACTCCAAAATTTCCTTCCAGAAGATTAAACTTTAAAAATCCGTTTCACTTTTCCGACACTTCAGGGTTACGAAGGTACCAAGAAGTTAATTTACTTTTTTTAAATAAAAAGATCTTGATTTCTTGTTAATGAGAATGGTGACTGGAATTTTGGATTTAAAACATAATAAGATCAGAATACAGAGTGTAAGAATAAAAAAGTATTTCCGGAAGAAACTGGAGAAACAAGCTCTGAATTTTTGTGTCAAAATTTTCCATTTAATAACATCATAATCTCGATAACCTTTTATTATATGTGGTTGGAATGCACGAAGGGATTTAAAAATTCATTAGCAAAAAATTATGAATTTTGTTTTCATTCAAAAGGATCCTTCTTTTCAAAATATTAAAAAAATATGTTTGTATCATAACAAAGATCCTTAATGAGAAATTATGCGTAAGAGTATTTGAAAACACCTCCTTACGAGATTTTATGACTTATAGTTGAAAATTTCAAACTGTGTAGGAGTGATTACATTACTCGCAAATGGATTGGAACTACATGTCCGCGTTACCATTGTCGGGTAACCTTGGGCGCAATAGCAGCACGCCTATTCTGCAATACGCATCTCTTGTTTCATCCAAAGGTTACGCGGTTCGCGAGTCGGCGCGCGTCTGGGTGCGTCTACCGCCCGCTGTGTCCAGTTCACGGTTCAGTTCTCTTCGGCGAAATTCACGTTAACGCCGTGAATGCTAATGCTCACCCATGGACACGAATCAGAGTCGAAGATGACCAGAAAATTTTAATAAAAGTGATTCATGGGTCTATTGACACAAAGAAGTATAATTTTGAAATTCAACTGAGGCATCTTAGGCAATTTGCAAACAATACAACAGTGCCTCAAACTGCGTGTAGTATTTGACCTTGTTGACTAAAAGTGTCTTCGTGCTCAACACTCGTGTTTCTGCCATAATGGAATTGCTTCTTTAAGGCACTCGTGGCTACATCTTGAATTCAGTGAAGGAGGCTGTGTATCTAGAAATGTACAAAACGCACCGATGTTCAAATTTTGTTTACAGAGCGAATTAGCCGCAAATAATTTTGCATGCGAAGACAACTATTGAATACAGCAATGAAGAATCTAATGCGAATGTATTTCCGTATCCGTAATCTGTAGTTGTTGAAATTGATCTTCAAGAAATTAGACATGCTGTTCAATCTCTGAATAAGAAAATGAATACAAAAAACTAATTGTAGTTCTTTTTCGTTATTACTACTTTCAAACTCAGGAGTACATCTTTTAGAATAGGAACCATTTACCTATAAACCAGTTATTGTTAAATACAATATGTTACTGTTTAATTATACAAAAAGGTATCGCGTGGCATAGGATTAAGGACGATTTTTGTATTTTTCGTTTTTAAATCCTTTCTAAACATAGCATACTATGTAACTTCCTTTCTAAATCTTATTAGTGGAATAATTAGATTTTGCAAGAATGCCAATCTACCTATAAAGTCTTGTTCACTAGTGCTATTGAGACCTGGGTATAAAATTTATTTATCATATATACTCCATTTGATCCGTCAATTAAAGACCTCTTTTCGTACTAAACACGTCTGACTATGCTGGCAGCGATTGACTGCAGTACAAAAACATTCAACAGAATTATGAATTGATAATTTCGACAAAAAAGAGGTCCATAAATCTTTGGCCTGAGAACGACCCACCCGTTTGGCGAGTAGTGTAATTCCACTTCACTTTCCATCACGTTCGCTTACACCGTTTACCATTTCAAAGAACTCCGCCAGGTACACAGCAATGTCCAAAAGAAGGAAAGAATCGTGAATTTCAGCATCGATCAGTCGCGCGATCAATTTTGTCACAATTTCAGATGTTTCCACTTGTTTCCTCCACTCCCTCGAATAGGTTGCATGTTGCATGTTGACGAAGTTAATTTAACGCTTCGCCAGATCAGATCGAATTCCAACTTTGGTATTTTTTCCGATCCGACCAAGTAAACTTCAGGCATGATCGGCTGGAAATTATGAAATGATCAGGTATCTGATTTTGCACCGCGGTAGACCTGCCCCTAGAGTCTTTGGCCTAAAATTGACACCTTGAACTTTTTCACAGCTAAACTAGGTCTCGTAGGTAAAACTCCCGTAGCGGTAAAAAGATGGTAAACAATGCATGCCGTCGATCGCATATGAAGATCGCCCATCAATTGTTATAGAATCCCCGCGACGCCAGGTTATCATTTGCGAGCCAAAGAAAATCTTTCGCAATTCGGTGAACTTGGTGCACAGAACGACGGATTGTTATTTAGCCAGCCATGTGACGAAATTTTCTATTCAAAAATTTAGAAATGAGGTGATAATGTGAAATGGACTTTTTATGCATGAACTGAACATAAATCGGGCTACGCGTTTCGAGAAATTAACAAATTCTCACCCAGGTGCAAGGGTGTGGCGAATCGAAACCTTCTCAGATCGATGAAAATTTGCACAGATAGCGCCATTGTTGGCCAGTCGTGGGCTGAGTCTTTCGCCTCTAATGATTTATCGATTTTCGCTAACAAAAAGCCTATAGAGACCTGACAAATGTGGCCAGTAATTGGTATTAATTGGGAACCTTTCCAATTAGAGTCATGCAATTTCCATACAATAAGAACGATCGCACCGAAAGATCCATCCACTGCAATGAGAAGACCAAAAAAGGTATAGTGAATGTAATTCGGTTTCTTCAATCTTTTTTGAGTCTTAAGTGACCGCAAGGTATTCTTGTGACAAACAGAACAAATGCAACCAAAGTGAGCTGATGGACCGACTAATGAAGGTCACTTTGGGAGACTTACTGACATTGATGCATATAGGCTTGTCTTCACTTGATAAAATTCCATCAAATGTTTTGCATCGAAGAATTTGATGAATTTCCTTTCAATCCTATTTGATCCTACATAAACGAATTTCTGAATAAACGCTTCTAGATTTCGAAAAGCCAAATACCATAAAAATACCCGTATTAAATATTTAAATCCATTACTTCGGGTTTGAGTGTTATTTTTCCAAAGTAAAATGAATAAATCTCAAAAACAAGTAGTTGTACTAAGGCACCCCAACGATTTTTGCAAAATAACAAATTTACAAAGTACGAGTACAACAAATTAAAAAATTACTGAGGTCAGCTTAATCTCATATGCAATAATTGTAAATGTAATAAAGGTGTGCAGATGAAAGGTGAAATTTTAACATACAAAAGGAATAAAACAATTGCAATCAGCAAATTATTTTATATCAAATTTTTTGCTATTTATTTTGACACCTACATTTTTAGTTATGCGCTAACATTCACGTGACTGACACGTTTTCCGAAAACATTTTATCTTGTCTATCGCTACAGTCATCGCATTCAAGAAAAATTTGATTAATGGCTGCCAAGGTGGTGATCAGATTTCAAAATTCCATTTTATGCAGAAATTGGCAAAGGTTAAGCCTACGACACGAGCATAGTGCCAGAAATAGAGGTTAATTGCTAAACATGACTTTTCCTTCTTGAGATAGTCTAGGCAATGGCGAAACGCCGAAAATTCGGTTCTGTTGTGAATGGGAGAGTTGCACAACAGTCCCAGGTTGAGGTAGGTGCATTCGACGATCTTTTCACTGATTGATCTGCCACTCGATCGAACCACGAGTGCTATCAGATCCGATCAGATCAGGGCACCTGAATTGGGGGGAAATTGGCCTATTCTATGCACATTAAATGCTCTGCAGCCATTAGCGCAGTATGTTCGCGGCATGGGTAAGTCCGGTAGTTGATTTCACGGGCAGCCAGGTATTTAGCGAGCTCGTGGGTTCGTAAGGTTCGCGCGGCTGTTACGCCGCTGTTAATCAGCGATTCAAGAAGCACGCGTGCCCGTTCTGGCCATGCATATGTGAGGTCTGCCGACAAGGGTTTCGATATATTCTTCAGCGCCGAGGTTAAGTGCTTTTTAAACGCTTTAAAGTTATCGCCTCTTGCAAATTAGGAAATTACCCACCGATATTCAGGGTTAATGTGAAATTGTGCAATGCACACACAGCCCAAGACCTCATTGAGAAATTGGAAATTAATTAAGTTCGACGTAGATCGCTTGGAAAATTCCCTCAGCGTACGTTAAAAGAAGGTGAACCCCACAAGTTACAGTCCAATGCATCATGAATTTAAATTACTGCTAGCGGGAAAAATGGATTCAGATTTCTAGGCGTTTTGATCCAAATTTGGTTTTTCAAGACAATATTAGCTACAAAAAATGTATTTTTATATTACTTTTTTTAGTTGAAAAATCCCAACCATGAGAGGGTTAAAAAAATCGTTTCTTAATTTTTATTTCTTTATCTTTTACAAAACAGCACGAGAGTAAGGGAACGTGATAAAAATAAATCTAGAAGTGCTTTCTTATTTTGAATCCTTAAATCATAATTTTTAATTTATTTCTCTTTTAATTTAATGTTTGCAATTCAACTCGTATTAAATTTTATAAAATTGTTTGTTAGGTGACATGGCAAAAAAATAAAAGAAAATTCAAGAATATTTTAAGCCATTCTCATATAAGACCGAAATCAGAAAATGTCTTAAAATAATTAAATAAATTTAGTACTTATATTTTTATTGTTATACTACAGCAATATGAAAATTTCTTGGAATGTATCATTAAAATGTTACTCTGAATAACAAACTTAAAGTGATTTTACGACATAAATGAAAGGTGTCCAATAAAACTCCATCATCAATATGTAAGAAGGCAGATGAGTATTGTAATAAAACTATGAATTGTGAAGACGCATTTTTAACAGATTTATAATTTCACGGTGGCCGCTGCTCCGCTGCCTTTCCACGCCGTTAAAATTGTTTTGAAATTTATTTTGAAATTATTTATTTTAAATTGAAGGGAGCTCTGACCACTCTGGTCGAAGTGCAATATTTAACGATATTTATTAGCAATAGTTTAGGGGACTAAAAGGTGTTACGCAATTGCACACCACGTCGTCGTGATGTTTCGAATCAATTCTGGTGCTCGCATTTTTGTAAAAAAAATAGAGAAAAAAAAATTGGGATACCTGTTTCCTATCCACGAGCATGTCAAAAAATTCATGAGGATTGCTTAATTAATTAATGTGCGAGTAATTACTGATTTTCTCTCTGGTCTTTGAGATCCATGTGTGAGACGCGTACGTAACTTTTCCACGGGGCTGTAAATAATTCGCTGATTGGTTGCCTCATACGAGCAAAGTGGTAATCATTGCAATTCGTTCTGCAGTGTTTCTTTCTACGTCCTGATTATTCAATAAATGCTATGGTAATTGTTTCAAAACACTTAGATACAATTGAAGCCTTTTTCTTCGCATGTGTCTTCTATAATTAATTTTTTACACCGATAAACAAGCGGAGGTCATTGTTTTCGCGATTAAAATCACTTGAAATTTTGAAATTAAGGGAAAATAATAATTTGAAAATATAGGGTAAGGTATTTAAGTTGACAAAATTGCTCACATTTGAAGGTCTGTTGTGGTTTTGGAAATAAAAAGAAGTAGCCTTTAAGCAGTGCAACTTCGATAATGCAACCGATATCGAGCAAGGTGAAGTCGAATTATAATCTTTAATGGATTAATGAGGCAAACATTAAATCTCTGTTAAAAAAACTTCATTATTACTAATAAAAGAAATATGTTAAAAGGGAAATATTAAGCTAAAAAGCAACAAAAACTTTGTAAGTGTATTGCACGAGTGAGATATGGTAAAATGGAGGTCATCTCACATAATGATTTTTAAAATTAAGACCTTAAACATGGCATTTCTACATCCTGGAACTTTTTTTCTTTTGTCTACAGATATAGTATTTAAATCTTGAAGATAGCGTAAAAACACGAGGTCCGATATACCTAAACACATTACAAAGTCTTCATAACTTATTTTAAAAAGAAAATTTCGAAAAACTATGAACATAAGATTTAAAAATCTCCAAAATTCGAATTTTTTAGTGCATCTTCAACTTTTTGGAAATATCGTGATTAATATATTTTCCACTTTGAACAGAAATACACTGAGCCTATCTGGCCAAACAAAAATCTGTACAACAAATTCTATATTAAAAATTAAACTATTCCGATTGAGTACATTTTGAGTTGAAACTTTGTAAGAATATAAGAATTTTGTAAAAGTATAAAAAAGTAAATTTACAAAAATTTAAAAAAACGATGGACACGTTCATATTTCGAAATATAAATAACTAAAGAAATAAAAGAATTTATACAATGACACTCTTTAGAAGTGGGTTATATTTTACAAAAACAAAACCTTAAAACCTTAATTCTACTTAATACGACAGCGAGAAATTAAGAAATAAAAATATTACACATCACAGTGTCCCACGCTGGTAAGGTTTCTTTTGAAAATAATATAAAATTTCAGATGTATAATTTACTTCTAAATTATTACTCGGATTAAAGACATAAATAAAATTTACCTACTCCGCCCATTTTACTTGGCTTTCTCCCGCATAACTCTTAAATGCGCATATGTTTGAAATGTGGTCGCTTTAATGAAATTGAATAAACTTTCCCCAGGCATTAATTTGATCCAATCAAGTAGTTCTACAATAAAATAAAAATATTGGTCATTGGAATGAACAACACTATAAATCAGAGTAATTTTAATATTTCATATATCGCCGCCAATCGTAAATTTCAATATCTACTTGGCAAAATCGATTTAATGCACCCATTTTGCATATTATAGAGCACTCTAGAAATTTATCGATTCACATGTTCATTCCTAAGCACTATATACATTTATTACTGAGAAACTGATGTTTCTCATAGATATAAAGTAGCGAGGTTAAGGATCAAGTTCAACAAAGTCTGAGTCATAAGAAACTTTTTTAAATTCTAAAACTGGTTTGCTGTTCCGAGAAAAACTTCCTCAATATTAGCAAACAACGCACGTAGTTCGATATAAACATTTTAGGATTTAATTATGTTAATGGGAAGCAATTCTAGTAGGCCTACAAATTTTTTCTACCCGTCTATGCCCTTTCGGTTATATTTGCTAATCATAAAAAAATACATTTTTTTTTTAAACGTTTTCTATGTTTACAAAAGTTTATTATAAATATTCAGAAGTTCTTGGAAATCGGCGTAGACAAAGTGGCACCAATTAGGCCTATAATCTAAAAACGGTCATTGAACGCTAACTTATCGGACGATCAGGTGAAATTAAAAACACATAAAATGAAATAACTAATTGATGTGACGCAAACACATGGTGATAGGAGATTGTAAACTGCACAACATTGACATATCATATTTAAGTAAATTAAAACCTATGCTTCCTCCAATTTTTCGTTTATAGTACAGCAAAAAATTAAAGCAATGTCTTTCAGTAAAGAACCCGGTAATTTAATATGCAATAAAACCGGTCAAAATGAACCGAAGTCAGGGCCAAGGGTTTCATATTTAACTTTAACATTTTGTTAATACGTAGGGAATCATATAATCATATATTTTGTATTAAATACATTTATCTGGTAAACGGGGGAAAGTAGCACCTTATAGATTGCATTTATTTAATCTGTCTTAGCTTCTTTACACTACTCATTATTTTTATTTCAAAAATTATGCTAAAATAAAAACTATTGGATCACATTTTCATCTTTATGTAATTTACTGACCTGAGAGTAAATTGTGGTAGGTATTACCTTGATGCGATGTTTACGAATAGAGAAATAGATCTATAGAACATAACACGACTAATTTTGTAGTATTTGAACCTTATAAAAACTACTGAGTAAAATATCAACAAGTGCAAAATTATTTTGTTATATACACTAGAAAAAAAATCTCAGTACGAAAGCTGTGGGTTACTAAAGACGCCCCCAAAAGAAGAAATCAATTACGTTCATGACTCAGGGAAATAAAGAACCACGACAGTGCTACTTTCCCGGTAAAATTGCAAAAATTCAACAATGACACGGTGGAAATCATTGTCCTACCGCAAAGAGACGAGCACCAGCTTGACGGAATCGGCTGTAGAATTCCGAATCCAAAGAAGCCATAAGTCACGAAATTCAAATCAAACTCGACAAAGTCGGCAATCTTTCCTGCAAACTTCTTCCACAACCTATAAACTCATTTTGGTGGACTCTTGCCACAACTGTCTGGAGATAAATCTTAAAACTTTCTTCCGCTCGCCTTTGAATTGCGGTCGATGTTTGCAAAAAAGACAACTATCACGAAGCATCGTGCAATTGTGGCCTGGATGAAACACAAAAATTCCAACAATGGCCAAGTACTTAAAAGTGAAAATTCAATATTTGTTCATTACGCCAGTACCCAAACGTGCCGGCACTGGTAGGTACTTCTTCAAGGAATGTTTGTCTGTTATTTATTGTGCCTTTAAGTTCCTACGCAAGATAAGATAAAGACAGTTTAAGATGGTTAAGATGTGGTTTTGTGCCATTTATGTAACGTACAAATGTCGCAGCTTTCTTTAACAAAAGTCTTATTTTATTGCTCAGTTGCTGTTTTATGTGTTTATCAATCCTTGGGCTGATTTTAACGTGGTCATGGAAATTTTCATTTACCCATGCATGGGCACGGACCGATGGAAACGTTACTGTCTTAAATGACGTAATTTATACATATTTAATCTACGGCGGGCAGTTATGGGCAATGCTACAGGTATTAACAACTAAATTCTTTTCGACATTTATGTGAAGTTTATGATGTGCCATATTCACCAATTGCAACTTTATCCTTGCTATTGGACATCAACCTGATTTACGATGAATTTTATGGTAAAATTTTTAATTAGTTACTCTGATTTTTAGTGGATAATAATTTCGACGAGCTTATAGAATTCTTTAAAATTAGATCAATTTTGAAATGTGGCAAATAATTTAATTCTGCAAAACTAACTTGCCGATAACTTTTCTATTTAATTAAAAAAATTGAAAAGTATCTGCTTTAATCGAAAAAATTACCTAAAGGATTAAGAGAAATCTAAATTAGTAATAAGAACTAAAATGTTGAGACAGGTAAAGTAAAGCTGAAAAGAAATTAAGGTTATTTAAAATATAAAATTATATATATCTCACCTTTCACGAAAAATTCCAATAATTCCAACATTTAATTAAAACTCACAAAACATTCTTGCAAAAATATTCCGTACTAAAACTTATGTTAATTATCTACAGTACAGAGAATCTAGTAAAGCAAATTTTTCTATTTTTTTGTTTTTTTTTTTTTAGAAAAGTCAGCAGAGGATGATTCCGATATGATGATGGAGCCGGATGAGTTCTCCCACATAAGTGTCATCAGATCGGAGGGTCACCAAATCTACCCGACAACAACAGAATTCGATCATCACGATGAGCTTCATACAGGATTTGATTCACATTCCCAAGCAGCTCAGAACTTCTACCCACCTTTCTTCAGAGAATCTCCACCTCTTGGTCATTCTAGACCATTTTATTCAGCCCCAGATGGTCCACCAATTGGAAAAATCGCCAATAGTAGGTCTTTCGATCCATCAATTTTGGGCTCAGGAGATTTTGGAGTCATTAGAGGAGGCACATTCTACTCCGATGATGAGGCATCATACCACAACGAAGATGCCAGTGAATTTAATCAATTCTTCGCAGAAAATCTCAACAATGGTCATGGACGTCCTCAAGCAGACGCATATATCCAAAAGTACACCTACCCTGAAGAACAATTTGCGAACTTCAGGGACTTTGCCGATATAAACACACCTTCGGATTCTGCCTACTCCCAGTTTGTGGTTGTCTACGCCAATAAAAACACAACATCGTCACCAACAGACCACACAAACCCTAAGAATATTTTCGAACAACTCCAACTCCTAGACAAGGAAAAGGCTCTTGAGGAGAAAAAGAACCGAACGAGTAAAGCAAAGGAGAAATTGGCCAATACAAAACTGGAGAAGAAGTACAAAAAGAAAGTTGGACCTAAGGACCTTGACTATGAACCCCTGCTAGCACTAAGCTAAACCTTCAGTAGATCCATGAAAGTGCGTGAATTTGAATGTGTTAAAATCTTTCCCAGTTCACTATAAAAACAGACGCAATGACGTCTCTATGTTTCTTCTATGAAGGTCAAATACTTAGCCTCAGATAAAATAATTAATATTTCGATCGATTTCCATTTTTCATATTTAATCATTTAAATTCGACAAAAAACACTTCGAACCTCATGACCATTCTCAATCCGAACGTTCAGCGGAACGGCAACTAAATTCGGGGCGACTATGGACACCTCCTAATTTATATAGTGCGGCCATGACAAAAATTCCCATTATTGATCGCAAGGCACCACTGTCCCACTGTGTATATGTATTATGTAGATAAATGCGATAGTTTCTCTTCTAGTTCTAAGTAATGACTATGTTATTTTGCGTAATTAATTAATAAATAATACTAAGAATTTAAAATGGGCGTTTTTTATGGCTATGGACTACTCTCTACTACCTCACATGATTTTCCATATGCACATATAAAATATACTATTTCCTCCTATTTCGATTAATTCTCATCGTTGCAAAAAAGTATTCGAATAGGAAAGACATTCTGTTGAAAAAGTCTAGAGGATTTTTATAGCTGTAGTAATTTCTGAACAACTTTTCTTTTCCAAAAACGTGTAAGGTACCATGCGCCTTTTTTTAGTTTCTTTAGAGTAAAGCCATCGTAAAAACTATATCAATTATATTATAATATTTTTGGCAGAGTTATATTAAATATTAGAATATTGGAAAGCATCTGAACTCTGGAATTTCAAAAATATCTACAATAAACGTAAGTACCAGGATATTTTTGTAAGGTCTTCTTAGGACCCCATTTTTTCTAATAGATAATAAAAATTAAAATATTAACAGTCCATCTAAAAATCATATCAAAAATTTTTTCGTAAAAATTTTTAAGGGAAATAAAATTTTAATTTTTACTTCTAAGTTATTTTGTAGGAAACATTTTCTAGTTAAAAGAAATAAAAATATTTACAAAATGCTCATTTTGAGATAGCCATTCAAAAATGAAATATGGCAAATTTTCATTATTACTTCATAACACAAGAAATTTTGAATTCCTAAAATTTTCTAAAAATGAGAAAACAAAATTGTTTTCGTCAAAATCTTAACCCAAATTGACCCCTTATTCCATAATAAAAATTGGTATAAGCTATTTCAAAAGAATAAAAAAAAACGTGAACAAGATAATCAAAAGCCAAATTGTGCTAAATATTTTTAGAAAATTAGGCTAAAGTAAAAAAATGCATTGACAAGCTGATATTCAGGTTTAGACTATATTTTAAGGTAGCGTCGGCGAACATGAAAGATCTGCGAGATCCCAATAAAGATCAGAATTTTTTCAAAAAGCTCACGGACGTTATTAAATCAAAAGTCATTCCTTTGTAGACAAAAGTGCCACACCTTCCATTAGCCAAACGTATTTAGATCAAAAGACAGTCACTTCTGACTCAGAGTGACACAATGTAGTAAAATTTATAACACTGCCCTCCAGTCCCGATTGGACCGCGATGGCATACAGTCGTAATTCCATTCCATTACTCATTCATTATTCGCCACTAAGACCCTATAAATTCTATCTGATTCTGGCTGTTCAAGGGCAAAAGACGCCCAGTGGACTCGGACATGTGACGGGACTGACAAATTGCATCTCGAAAAAGGTATAGACAAGACGCCGCACAAAGCACACCTATCCGGAGCTGGGGGCAAATCAGAACAAAACAGTTCGCCGCCATTCCGCCGCCGGATTTCACTTTTATCGAAAACCAACAATGCATGAAAGTTGAGCAACTGATAGTGAAAACGGCACAAGAAGCCCAGTCTTGATCAGATACGGGCACACGGCATACCTGGCGGGTATCTAGAACGAGCCTTAGCGCATGCTAGACTACAGCGTGAGCCAAGTCGAAGGCGAGCAAGGCGAAAAATTAATAGTTCCGAGGTGTATTGGACCATTCGTGTAATAGGCCCACGGGTCCATCTACTGTTTACAAGCGGCCTCTGTTCTGATCTCTTGGACATAACAATTCAATATTTGCCGGCAGATTAAATACCTGGACGAAATCCCGATTTTATTATTAATTCTGCGGTAGCATAAATTTCTTAACGCCATTTCGACTGAATGAGCAACGCGAACGAGTGGATTTGTCGCTCGTGCTTAGACTTTAGGTTTTGAAATTGAAATGTTCTCCAGAATCGCAAGTGACACGTTGCGATAACACCACGGCTCAGGTGTTTCGATATTCGAAAAGTAGCCGCGTGATTTAATTGTTATTGCAAATGGATATTTTGATTGGAATTGACATAAATCGAACAGTGCCACTGTTAGAACGTTCGAGTGGGCTGTGTTCTTTGTAACACCTACACGAGTAACCCTTTTAATACGCGTGAATTGGTTAATTCAAGTACGATTTTAATGGGTTTAAAAAAAAATAAAAATCAAATTGAACTCAGCGAGAATTAAAGTCACGATATGAATTTTAATAGGAATTCTATCAATCAAATAGAATAAAAAGTCTCGTTAATTTGGCATTATCCAATCTTACGATATACTGAATAAATAAGCCTGTTTATTTTAAAGCATCTAGTTATTTCAGAAATAGTAGTAATCTGAATAATACTCTTCAAAAACACCATCTAAAAGTACTAAAATTGCACTTCCACTAGTTCATTACAACAGGTTTAACAAGAAAATAATAAAGAGCAGACATTTCTAATTACACATAAATAAAACAAATGTTTTGCAAATTCCTATGCCCTGATAATAAGACTGGCCACTACTAACGTCATTCTTTACATTTCCCTGACTACAATTAGCCATCGAGACTATTCTAAAATGAACACTAATATAACTAAGGTAAGATCAGTTCAATTGTATCTCTCAAATAGCTAGTCTAATTCTTTCGTCTCAGAGTATAAGATAAAAGGCGTCATGGGCAATAACACTAATAATACGTTTAAAACACTGCATAAGTAGTCCTGGACGATTTTTAGATATCTAATTTGATAAAGATTTTGTAAAAAACTGTTTTCTCATTACTACAAACTATTAAAGTTTCTTTATTCGCTTGGTATAATTAAAATTTAAAATTCAATAGGTGCTTTTTATATGATTTCTTGTTCATTTCCGTCCGTAACCATTGCTTGTCCTTACTTGCATTTTTATTTCTTAAAATGAGATGATATCACTAAAAAGACCTCATTCAAACACTTCCCCATATGCCATTCAGCGTTTAAATCATTTTCGATTCTAAAATGCAAATAATATAGCCGGCGTCATAAGAAAAATTTTCTTGAATAAATTAGCTACAATAAACTTCCTGCATTTTATTCGCGCCTTCTTTCGTCTACACCTCAATTTCAATGCAATGGTGTGACACCTGCGTACACTGGCAATTTATCAAGTAAATTTTCTACTTATACTAGCGGTGAACAATCGTGATCATAGTGACAGCAAGCGGGCACAAATTTTATTGCTGAAATAAATCACGTGCCGAACACCTTAGAGTCCACATAGGAGAGTACAGAACAGTATTGACCATGAACCAGACTAGCAGCTAACTGTTTATCTCTACACACTATGGTGACTAACTCGAGTCGACTTTCCCACTTGGTATGTCGTAAATTGACAGAACTGAAGTCGACTTAATAAGGTGCAAGTGGTGCTGCAGCCAACCGTACCGACGAGATAGTCGGTGACGAGCTGCTCCATAGCTAGTCCCTAAAATGGACAGACGCACTCGGCCAATGTGTCGTATGGATATAATGGATATAATGGGCCCACTCAGGTGGGATTGAGCCACCGATGACAGACTTTAGGGTGTTGTCACTTTGTCAAACCGTCTCTTACATATTTTCTGTTAGTTTACTTAAAATACCGTACGCGGTACCAACATAGTAGTCAGAATTCGTTATCTGGAACCACATCATTAAGAAATCTGTGCTGCGCAGGTATCGAGCCCCAGGTATATCCGCACCCAAAGGCCCCATTAATCGTTGATTAATTTAGTTAAGTGCAGCACGCGTCTGAATCACTGAAGTAGCTGCGAGCACATGATTTATACCCGATTAGAAAACCGAAAGGGGTTTTCAACCTCCGACGGTGGCGTTTTTTTTTTTGTTTGTCCAAATGGCCACCTACTTTCCTTGCTGCAGGTAATTCAAGGCTAAACTGTGGGCAACATGTTCGAAGATTGATTCTTGTGAAATTTTTCTGGACCTATCTTGATGAACGTGTGAAAAATTCTGGGTGGTCAGCCAACCGTTGATTTATTGCAAAACTAAATTGCATTCTAAATTTTATAGATACTACAAATTTATCTTTTAGCTTTTATCATAATATATGAAATGTTTTATATTCATTACATAGAATTTCACAAAAAGTTTTATATTTGCTGTAACTCAAGGTTGAATTTGCTGAAAACTCAAATTATGCAACAAATAGTGGTAATATACAAAATTAAATGAAAACGTACGTACAAAAATCTTTATATATAAAATCTGTACTATTCTATATTAAGAAAAAAAAACAAAAATTGAATTACCAAATCACTATAACCGCCAATTAATCTACTCATTTAATAAAAAAATAACTACAATTCGCGATCCTGGGAAGACGATAACTTTTAATTTATCATGTCACTGATCTGAGTCAAAGGGAGCTTACTCGAATCACTTCGATTTAAACCGACTAGAACTAGCTCGAGCCCAATCAAATTGAGCCGAATTGGGTTGCAAATAAGAAACTGTGTTAATTAAAAAAAAAAAACAAATAATATTACACTTCAATTTCATTTAATTAATTTAAGAATTGTATTCAAAATAAAATGCATGAAATATTCCTACTTGCAGCACTAATAGTTAAAATTTTAGAATAATAGCAACAACTGTATTTGAAAGGTTAAACAGTCTTCAGGTAGAATTTACTAGGATAGTTAAAACATTACACGCCACTTCAAAGTTAAAAATGTTAATTTGCACATTTCCACGTTTTTGTCCTAAAATAAGATGCACCGAAAAGTGTTAATTATTCTAGAAAGGCATTCAAGCTAGGTAAAAACAACACTTTATCTTCAATTTAGCTTTTTTTATAATTTAATATATTCCTAAGAAAAAACAAAATTAAATATTTTTTATTATAAAATAATATTCACTTTGCCCTTAGTATCACAAGTTGAATTTCCTATAAAAAAATGTTATAAACATATTTCTTTGAATTCAAACGATATTTTAAAAAATAGCAGCTTTTAAAATTGGCCATATAACTCTTTTTATTATTGACTTTTATATGTAACCGATTGAGCAAATAAAACACACATTAATCTTTTTTCTTAGACCTTGGTATTTATAAAAAAAACAAACTTTCTTGAAATCATAAAAATACCTCTAAAAAACCTGCAAAGTCCACACCTGTCAAACTACACTAAATGAAAATCAGAAAACATGTTAATGCATCTTAAATTTAAAAAATTATAAATTATTGACGATCTGAGGTTTTTGGTGCAATCGAATGATTAAAGAAAAACGGGCCGCATACTATAATTAACGTTTTGCCGCAAAACCTTTCATTGATTTTATTTTTTGTTTTTGCATTCTGTCAGGTGTGAATGCGAATACAGGTGAACAATCGCATGATTAATTACACTAGGAAGTTATACGGCAAAAACTAGTACCTACCGCATAAGTGCGAGATTTATTTCTTATTCAATTCCCCATAATTTGTCAAACGCATGCACGCATTAATAACTTGTCTCTCCATTTTTGGGGACAATAGCAATCGTTTTAATAATGCTAACTAACCGCACACATAAAAATTTTACAAGTGCTGTAGTATAAAAAGAACAATTGAGTAATTTCTGGTTTCGTAGATTTAGCCTTACTACTGAGAAGAGGACAAACAGACATCTTGAACAAGTTTTCGGCGATTAATGGAAGCTATTAGCGATATTAAAGTTACAACAAATAAACTTGTAAACTTACCGATATTTTAATGAATTTTTTTTATAACTCTAAATTAATGTGCTAGTTATTGTCATTGACCCGGTCTACAGTTGTATTTTCGGGGTCAATCGACTTTAATATTCCAATTATTGATTGATTCAATTTGTTTAGTTTATGTTTACATCTTCTTTTACCTATTTACTAAGAATTGAATAATGGTTGACATGTTAATCTATTTAGTTTTAGAAAGATCGATGGGAATCAGTTTTCAAAATTATTATAGTGGCCCTGTAAATTTAATATCAGCCCTGAAGGTATTTTCGGTTACTACAAAAACAATAAATTATCATATTTAAAAATATTTACACAGAAATAAAAATCTTAAAAAACTCCTAGTAAGAGGGCAAATGCATATTTAACAACTTAATAATTATTAAACAAAAAGACTAAATAAGTAAGAACAAGGAATTGAAATCAAATAGAAAATAACAAGCTACAAAAGAAACCCGGTTCAAACCCCAATCGAGTTATACTTACTATTGCAATCCTCGATTCTTTAATAATTCATTTTTTTGATTATTTTTAGCAAAGGTTTTTTAAAGTGCATTTTTATAAAGAATTATCTGAAAGTATGTAAAGTTATTTAAAAGTGTAAATTCTAATTTCTAAAAAGTGTTTACACAAATGTCTAAAATTGTCTAAAAGGTATCTAAAAATGAGTAATATTAAATCGAATATACTCTCTTAAATATATTTTTAATAATCGACCATGCATTCACAAAATATTATCCTTTTCAAATAATTAAATTATTAATATATGTTGTAATTAAAATTTACTGCTTCCGTCTTTGATTACTTCAAAATTATTTTTAAAAAAAACTTATACGTAAATGGCAAGATGAACATAAAAAACAAGGGTAAAAACACGCGTTGTGTAGTTTTCCTGAATACAAGACATGTAACGCTTGACCCCAGTAGGTAGCTTCAATGTAAAATCTGGATAACACCATCAACTTAACACCTAACAAAACACAATTGCCTTTAATGAATATTGAAAGGAAAAAAATTTTATAAATATACACGGTTTCCTCTTAATTTGTAGAGTGTTATGGTCATCATACCGATCATGGCAAGAAATATCCAAAGATCGATTGCAAACTTAAAACTGTTTGCTATTTGTAAGTTGCAAAGCGTCACGCGGAGCGTGTAATTATAGTAAAACTACAAGCATTTAATGCACGGATACCACACCGAGATATATTAGTGCAATATCCAATTAATTTCAAAATAAGATTCGCATCGGATCAATCATATCGGACGAGAGATATACGCGCCATGGCCTTAAGACCGCCGTAAATGCAAAAGGTGCACGTATCCAAGGTGCTCGGCGGCAAGTTCGGGTCTTGGTCTCTGGCTGGGATGCCTTAAGAAAGCCATTCGACGGCGTAAGTGACTCATTAAGATGCCGCGCAATATCGCGGAAGCAAACTGACCAACGACGGTACGTATGCATGCGTGAAGTGGGAATTGCCTTAATTATAATTTCCATCAAACTGCAATTACCAGGCAAATTCTAATTATTTAATAAGAAAAAAATATTCACGTTTTTGGTGGGAAAAATTATTTGTAATCAAAACAGTAATTTGTGCGAAGAACTGCGAATTAGTCATTAATTTGTTCAAATTGGTCAATGATATTTTGCTTTTGTCTGCACCTTTTACATTTTTTATCCAAAAAATCACATACACCAGCAGCTTACGGAATTGCCTAAAGTGACTGTTGTAATCAATTCCAATAGATCTTTAATTTCTGACCCCATATATGGTTTTGCTGTATTTAATAATCGTTGTATTTATAAACATCCTAATACAATTTTTATAAATACGAATTGTTAACTAAAAATTACTATTTTCTTAAGTAAATTAAAAACTAGCAGGAAGTTCCCTGATTATTCTTTAAATTTTCAGCTTTAAATTTTATCAGAAAACAATTGTAAATGTCTAGCCAGAAACTCTCAATGCTACTTTGCAACTTTTCAAAGTTATAAAATCAGAAGAAGTAATTATCAACAAATTCATAGTCCACTTCACCTGTTTTCAGGAAGTAATATGAAATCACAACATGAATGACTAACCTGATGAAATCTAATGATCTTTTTCACAATTCCGCCACTAAACTGACTGCGGATCAGAAAATTCAGGCTTCAGTAAACATCAATTTAACTCTACAAAGACGATCTTCACTTTCCAGTGAAATGAGGATTACTTTACCGTCTTCGTAACGTCCATAATGTAAGATTACTTTCAGACATATTTGGCTGGAACGATTCAATCGTGTTAAATTCGCCGATGACCCAACGACCCTTGTGATGAAAGCCTTAGACCAGCTAACACCTACCGATCTAAAGTGAAAGTGATGTAACACCTTAGAGTCACTTACGAGTATATTGGAAATAATTAAAACTTCTTCTACGCCAGATAGAAGATTAACATCGGCACCGACGTGATCCTCGCTAGGAAATTGCTAGACTTACTTGAGCGTGGAAAACGTCTTATGACGGCATCTCAAGCAAGTGGTTCGTAGGGCATAAGGTTCAATAGATACGTTCCCGTGTGGTACATTTGCGATCGGGATGGCTGTTCGTTTCGAAACGTCTATATTCAGTGGGTTTCGGTTTTTTGTGTCGCAAAACCATAGTCACGTTTTGTCATCCGGCAGGGCTGAGACATCGGCTAGATGCTAGAATCTATTGGCTCTGAGTCTGGGTCTTTCATTCTTGTGTGATCTAATCACTTTGAATTGCAAAAAACACGTGCAGCTGTCGACGCCGGATCGTGCTTCACTCACCCGATAAAACCAACGATCAGTGCATGATCACTGCAGTTAGTTCCTTTTTATAGTATATAATTTTTTTTAATGATTCCTGGTAGTATTGCTTGTTAGCTAAATTTTCTGTATGTGAAGTTCTGGGAATAAGGGGATATTACTTAAGGTATTGAATGATTTACAGAACATTGGAAAACATGAGGTTGAAAAATAGATAAATATTGAAGCTACTGATAAAACAATATACGATTTTAAATTATATGCCCTTTTTCTAGTGGTTATGCCTCTTATAAAAATCACGAATTCTGCAAGACCATGAAAAAAATTTGATAGTTTGATAAATACATAAGAAACTGTTTGAAAAGTTCTAATCCTAAGGACACCTTAAAGTTTGGGTTACATATCTACGACAAAACCTAATTAGCATAAAAGAAAAGTAAAGCGTAGACAAGGGATTGCAATTGTAAGAGATGTGGTATACAAACGATGAATTAATGAGGTCAAATCTTCACATCTTCCTCAAAAAGAGTTGCTTTCAAAATAGTTCAATCCATTCCTAAGACTTCACCAAGGTTCGCACAGGAAGTAGGCTTGGCATGTTGATCAACTGGCGTCGTGGGAGCGATTTAAATCAAGGAAAAGGTGCAATTCATGATTAAAACCATGTTAGAACGGCTATAACATGTTTTTCTATAAAATCGACTGAATACAAAAGATAATTGTTTGAGGCTCTCAGGGCCATCTTCATATTCTGCCCCTAGAGATTTGGCCTGAAATTTGATATTGCAACCTTCCCAGCTTGAATCAAAAGCAGGCAGACAATCTCTTGGAGTTTCCTTCCTGATTGCACGGATCGCCTATGGCTAACCAAGAGGTGGCCCTTGCGAGTGCGATCAAGAATTTCCGCAAATACGAAAATTAATTAATTACAAGATCGTTAATTTGTGCTCGATCACTTCTTGGAGCGGCACGCAAAGACCTCTTTTAAGGAGCCTATTTACAGAGCCGAATGGTAGCAGGAAATTAACAACTTGTTCCATTGCATTTAGCCGTTGCGGCACGGAGCCGCGGTATCAGATGCGGCTCGCTAAGACCACCAAGCTGGACCATTTCATGCCGGCACGCTGTTGTGCTTTCACATGCGAACTGGTGCTTATACTTCTTGTATAATTGCAATAAAAACCTCGGGGAAGTTTTCTGATGAGCTTATGGAATTTCTTCCCACGCCTGGCTAATCACTTCCTCATGTGACTTCATCTAAGTGCTACAGGTGACCCATGATCTTGACTCATGCTTCGAGGTATTATTATAAACGTGATTTAAGATAAATACAAAAAAAATTATTTATTTCCGGACTTTTACTTGCAGGGTAATTTATTACGAGAATTGTAAAAAGCACATTCTAGATATGATTTAATGCATTAAGGTCAAGATTACAAGTAATATATTTAATTAAAAAAGCTTTAATCTTTAAAACGCATCGTTTTCGTAGGGCACTTTTAGGGCTTATCATTGTTAAATGTATTTAACAATGATAAAAGATCAACCTTAATTTCGGTTCAGTGAATTTATAAATCTTTAAATTTTTATTTTAAAAAAGTGTTTTTAAAACTAAGTAATTCTAATAAAACCGTAGGGTTACACTATAATTGATTTTTTTTTAATTTCAATTTTTATGATTCTATAACTAAACTTTTGAAAATAAATACTCTTTTGTAAATAGACGGAGAAATAGAAATACTAGAAGTTTCGCGTTTTTACGACGTTTCTTCTTAAAACTTCTAACTAAATAATTCAAGGTAACTCGATTTGATCCATCACCAAAGCTAAGATATATTTTAAAATTTTAGGATTAGTTTCAGTATATTAAATCCAATTCTTAATTTTATTGTATTATATTAGTTGGTAAAAAAATGAGACTAATCCAAATTTCATAAGATTGTAAACCTTGATTTATTTTTTTCATTTTCAGCAAATATTTCAAAAAGTGAAAAATTTTATAATTGTTCACTCATAAAGATAGGAAATTTTTTAAGAGCATACTCATACTCTAAATTCTTCAAAATTATGTTAATTTTATAAAATTTGCAAAGACTATAAAAAGAGATTAAAGAATCTTCCTGGTGTTTTGTGTTTATTTATAGCCTTGAATTAAGATAATATCTTTTAAGTTCATAATTAAATAATAAAACTATGGGTTTAAATGCCATAAGTAGAAACCATAAGCAAAATGGTATACACTTATATACTAGTTTAAATGCTAGAAACTCCCCTAACAAGGATTCATAATTGCAATCTAAAAGGCAAAGAAAACGATACAGGTATTGGAATGCAGATAACTGTTTTTGATCAAAAGAATTTCTTGTTTTTAGCCTAAAAACAAATATCTTTAATTTTTTACGACAGCTCACATTCACGAACACATGTGAAGACAAACTTACTACTGTCCGAATTATTAGGTCATAGCTATTAGTCTGTTGTATAAAAAAATAACAATAATCTTTTCAAGCTAATCTAAGATCAGAAAGTGTGTAATCTCCCAAAAAAAGCGGCACAAAAGGCCACCTTTTCTATTTATAAGCCTGCATACGGCATGCAAAATAATAGAATTTGAATGAAGTCATACCTGAATACTCTTTGTATGAATGGTTGAAATATCAACCGAAACTGGAATTTGGGAATTATTTTTCGGCAAATATAAAAGCATCCAAACATTATTAGCTAGGTGTTAAGTATACCTGTTGGGGGAAAAAAGGCTTTTATATCCATTTTACAGTGGAAGGCTCATTAGACCCGGCTCCAATAGATGCGATCAAAGAAACAGAGCCTGTATGCAAAAAGGCTTTTGAGAGAAAAACCTGTTCGGGTCGTATTTCATTTCCTGCAAATTGCTGTAGGAAGCGACATTATAGCACATTTTCTGACGAATTACATCTTACACAAAAAGCGTCTTGACTTACAATGCATCCGCGGTGATATTGTGTTGCACTATTTTTCACGATTACCGCCACAACAGAAAAATTCCATCGTAGTGTTTTTCTCATTACCTCATACCTTAATGTGACCAGGTATAATCTCATTTGCAATCAATGGCAGTGAAATTGATAACCGACTGAGTTCCGTGTGTGATTTTCCACTAATTCATCTTGTTTACTATTATTACTTCTGCTATCCTGTAGCTGGCCTACCATACTAATGGTGTTTATTTCTGACGCCCGCGGGAATTCACCTGGTCACATGTTACACCGATCTGCAACATGCCCTACAAACATGATTTTAATTAAGGGGCACAAGTGCAAGCACACTCCAGCTTACCTTACTTACATAATCTCTTCGCGCATAATTATTGTCATTAATCATGAAAAATGTAAAACTCATCATTCATCCGGCATGCACGGTGGTGCGTGTCCGCTGGAGTTGCAAGCAGCCTCTTACAGTGGCTTGATAAATTATTATTACAAATAATTGAAGACCTTAAGAGTATCATGCATAATTGAATTTACGTCTTTAATAAATAGCAGTTTTTCATGTATAAAATTATACCTGCATGATATATTAAAAAGTAATTACTACGTACCATCAGTATTAAAAGTGTTAAAAATAGATACATCACGTATGATGCCGAAATAGCAATTCGAATTACTACATCAAAATTACTAAGCAGATTTCTATAAGATTTAACATTACTATAGAATTTTAAATTCTAGTTAGAATACTATTAAAATTAAAAGCAATTAAGGTAAAACAAGAAGCACCATCTTCCTAACTACTTTTTTATAATTATAGTAATTTACATATTCTAATATTACGAGTTATCAAGATTTTAAGTAAAAATAGCATTACTTACACTTATTAGAAAAACAAGCCCGATGATCAGAAAAACCAAATTCGCGAAGGAGTCTAAAAACCGAGTCTATATTTTCTAATATCTTCAAGTTATGAACACTTCGTGAAAAGTTCTTAAATTGTCTATTGATTTAAATCTCGTTAAAGAAAAAAATTTTTTGAAAAAACTCACAAATAGTAATCATAATTAATAAAATAATAAGTGTGTACATCAAAGTAACTTGATTATCACAAATATACTTAAAATTGAAATTGTTAATCAGTTTTCTAATTGGTGAGCATGGTGGTTTTATTTCTAGGATATACTTTGTAATGAAAGTGTTCTTGAAAAGATAAAATCATATTCTGCCGATAAGGTCTAAATGAGACAAAGCGAAGTAATAAAACTTTTCAAAACCATTAAACACAATTTCCTGTTTTGGATAAAATCAATAAAAAGACCGATGGACGGAAAAAGCATTGTAGCGATCCGAATAGATACCTCTCGAAAACGATCAAGACGTTACATCGAAGACATATTAAGAAAGTTAGTTGTTACACAAGGTCATTTTACAAAATGGAACGCTCAATAATTTTTAGCAGTTAAATTAAATATTGCAAATTTTATTTTGGCAACCTACTGTTCATTCAGATCGCGCTCATCGTAGCAATGGTCAAAATGCATCTTTCCCGCGTACAACTGCCGGTTGCGCAACACCTGGCGACGATACGAGACATGACTTTTTACAAAAACCACGCGGCGAGTATCATCGTCCAGGGCAGCATGCCAGCGACGGTTATATGCTCCAGGTACACCATGTGAAAATCACAATTTAAAGTACGACAACTAGTGAAAGATTTTCTAAATGGCATGTGACCGGTCAACTGGTGTGCACCGGGCTATCACTTCCTCATTTCTATTTTGAAGAGAGCCGGTGCGACCGTTGCCGTGTATGTGCGTTTAATTGATACGCGCAGCGCTATCGACTCGGGTAAAGGTAATATATCTTCAAATGAATCCTCGAACCGAACAAAGCGGTGAAGCGTCCGTGTTCCTGCTCGGTATCGACCAGTCTGCGTCTTCTTATTGTGAATTGCGTTTCTGCGAACATATGCACTTACGGCGATTAAAAAATTGATTTCTTCGATTATTTACAGCTTCCGCAATTAGAGATATTGGATAGATTGCCGGGTGCTGGGAATGCAGCCAGCCGCAGCGGCAGCTAGACAAGTTTGACTTAATGCAACGATGATTCGCTGTAAATGACTCTCGATTCCCGTCAACACATCACGTTTAATTAGCGAATAATTCATAGGCATTCATCAGGATGTGAGGTACAGTCGCGATATATTGTCAATGCATAGGTGTCTAAAAACACAGAAAAGCAAGGGTTAAGTACTATACAAAAATTTACGGCATTCAGAAGAATGAATTTGGAACGGTTCCAATTGATCATGATTTTGTAAAAGTGCACTATGTCGTAAAACTTGAATTTCTGTAAAATGACTCAATTTGGTAGTAAACATTTAATTTCGTTTAGCCGTTTACAATTTAATTAATTAAATCTGATTGAAGCTTCCTAAGCAATTAAAAGCGATTAAAATAATTAGAGGCTTAGCGGCATGCAACTTTTTTAAGTTCCTGGTAGAACATTTTATAATCTAATTAGCGATATGATCCGGTTTCGCGGGATGTAGTGCTTTTTTGTTTATAAAGGCAGCTGGAAACTAATAATAATCGTTGTTTCCACCTGAAAAAAAACACATAAAATCCAACAAAATAAGCAAAATAAACAAAACACAAAAAATATACAGAACAAATAAAACAAACAATACAAATTAAAAAAAGAAAACGAAAAAAATATAACAAAAACATAATGAAGAAATTCTATCGAAATAAAATTCAATGATTACAACTGAAGATTCTACTTTCTAATTATATATAAGTTTTTAACTCTCTTTTTATTTACTTTTAAGTATTCCTACATCTTTTCTTATAATTTAAGATATAATCTTAAAATGTTTGCCTGTAACAATTTTCTCTTACCGCAGCTTCCTTTCAAAACGTGCAATTAGTAATTTGTTCTGCAAAAGATTCGTGTACTTTCACTTTTTTTCTAATTTTTGTGTTAGAAGAACTAGTAAAACTGCCACTTTTTAGCATAGCAATTTTAGGGTAAAGGGTAATAATACCCTGAATTCATTAAATCATCTCGCAGACCTGGCTGGAAATCCCTCAAAAGTACGGTTGCGCTCGAACTGATGGTCGATAATTACTAACATTAGAATCCACAAGATTTTGGCTAAATCCGGTATTTTTTCCACTTTCATTTAATAAGTGCCTCTGGAACAATAAAAACGAGGACGCCCAGGAAAAGGTATGCCCAAAATTGAATACCTAATTCGAGAATGGTGAGAGAACGCAGTTATACCTAACGACAGCGCAGTACTAGTGCAATGGGTGCCTTGTCGAAAGTGTGAAACGCGTATTCATTGAAATTCAGATTGATTATAATTATGCTGCGCAACTGGATTAAATCCAGAGCACCTGAAATTCCAACGGTATGAGAACGTGTACATTCGAAGATCGCGAGCATCATGGCAACTATTTCCCATCCATCATTGTTCCCATCCACGCTGAATGATATTGTTCAGATGGAAGAATTAATTTTATGTAAATTACCCTCCAATCAGTGTCATACGGTGAAGTGATAACAACACTAAAGGAGCACCTGAATAAAGTACGATGAGTGTCTTAAATCATGGACAGAATTGTATCCGTATTCCTGGGTACCTATAAAAGAAAAGAATAAGTAGGTGTCCATAAACAATATGGGTTTATATTATAAGCAGGTTCATAATAGTGAGTAATAGAAGCCCCATTGAAATCAACTCAATACGTTTGGTATGTGAAAAAAAACACAAAGGTGGTCCTAAATTTAGGACGTATACTCTCAATTGAGTTCGCAGCTACTAAAGATTGAAAGTCTTATCAAAATCTGTCTAGTAGTACGATAGCATTTAAAAGAAGGGATGAATTACCAAACAGATAACAGAACAGAACTATGTAGCTTATATTTTGGCAAATTTTTCCATCGCTTAAAAGAGTGACAGACACATAATAAACATACAAAAAAAACTCAAAATTTAATCACCATAATTTACACTCTATTGGCTAACGCCTTAAAAAAATCTTGATGAAAATATAAGACATGCCGTTTTTTTTTTAATTACATAGACCTCAGGACCATCCTACCTGCATGGACGCCTTACGAAAACATGTCACGTTGTAAACAAAACTGAAACATAACCAGGCACCAGATGCAAGCCACATCTTGCATCTGAGACGTGATTTTTAAGTCTCGATGAATTATGACGAGATTATGACATTTCTCGGTATGTCCATGGGACATGTGCGGTGGCTGCAATTTGACGATTCTAGCACGGTCAGATAAGGCATTTGCAAGGCACATCTTATTCACCATTGCATACAATTCTACGGACTTATGAAATAAGTGTGAATGCTAATTACCATAACCACACTTCATATAATAAGTTGTTTTGCATAACACACGAGACTCTCTTCTCCGTGGAATTTCACGTTAGTATGACTCGCGGCGAAATCCCGGAAATCTAAGAATCACACTAAGTAAGTTACCCATCGCGTCTGGTGAAGAAGCGGTGAAGAAACAAAAATAATGGGCAATAGTTTGTGCGCATATCCGTAAATTACTAAGGCTTGAAGGTTTAAAGGTATTTTGTGCAGCGATTGGTCAATACTGGAAGCTGTCTGAGAAATGCACTACTGCTCCTACTGTAGCTCCTTCGAGATACTCATTGAAGACGAGACCGAAGAAGACTACATCCATAGAAAATTTGTTTTCCAACTCAATTGAAGCAGTTGAAGATTGTCTGTGACATAACAAAAGTACTTACTACTGAAGATTCGTAGCCCGCGGCCTGGAATTTACGACCATTAGGGTTTTAAGTGTTATAGGGGCTATGAACGTATTCCAACCGAAAAGAGAAAGGTGTTTCTCGAAAAGATGATGGTATCAAACCCTTTCAATTAAAGAGGAAATAAAATGGTCGATATCGTTGAGAAAAATTCAATTGATGGCATGTTTCAATAATTTCAAAAGACCAGCATGGAAACTTTTATTCGAGTCATACGAGTTGTTTGAAGTCATAATAGCTCTTTATTTATTTATTTTAGGATGTGTATCATAAATTTAAGTACGATATTTACTTATGTTAAATTACGTTGGAAGGACGTTGAATGTATTCCATATACACCTTCAGATTAAATGAAATCTTTTTACACACTTTCTTTGAAACTCATGGAAGATGTCGTACGTTCACTACACTGTACAAGATAGTTCTACTCTAAAATTAAATTCTGGTGGGAGTATTTTTTCCTATGCTTACTTGGTGAAGTTATTCACAACTAAAATAAAATACGTTAAGCAGTGTTAAGGCTTCGTGTTTGTAATTTAAAAGGCACATGCACACCTGAACTGATAAACACAATACCTTCATTAAAGTTCCAAAGTCTAGTAATTACTCAATTTCCGCAATAATAAAAGACAGACTAATGGATTGCATGCAAAATTTGGTCATCCGTTGAGAGCCTTTTCATCAATGTCACTTCGGAAATGCGAAGAAAATCTCGACAGGTCTAAAGTGACACACGTATGGGAGCGACTTCTTCAACCGTTGACGCACCTGAGTACCTGGAGCTCTCGTAAATGAATATTTAATAAGATTACATTGCACATCCTAAGACAGAAATGTGTTGAAAAGGTAAGAATTCAACGTCTGCGTCGCATGACGAGCACTCCACTTGTCTACCAGAGGAGTGGCCACTGTCGCGTTAAGAACCTATTTGGAGGCACAATGGGACGGTTATGATTGCGCAACCCTACGACAACCAACCTCTAGTCAACTGAGGGAACTTCGGAGGCATGTTCAAATGCAAATACATGAAAGATCGATTTGGGTCCAATGTGCGGGGTCCCGGCGGCCCCTGTTCGCCCGAAGAGGTGTGCTTATGATTTATGACAATTACTACAATTATCTTACGTTACAATTGATACCACAGGTATTTTCGGTGCCATACAGTTCACAACTATCGTTATCGGTGAACCCGACACCGCATTAAGGAATGGGGTCTAAGGAGGGCGCGATTATGGCCCACTTCGTAAATACTGCCTTCAAGTCTGCCAGGTACGCCGAGGTGAATGTCAACTATCGTCGTGACATATAGTCTTTCGCGTGGTATTTGCTACATCAAACTGTAGGCAATGCCGTGCCTCTGATACCGTGCTCTGTTTGCACCACCTGGCAAGTAGGTGGTGTGCTTTCAACGCAAAATCTGCAACTCGTAAATGAGTTATCGTCTTCGGTATCGCATTGAAAAATTTTGGTAACTTAATTATGCATAATAAACAAGATTCCTTAAATTCTATGCAAATTGCGATCGACTACACAAAAAGAAAAATATAAAACAAAGTACTCAAGTAAAATACGATCGTTAAATTGATAGGCGGTGTAAGCAACAGCTATATGTAGATAGGATAATAAATATGAGATTCCAAAGACAAATATGGAATTCTAATCTTATAATTAAATCTTCATATTATTTTGATTTGGATAGGTAATGGTCAACGCCCGATTTTCACTCATAGGTCAAAAGTGTCATGTACTTATACTGAATATCTTGATTTAGCTGCGCTCCACTCGACGTAAACGGAACAGAAAAAATAAAGTAAACAAACTTTATAAAACTAAAACAAACATAAAATCGTTCAGATACCGTCAAATTCCGTAAAAGAATAAAATTAGTGATCAATCAGTAGTTGGGCTGGAACTGATTTGGTGATAGTCAAGTTTTTAAATATTGAAGACAGAGTTGCTAATCTACTGCACAGCCATAGCTAACTCTACGAAAGTTCAACCAATCTCTCTCAAGCCAAGATTAGCTCTTTAAGAGTTGGAACTAACACGCTCAAGTGTTTGCCTTATCGGAATATTATTCCTTAAGATCTGATCCGATCCATTATTTCATTTGCTACTGCCGAAAATGTCGGAGCTTGTTTATGGAAGTTCTAGGTGCTGGGTTTTTTTTATTTCACATTTCCAATGTATTACAATAACAATATTTTCATTTGACACAAAATTAGTAATTAAAATATTTACATAAATACACAAGAAATTATTTATTTTCTAAAAAAGAAAATATATCGTGTATTTGAATGTGTAGTCCAATAACATAAAAATTTTTAGTTTTCCAAAAAAATATAAAGAAGTTCATGCTACATTCACCTTCTTAAGGTAAATAATTTAGAATAATTTACAAAAGTGAATCTCTTTATCATTTTGTGTAGTTTGCAGCTCTCTTGGTAACTTTCTTTCCAGTCACCAGCGACTCAAACCTGCTTTGTAAAACGAGCAGCTAGCCTGAAGCTATGCTCTGCTTTGATTTTGCATACACACCCAATTCCGTTTTCACACGAATTTGTAATGCACGAACTATTTTTCTTGTTTACACTTGTTTGATTTAACACAAATTAGAAGGAAAAATGTACTTCCTTAGTTTTTTAAACGACTTGCTTTGATTTAACACGATCACCCAAATTATAAAAAAAAAGTCGCAAATTCAGAAATATCATGATGCTAACATGAACTTTTAAATGGTTTATTGTTTTATTTTCCTGATTTCTGGTGGTGTGGAACCAATCTCTATTTTTGCATGGATTCAGTGTATTTTTTTAAACGATTTTTTGTATACGAAATCAGTCTATCATGTAAAACCAGAATTGGGTGTATATCTGTCCTTAAAAGGAATGGGTCGAAATTCAGGTTACACTGTGCAATATCTTATTTAGTCATCTATAGCGAAAATGCATTTTTTTAGCAGTTAACTGTGCTCTAGCAGTTTACTCTCTAGTTTACTTTTTTGGTCACGGGGAGGGCCAATGAAAGGGAACAGAAAGAAAGTGTTTCTACTTCCATTTCTTGCTTTTTAACAATTTACCTACCATAATCAATGTGATCCTCAACATTGCTACTGATCATAAGCTACCACCACCATCTAGCTTGAAGGTTATCAAAGAATACTACCTGCTACAGTTGAAAAAAAGCACTTTTTAATTCGTAAAACAAATAAACATAGATAAAAAATATGATACCATTTCAAACAATTAACACTTCAATTAAAGGAGTGTTCACTGAATGGGTAACGTTTTAGTTCGATTTTAAATATATATTTTCACATTGACTATGATTAAATCCAGTTTACTGTCCAAGAATGGGGATATGCAAAAAATACACAGTGCTATAACTTACATATCTTTTATTTCCCAGTCAGTTAAGTGATTGAAATTTGTTTTCATTATAACTAGGATCGGATGAAATATGAAAATGTAATTACTTCTAATAGTTAAAGTACTCATTGAAGTCGTTAAAGAGAATTATCACCTTGTTAAAGTCCTTTGTTACTTTGTATAAATTTTTTAGCATCGTTCACGTTGTCGATTAATTTAGCTAGCTCTGTATATTTACACTGTGACAAAAAAAAATGACTTAGTGTATCTTACCAATGCCACTCGCTACCTTAAAGTACTTTGTTTGGAATTTGATCTGGAGAGGAACACTTTTAATCGAAGCATAATTGCCTCAAATTTCGATTTTGTGGAAAATGTGTTATAAAAAAAAAAACAAAAAAACAAAAAAAAGAAATTAAAACTATTCCTAGATATTTACAGTTTGTGTCTTCTCAGTTGTACCATTTTTTTTTTTTTCTTTTTTGTTCTTAACCTATGAATGAGAAATGATTGGCCTTTTAAACGTGAATTAAATCAACAGAACTCGAAAAAAGGAATTTTACAAATTCTATGGTAAACGTGGCCATGGATAAAGCGTTTTTATTTAAATAAACCCTTAGAAGTGATAAATAATTGAAAGCACGTTGGTTGTACTACAAAACAAAGAAAATATAACCTAAGAGACTGTCCACGAAATAAGCCTTAAAATAAAATATGTCTATCCTAAACTGTCTGGCAGTTCCGTTACTATAAAATAATTACACGAAACGGATTAAAACTAACAAGCGTGATAAGTTTTAGCACCTTATTCTGGAAAACTGAACAAGTCATCTCGTCCCTTACAAGTAATAGGAAATGAGACAAATTTTCTCGTTCTCCGGAATAGGGCTCCTGGTTGGTGCTCTACGAAGATACGTCTGTACGATCCCCATTCTCCGTAGGCGATTTCTTTTCTTTGGATAGCTCGGTCAATGTAACTGATCCGGGTCCATTAAGGAAGTGACTAGTCACATGCCTTTGCAGCTGCTTTGATGACTCAAAGAAAAGTTGACAAAGGTCACAAGAGTAGGGCCCCTCGTTATCATCTTCGAACTCGTTGTCCTCATCATCATCATCCTGGCTGGAACTCTTGTCCGAGTCTGAATCATCATCGCTATTGTCATCTGAGCTGGTCGAGTTCATATCGCTCTCATCCTCGTCCTCCTCATCATCACCTTCATCTTCATCCCGATTACCCACTTCGTTCTGAGTAATATTTTCTTCTCGGACATTATTCTTCTCATCTTTATTCTCACCTTCATCATCATTCTCATTTTCGTCGTTTTCCTCATTCGCAGCTTCTTGCTGGTCATTTGAGGAACCTACCGAATCCTGGGAATTGCTCTCAAATCCTGCTTCACTGTTAACCTGATCGCCGCCACTTACGTGCCCATTTTGCTCTTCCCGTCTCAAGTGTGAATTCATGTGCTGAATCAACCGCTCTTTCCGTGAAACCAACTTGCCACAGATTTCACAACCCCATTCAAAAGTCGTGTCATGTTTCGCATTCCTTACGTGTTCTATTTTGTGCTCGACCCACTCAACCTTTGCCTGGAATTTTAAATTACATTTCTGGCACTCCAGATGCTTTTCGATGAACACTTCTGGAGGCACAACTCCGTTGGCCAGTTCACGTTTGTGCAATTCCCCAATATGACGCCGCAAGTTACTACTGCTAACAAAAGTCGAATTGCAATACTGACATCGATGTGTGGCTAATTTCTTTCTCTTTGGATTTCCTCGCCAAACACTGTTGGGATCTGCCGTCGCCTATGTAGGGAAATAGAACAGCCATTAGTAACATTAGATAGTAACTTAAAAATAGGACTCTATTATGATTTTTTAGAATTAGACTAATTAACTAAGGCAATACCAAAATAATTAACTTACATGTTTGCTATCACTCCTAAAATGCCAATTTCGGTGCACCTTCAGAGCGGTGATATTAGGGAAGCTCTTTGGACAGAGATCACAAACAAAGGCACCGTCCTCTCCCATTCTGCTCATGAAAAATTTGTTCGGGTCTTCAGGTTCGGTATCGAACATTGCGGCTAGAGGATTGTCCGTGTACAATTCACTTTCGTGCACCTGCATGTGTTTACTGAAGAGTTCCTCGTCACTGAATTTCTCGTGACAGACAGTGCAACTGACCTGTACTTGATGCGTGATTACCTTCTCATCCATGTTATCCTCAATATCTTCGTCCTCATCATCAGCAAAATGCTGGGTATCATTCTGAACCGCAGAGGTTGCTATTACACCTTCACCATGCTTGTGGGATTTCACGTGAAGTTCCAACATATTTTTGTCGAAGAACGTCTTCTTACAGACGTTGCATGGAGACGGATCGGGGATAAGCGGATGTTTTTTATATCTATGAACCCACAGGCTCTTCCTCCCACTGTACACATTCCCACAATCTTTGCAAGAATAGTCGTTGGAGTCGAACTCTTCATGGGAGTTAATATGTATCGCAAGCTTTTTATTTGTATCAAAATTGGATGGACAATAACGACACTGGAACCAATACTTCGGTGTATTATTGGGAGGGACGGATGGAGGAGATTCTTCTATGGGCTCTTCAAAGTCCTCTGAACCGTGGACTGACACCTTATGGGCATTCAGTTGTTCCTCGTTTCTATATACTGTTGAGCAAACATCGCACTCGAATTGTACTTCAATTATTTCATCAGTCAGAACGGTTCCATGCGCTTTGAACATGTGAACCTTCAAACCTTTCTCATGGGTAAACTCGGCGTGACACACACTGCACTTAATGAAAGGCACGTTTTTCACGTGATGGTCGATTAGCATGTGCCGACGATAGCTCTTTTTGGTGGAAAACCGTCTCTGACATATGCGACAGCGCATCCGTCTGAACCGAGCGTCTGGCTCTTCCCTCTTTATCATTACCTCATCCTTTGGCCCACTCTCCGGCTTCAGAGCTATATCTGTTGTTATTATCTTTGCACCAGCTAGACCGGATTTCTTCCCTTGCTCGTGAGCATTGTGCGCTCTCATATGATTGGATAAACCCAAATTACTAGTGAACACACTATGGCAAATTTGGCATTCTTTAAAATCTGATTCTAATTTAATCTTTTTTGAAGGTGGTACTTCCTTTCTCCCAGGTTTATCCTCATCTTCCCTTTCATTATTGAGCTCTTGACAACCATTGACTATAGTAAGCAGATCCTTCATGATATAGTCGTATCGACCAGGCATATTATTTGCAGAGTTTGAAGCTAATATCGGATGCATTTCAATGTGCTTTTTGAATTCATCTAAATTCTTACTTTGGTAATTGCACTGGCAGCACGTGTAGCGTGAATGATGATCAGATTGGTGGGTGATCCATTTGTCTCGTGCCTCAAAAGTTTCCGAACACATTCGACAGAATATCCCATCCCTCTTTGTCTTCGGGAGTTTGCTCTGGTGCACTTCTAGCATGTGGTTCCGGAGCATTGATAGACGTGGATAGCCTACGTCGCATTTGGTACATTTATATGTTGTCGGTAACTGATCAGGATGCTTCGCCTCCATATGCCTAAGTACATTATTGTAGTTGTTGTAATGCTGACCACATATCTGGCAATTTTGCGGCAGCCTTAAATTCTCACCCGATTTACCATCAGATTGTTTTTGTGCAACTACTGGTGGTTCCTCCTTAGGCTCAGGAATGTGTTCAACGATACTGTTTTGATCCATTTCATCATTGTTATTCTGGGTCACATGTTCCGCATAAACGTGTTCAATAAACCTTTGATGGCAATCGAATTTCTCTTCGCAAGTGATGCATTTTAGGAACACTATGCATTCCATATTGTTGTAGTGTCGCTTCCGTTCCACAGGATCGTCAACCTCAAGACCACAAAATCCGCACGATCCAGGAGGGACATCCTTCTTCATTAGTTCAGCATGTTCGTCATAAACATGCGCCCTAAACTCCACCTTCAGCCGCAAAGCCTTAGAACAAATCTTACACTCGTAGACTTTGTTCATAAGCAAATCTTTTGCACCGACCTTATCCGATAAATTAAGAGGCCCAGACTTTGGAATAGTGTCATCATTCAAGTAGACCTTGTACAGATTCAAGCAATTTCGTTTCTTCAAATGAGATACAAACATGGCTTTGGTCTGGAATTGCTTCAAGCATTTAAAGCACAAATTTCTAGCCAGTGTTTGGTATTTCTTTCGCATATGAGCCATAAAGGTTTTGTACGTTGGGAAAGTTTTCGGACAACAAATACACGTTAAAGTTTGATACTGTTTAAGGAACTCCTCATTTCGACGAATGTACATAATTTTCTGTTCAGTGAGGAGATGACGATATTTTTCAGGTTTCTGATAGTCAAAAATTCCCAACATTTCTGGTGTGAGCTTCTTGGAGGCATTCGATTTTATACTAGTTCTTGGTGTTGATGAATCCAACGACTTACCATGAATATTACGTTCATGGCGTTTCGCGTTGGCTCGCGTCGAGAAAGATACTTTACATATTCTACACGATGGAAGCGCATTTGGATCACTGAAATCTTGTTCTATAACTGAGGCGCTTGCATTGCATTCAGATGTGTCGTTTAGGTCACTTGTTGGCGATTTATCATTACCCAGTTCTGTGCTCTGTAATTAAGACCACGTTTTAGAAAATAAAATACACCAATTTTTTTGGAGTTATATGATAGAGACCCTTATGCTTTTAAAACAACAGGTCTCTAATTTTTTAGCGCCGTGTTTTAAAATATTGTAAGATTTAAAATCCACATCTTCCTAATTATACTCAAACATAGTTTAATGCAATTCAAACAGTGGACGCTATATTTTAAAGTCTAATTAAAGACGACGCTATTTGAAAGTTAAACAAGTTGCTTGTGGCCAGATAGTACTGTAGAAATAAACGAGGGATAATGTTTTACAAAATCGAATATTACTCCATAATCTAAGGGGTCATGGAGTGTAAAATCACCAACAGAGAATTTAAACGCTACTATTGCAAAAAAAACAGCCAACTTCCAAATTCTTTCATAAATTAATCTTAAACTTAAAATTAGCATCCGTGTCTTACAAAAAACCCAATTATAGAAATGTATAGATACAATTTGGTTATGCCTTTTGTTATTATTATTGAAGTATAGAAATTTTTATCCAGCATTTTGTGTGTTATTGAACTTTAATGCAGATTGAGTTTTTCTCACTTCTTGTAAGTTTCGTAATTCGATAATTTGAAACGAATTTAACAGCCTTTACGAGAACATGCTTTATACCTTATTTCAACATATTTCATAAATCCCAACCGTTCTCTGCTATCTAATATTAATTTAATAAAACTACACACTTTGTAAACATTTTAGATTATGGCCGATGGTCCAAAACTTTAGAATTTAACTTTATTTATGAAATTGTATTGTTTCCTAAAGTATAACGTAAGATGAAGTCCCACCCAGCTTCTCATAGATAGAAAAAATGCCTCAAATAATTGAAAAAAATAACGGTTACTAAATTAAATAATTGTAATAAAACATACCAAAAACGAAAATGGATTAACACTGTTGATGTGTGTTAATCCAAGTGATGTTAAAATCTGTGGTCCCTGTCCCTTTCTGAGATGTGAATCAGCCTCATCATCGTCCGCTTCATCTTCTTCTTTCGCTAAAAACTCTGAAGGATCAAGGTCGACTTTCATGTTATCCTCACTGTCTTGTTCCACTTTCTCGTCTGGGACATCCTCTTCGATGTCCTCTGGCTCCTCTTTGATCTTGATGGGCAGTGGCTATAAAGAGCATTGAAGGTGTAAAATATAACAGGGAATACAAAGATAAATAGCAAACCATTGGTCTATTGTTTTTCAGCACAGACGGTGGTGATTGACCATTTGTCACGGCTGGAGGAGTCGATATACTTCGGGGACCGCTTCGGTTCACCCTCATATAATCGAACTTCTTCTTAGCAGATTTCTTAGCCATATCCAGCCAGTTCCTTTGCTTTATCTGCGATGCTATGCATCGGTTCTTGAAGCTCTGCCATGAGTTCAGGTAGCTTATGCAAGAGTGGCATATCCGTGCAGATAATCGATCCGACTCGCTAACCTAGAATGGAACAGAAATGGAGACATTTTAGGTGGGATTATATTTGGTAGTTGCCTGCCCGCTGTACTGGGTAGGATGAGTCCCGAGGTATTCTTAGAAGAAGCACATGTTTTCTTCATGTGTAATTTGCATACTCGGCTTGGAAGCTTTAGCCCACGGAGATAAAGTCGGTCAGCAACGCCCGCCGCTAGAAGAGAGTGGTCCGGCTGAAGGCAGCAAAACTGCCCACCACCACACTGCCGAAAGCATGTGAACATCTTTAAAACGCAGCGGGCAGATATCTTCAAGTAGTCCACGTCCGTTTGACGTGAGACGGCCAGAAGAAAGAACACTTGGCCCAGCTGTCTGGGGCAAAATGTGCGAGCTTCGTCTTCGGGATCGGAGATGACTACAGCCAGCCAGGCCAGGGCTGAACACTGCATCGCCATTATGGGCAGAGATATCAGACCAAGACGAAGATTGTGACGACGTCAGCCAGGTAAGAGTTGCTCCTCAGCAATCGAGAAACCGAGAAGAAAACCCATTCCTGTGATACCTGAAGGGTATTGTGTAACCACCGTCGTCAATCGGCGAGCGACGAGAAGCAGCCATATCATCGCAGTTGGCCAGGTAACCGACGTGAACCAACCGGACGAGTTCGAGAATGCAAACAACCTTGTGGTTATACCTTTAGGTCGTTGGCTACGTCGTCCGTCGCCAGGCCAGAGCTCTCCCAACTTTGAGTTTTTAGCAGCTGCCAAGAGCTAATCCCTCAATCCTCTAGAGGAGGATGCTGGAACGACGGAAAATCCAAGAGACATAGTGGGCATGCCACATTTTGAGTCATTCTTGACCGCCACTGCCACTGCCGTCGTTGTCGCCGCCGTCCTGATATGGTCGTCTTGGGCATGGGTGTCATTCTACGGACGGCACACGAGCACCACTATATTCCTCATCTGCGACGTCCAAGTAGACCAGGCAGGCAGGCAGACGTTCACGTTGGGGTAATCAATCGCATGACACAATCAAAATGGTGGACGACTGCCAAGCAGTACCAGCACCAGAGCAGCAGGCTAGCTCCGGAGCAGGCCTGGGAACAGAGCGGAGCCATAGTAGCACAGGAATTTTTGCAGCAGCCGTCGTCGGTCCGTAATCGGATATGGAACCAAAATGGCAACGTCTGGCTTTTCTGCATTCTGAGCGAACCAAGCCTATGTTTCCTGTCCCGGATCTTTCCAGGTCTCCCTCATTCCCCAGGCACATGGTGCTCGTTCCCTTCAGAACTCATGGTTGTTCAATCTCCAAGGGGGAAAGACCCATCCACCTGGGCCTTCCTCTGCAGAGGTGGTTCCACTTCAACGCAGGATCCACGAAGCCCCAGGTGGATCTAACTATTTTTACACGTAACTAACCTTGATGTTGACACAAGCGTGAATTTTTGAAGAAAGAGGCTCCTTATCGGCTGCGAAGCTGGTGAAAATTGGAACACATTCGCTGTCCGGGGCCAGACATAGACGACAGCAATTTTGTCGCGCGCGTACAATTAACTCATCCGTCATGTCGGATCCTATTCGGTCTGATTACATTTACTCTCTTTTATCCAGGACACAATTTTTATATCAAATTAATTCAGATAATCTTCCTGTTCTTATGTGAAAACTCCTAAAAAGTCACCACACTCGGCGCGCTTCTCCTGAGAGCAAACCGCCTTCCGAACTCCACGAAAACTTAACTGACACTGGCACACAGTCAGCAATTCAGCAAATTCTGACATAAAAACCATCGTTTCATGCCATCCTTGTTCAGCTCACGCCGACGCCCTGCATCCGCAATTTTTCCCTCCTTATTTATTTTGCTTTCAATTTCACTTTGAGCGCACACTATAGAAAAATGTTTTCAAGAACGTACCACTACACTTGCTAGTGGCACGAGAAAATCGGCAATAGTGTGCGTAATTTGTGCATGCATAGAGAAGCAAGAAGAAGCTCGCTATTCCGGGCGGGTGTGTGTTGGTTTGTTTTCATCTTTTCTTCTTGAAAGCGGCGGCGGCACCCGGTTTCTTCGGCTGTGCCAAAGTCCTACACACACACGCGCGCACGCCATCGCTGGCCATGCGTTTGACACAATTCCTCGCAGGGAAAGGAAAAAAGCGGCCGTTGTTGAACAGGAGTCCGGCAGGTAGGTCCAGGGGGATTCTTTCTTCTGTTCGACTTTATCTCCTTCAGTAACAGTGGTCAGACTCATCTCAGGGAGCAGATGATGTCCTCTCGAATAAATGGAGGCGGGCAGCCACAAAGGAAAGGTCTCCTACCCGTCGAGGTACTCTAGAGCTGGATTACTTTGCCCTCGAAAGGAGGCTGACGCGGGGCACAGGTTCAGGTCGACGATACCTGTGACCACCTGGCGTTCGAGCAGCTTCCTCGTGCTCCTCACTTGCCTCTATCAAAGCTTTTAGAGCATTTAAGTAAAGAGTTAGAAATCTAGCCCTAGACTCGAACGGTCTAGGGAGTATGGGCGATCGCTGGTTCGGTAATTTCCTCTGTGTCTTTACAGCGGTTTCGCGAAAAAAATCGCGATTTTGGGCGGTCATTTTAAAATTTCCGTTTTCAATTCCAAACAAAAACACTGGCTTTTATTTTGCCCTCTATTTAAGAAAGAGGCTTTCAATTAGAAAAAAAATCTTGATTACATAAAACATTTAAATCGTTAATACAGAAGGATTTTTATCATGCCAAGCGAAGACCAAACCCTAATTATATTTCTATAATGCAAAAAAAACGAAAATATCTTAAGGTTTACAATTACAATTGCTACCTCCAAAGAATATTAACGGTCGATAATAAAAACTAAAAATTGTGCTTATTCTAATGGAAATATTTTTGTAAAATTTTAACTGAAGTGAAATATAAGCGTAAAGGAAAGAAAACATCTCTTTCTTTATAGAACGAAGAATAGTTTCACACTTGAGCACTTTACGATTAATTTTAAAATTTCTGCAATTTCTATTTCCCTTCAAATCAATTTATTCCTGGTACAGTGACAATGTTGTAAACAAAAACGTAAAAATTATAAATGCCGCTAGCACATTTTCAGATTTTATTACTATAGCAGTACTATTTCTTCAAAAAAAAGAAATAAATCAATTATCAAATCTATAAAAATTGTTTGTTGTGCTTCAAAAAGATTATTCGTGTTGAGAAACGTACACCCAAGTTACTTTGAGAATATTTAATTTTAAAATCCGATGTTTTAACATGTTCCTGCAAAATATAGCAATTAAGACGACTCATCCATTCTTAAAGAATTAAAGCACTTATGGCATCCTTAGTGATAAATACAGCTTTTGCGTAGAAACGCATTCAACTACGCATTGCACCACACAGCTAATTATAATTAATAATTAGTCACACATGCACGGAAATACACTTTCAAGAGAATAATTACGAGATGATTACTCGATTCAATCTTATGCTATTGATTTTTCCTTATGCATTCCATGAAATATGGGCTGTACCTGAAACCGAAATAAAATTTTAGAAATTTTGCGTAATTCATGTTTATACATCCTAATAATAGTTTACAATTTTTCATATTATGTAAGACTAAAGCAACGTAAAATCTCGAAAACTATCTTCATGCATTTCCTTCTGTTCAAATAGCATATGTAATTGCATATCAAAAATCAGTTAAATACTTGAATTTTAATTCCGGATCGATTTTGAATTGATTTAACTCATTAAGTAATGTAATTTTACTTTATTAAAGTTCCAAACGCGTACATTATATCGCTAAAAAAAGGAAATTTCTTTTGGTGAGAATTATCCAAATATAGATTTTAAAAAAAATATATTCGTCCTACTGTAAAAACGAATTCAAATTACACTATTAATATTTTTAATAACAATAATAATAATAATACTAAACTGTGTAGAATGTGAGTTAACTTAAACAACGAAACTTTTAGAATAGGTGTTACTTTTAAAGTTTTAGACCCTCCAATGCTGCAAGAGTTTTCAAAATCAGTTTTCTACTGCTTTGTGATTAAAAATCATAATACGTGTTTTTACAGGTCACTGTTTTCCAAAATATAATAATTAAAACAATGACCCAATGGCTAATAACATGACATCTCAATTTATGCTCGAAAAAATGGTTAGTAAAGGCTCGTGCCTTGATATGATGCAAAACCCTTATAGCACGAAATTGCTACTATTGTGATCTCTGAAATTTAACATGAAAACCCACACACAGAATAGACTTCTAGCCTTAAAGAAGAGTCCATGATAAGCAAAGTAAATACTTTATCAACTACGTTGAGGTCAAACATTAAATTGGCAGTTTTCCACACAGAATATATTATCATATGTACCAGGAATATAGCGATGTTCCCATCCTAGATCGTTAAAATGATTTATCAATTAAAGAACGAAGATTAAGATCATGAGTTAAAAAACACATATTTCACTTAAAATCGGTGTGCTAAACATGGTAGCACTCACATCAAACGTTTTTGCAACTCACTGTCGATAAAGAGAAACGCCTACTATCGTCAAGATGCTGGTCATTAACACATAATTACATTAACTTCAGACCTTAAGAAGATAGACGCCGTCTGGGACAGATCGTGCCATTGTATCTTGTTTTCAAAACACATACCCAAGATTTACATCAATAAAAACCCCTGTAGATTATCAGAGAGACTCAAACAAATTAGGCCTGACCTCTTGGTGCTCTTAAGAGGCGATAACGATTGTGCCCGCTATATCAGCCGCGGAGTCGCGATTACCCGCTCTCTATAAAAGCTCCACAGCGATCATTTCAACTCAGTGCCTTAAGAGTTTTACGTGGAGGAACTTCTGGCTCTGTGATTCTAATTAAGGTGAATATAAGAGAAATCTCTTTGGATACAATAAAACAAGTGCAAGTGATCTTCGAAGCCAGTAAAGTGTAGAATTTTTGGACAGGCTATATGTGCGTTTAACACAGTCGATTGATAACGTCTGATAGTTCGAATGAATGGATTTTATTTATAAAAACTTCTATATATTTTATCTCAAAAATTATTAACACCGATCGGATAAATCACTTGGCATTCAAAGCTATACAAAATCCAATTATAAACATACCTTGAATTCCTACGGTTATTTTATTGCTATTAATTCTGCTCTGTATTGTGCGTGGCTTTGTGGTAAAAATGATTTGCATGATTACTACTGATACACAAAATATGGATATACCGAATACAACAGTCGCAAATTCCATTTAACTGTTCACCGGCACTGGTACCTGCAATATTTTCACAAGTGCAATTAAATGGATTTAATGATGATCTGTATTTCCAACGAAGCAATTAAGCGCAGTAATACAAAAAAGGCGAAATTTTATTCAAAGTAATAAAACATGTATTTTTACAACTGATAACCATAAATGTGTATTGTGATTAAAATAAAAAATCTTTTATTTCGAAAAGACGAAAAAATATTATCTTTTAA
Source organism: Proctacanthus coquilletti (assembly GCA_001932985.1). Lineage (NCBI taxonomy): Eukaryota > Metazoa > Arthropoda > Insecta > Diptera > Asilidae > Proctacanthus > Proctacanthus coquilletti. The sequence continues at coordinate 599,868 of MNCL01000063.1, forward strand.
TTAAATTCAATAAAGACTTCTGATTTTGTGTTGAGTAGAGAAGTTACGAAAGATAGAAATTATTTACATGAAGCAAATATTTGCGATAAATTCCAGTTTAAACTTGTTGTTTTTGATAAAGTAAATTGAAGAC